>JANSJP010000042.1:0-462868 GCA_024734325.1 Lactarius hatsudake | reverse complement strand
AGGATGGTGAGATGGACGATGCGACAAAGCCGGGATGTCGATGGACACAGGACGGCACGAGGCACAGGGATGCGTGGCCTGTCTACGAGGGGCTTGCGAGCCGCTTGCGAAGGGACTTGCACCGACGGCGGTCCGTAGCGAAGAGAGGCGAGGGTGGGAAAGAGAGATAATGAGGGAGAGAGAGAGAGAGTGTGTGTGTGTGTTTATGGAGAGAAGGAAGCGAGCGATCGATGGCGAGGTGCGACGGCGTAGAAATGCGAGACGATATGACCAATATCGCGATGCCCAGAGCGCGTGGGGCGGAGCGCTGTACTCTGCTTTTGAGGGGGTACCGGAATAGAGAAAAGATGCCCACGCCAACAACTTGAACTGATCTCTAACCCAGCTGTCTCGTCAACACGTTTGCCCTTGTCATAACTTATATGGAGTATCCGGGCCAGCACGAAACAGAAAAGGGGAAACATAACCATTGTATTTGCGAGTCGAGAGTGGGTTTATATACACGCGACCCCGTGTATGACGTATCGAGACTAAGTCGAAAATGTGGGAGAGACAGCGAGGAATAGAGGGGTAAGGTATTAGAGGAGGGGAAGGGCATATGGAGGGCGAACGACGAGATGCGGAGACAATCGAGGGAGACAAGACGGTAAGGTGCGAATGGCCGAGATGAAGATAAAGGACACAGTTGGCATGAAAGAGGCGAGAAACCGGGGCCGAGGTGGTGAACGACAGCGCGCGCACTACTACTACACAAAGATCAGTAATTATAAAACAAAAAACGGGGTCGCACCATCACCAATGACAAAGGGTGGCCGAAGTGATCGACGGTTACGAAGCGTCTTGCTCTGAAGGGAAGGGTACTGGCGATGCGCTGAACGGGGGATGGACGAAGGAGGCACAATGCGTGGGGACGCACGGCCTATCTCCTCGTGCCTATGGGCCATTTGCGGGGCGGTCGGCATCGGCATCCATGGCGGGGTGAGGCGAGGGTGAGCGATGGCGAAGGAAATAGTGTGTGGTATGACTCGGAGGCGAGAGAGACAAACGATGGCGACACGACGCCGGACCAAGACCGAAAAGATCTAGACCGAAAGTGGACGATTTCGGGCCCAGAGCCTAACCCTACAACAACGCCATGGTCGTTTTGCCGGCGCGCATATAACCCATCCTTGAGCCATCCGGAAATTGTGTGCATGAGAATTAGCCAGAATTATATGCACATATTATTTAGCCACAAGGATTGTACGTACTTACAACTCGACATGGGAAGAAACCATAGGCGCTTACAAATGGGCTGCGAGGATCGTGGCTCGATTACAGGCAACGTTATTTTGTTGTAATAATAATATGAACTTAAATGCGGTTATAACCTACATAAACTCTTTCAATTTTGGTAAGCACCTAAAATTTTAATTTTAATTTGCTGATGTGCCTCTCCAACCCAAGCATCTGGTACAGGTCCTCGGGTATCTTCCTCTGCAGGTGCTCCACCCCCTCGGACCAGTCCATCGCGGGCTCAGGCGCAAAGTCGAACACCACCTCACCTTCCATGTGGACCTTTTCCTGCTCCAGGCGTTCCGATAGTTGCTGGCACATGATGTCAACCTCTTGGCTCGACGCCAACCTCATCACCGCGTCCCGAAGATGTCTATTTAGTCCTGTGGTCAGGAGGTGGCCAGCGTCAGTGTCATGTTCCTGTACTCGAGTGCGCGTGTCACCGCCCATTTAAACAAGCTCACCTCTGACCGCCTCAGGCCTCAGGGGCGAGCTGCCCAGTGAGCAGTTTATACATGTCTCCGATGTTACCCAGTTGTTCCTTCAATGCATCCTCACTCGCCTTGTCCCCAAAGGCAGCTGCGAGCACCAGCAAGCGGTCTACTTTCTTGAACCAGGGCTGAAAATCGGCTGCCTTCGGCCTGTAGTTTTCATCAAAGTGACTGAGCTCTGAAAAGCCGTCCATTGTCCGATCAATATAAACTGAACTTGAAGGTGCATTGTACTTACTCTCGTATTCCTGTTTTACTTCGGCCTTGCCTTTCTCCAGCTGGGTGTATTGGGTCTTTACTGACTTTCGTGTCTGGTTCCAGATGTACGAGAGCAACGTCATGACGAAGCTTCTGACCTCAGCTTTGATGAATGGGCGTGCGACGGCAGGGTCCATAAATGCGTCGTTGCCGAATAGCGCCTCTGCGATTCCTTCCACTGCTTCTCCGAGCTGTGCTTCCATCATCGGCGGCACCTTGTCCACCTGGGCAATGGAAACCATAAAAAACTTACATACACGAGTAAATCACTATCCCCTCACTCACCGATCCAAATCTCCCGACCAACTGGCGCGGGTGGCGTTCATGCATGTCCAAAACTGCCTCCACGTCTTTCCGAACCTGCCAGCTTCGGTATTTTTTCTTGAACCACTTTGCCCACGCATCCTTGCCCATCTTGTCGTTGTCTTCTTCTTTCGCGAACTCTTTGACCCGCTCACCATATTTTGTTATTCCATGCACCCGGCGGGCTAGCGCTCTCACAGCCTCTAGTTCGCGGGGAGCTAGATCAGTCTCTGTCGAGGCTTCGGTGGAGAAAGGCGGAACGACGTCCTTTGTACGCTCTCTCCAAGTAGGGTAGTCCCATATGGTGTCACCAATAGCAAAGACTGCACCAGCAACTGTTCCAGAGGGCATCGCAAAGTGAGAGCAAATAAAAGAGCTTGGTTTTCAGCCTGAGAAAAGTGGGATTCGCAGAAGGTTTGCGAGGGTTTACATCCAGACACCCCATACTATATATCCTCCTCCTCCCCACCGTGACCAGCGTAGCGCCTCAAACGATCCGTCCCTCACATACACATCTCCATGTAAAGGTTGTTGGTGACAGCCACGTAGTTCTCGTCAAAGGTTCCTCTCATCATCCACTCGGCACATTCTCGCATCACTGCCACGCACAGTAGCATTCGTTCTCTTCGAATCTACGCCGCACCACAACTTGAACTTCTTACCCCTCTTTTTGGCTTCAACAACACAACCTCATTCTATCCCTTTCCCCACTTCGTACACCTCTGTTCGGACACCTCACGCGCCGTGTCACCCATCCTTATTACACATATCATGGCTTGCATTTCGCACCACCTGTTGCGCCGTACGGCTGGTTCAGCACTCAATGACAGACTTCAAGACTCAAGTTGACGACACACCTGTACCGCCTCACCTCCATTTCTTCTGCAAAATTTAGTACTTGTGTTGTCCCCTCCACATTCTTGCTCCACATCGCCCTCCCACGTAGACCAAGTATCACTTTGGCTTATATCAAACACTTGACTCCACGGCATGACAGCGTGTCGTCTCGCTGTGGCTCCTTATCAGAACCTCTATGCCAGCTCATTTTTTCCTTCCTTCGTGCCTGTCAAAGTTCACGTCCTCGTTTTCTTATCCTGGCCGTACCCTTCTGCCGTTCCTTTCCAATGCCCTTTTCTATTTCTTATCGCTCCAGTGTGTCGTAGGTTGACAGGCGGCGGCGGAAGCCACGTATCAGAAAGAATACATGTCACTTTTGGTGCCCCTCTCAGCTTCCGGACGTGGCAGAAGCGGCAGAAGCCGGGAAGTGGCTTTTGCTTTGGGGAAGCATAGCCTAAATTTTCCGAAGGGCCTCTGGAAGGGTAATACGTGTCAAAGCCCTGCTAGAAGGACACCTACCGGTCTGCAGCTTGGCGAAAGATACTGGGAAGGTCACTCAAAAGATGATTCAAAAGAACATAATATTAATAATGTATTCTGTATAAACACTAAAACACACTAAGCTGAGTATCACTACGCCGAATATGCTGTCCCCGCCGTCCTCGCCACCGCCGCCGTTGTCGTCGTCTTGTGCGCTTCGTCTTCACGCTTCATCGTCGCACACTTCGTCATCGATCATCGCCGTTACGGTTGTGACTGCGGTTGTCTTCGTCGCACACTTCGTCGTCGCAGTTGTCACTGATGGTCGTGTCATCGTCACTTCGTCGTCGTGGTTGCATCGTCGTCGTCATAACGGTCTGCACTGCTGTCGGCATCAGAGTCGAGGTGGTAGCGACGTGATCCGGGGTGGCGGGGGAGCCGCCGCGATGACCAGGTACGGCAAGACGGGGTCGGAGGGTCGTTGCGTGGGCGAAGGAGTCTATACGGTAGCAGCTGGCGAGCGGAATGCTTGCATGCGCGCAAGGAACGGGCCCAATGTTGTAGCTGCCGTTGTCCTACTGTGACTCGATGAGATAGAACAGAGGGAAAAGAAAAAGAAAAAAAAAGACTTAGTTAAATGTTTTGCAAGTGGGTATAGCGGCAGCCCGGGTGCATGCAAAATGGGAGTGGTAAGTGGTGAGGTGTCGGCGGGTGTTTAGGGGGAATACGCGAGTGGAGGAAGTAGGAAGAAATAAATCAATAAAATATAAAAACTTACCTTTTTGTGCTATCCTCGGTTTGCCGGGCTGAGTCCGTTCCGGGCCATGGCTGGAGAAATTCCGACCCCATGTGCATGTGGACTCGGACCCCATTATCGCTGTGCTCATTATCTGAGCACATATGCATCCGTTTCGAATTTGATTAGCAGTCACCTCGGTTTCCTCCTGTCAATGACGCGGCGCGGTCGCGTGACTTGTCCATTCGGTCGGCTAATTTGCGCGACGCGACACATCTTTACTTTCTTTCCCTCCACCACGTCTTCCCCCACCACGGCCTTCTCATCTCCTGCAGGGGATAGTTATCCCGCATGGTCGTCGTGTTCACGGATTCGTGCTCATGCTTCCAGACTGCAGTTTGGTTAGTATTGGCTTGGATGACTTGAACCACCATGATGCGCTGTACTCTGGATATCTTTATCCAGTGTGCGTGCCGCCCTTTGTTTGCACCACTCTTCATCTCTGTTGGCGAGCGAACTCCCCAGTTATGCCCCGCGTACTCTCCTGCCGGTCCCTATCGCCGCTGGCTATGCCCAGCGTGCCGACCTGTCACCCCATCTCGCCGCTACTGTATGCCCCACGTGCCACCCTGCCACTCACTCCCACTGCTGGCTACGCCCCGTGCGCTTCTATCCCGACCCCACCTTTTCAAACTCGCGACCGTACCCACAGATCAACAGGGCGCAAGCCGACCTGAGAGCCTCAGCGATGCGCACCCCCTCCGAGTCCAGATGCCACCGCGGCCGAGCTCAACAGCCATACAGTTACCGGCGCTCTGCTTCAACCCCCTGCCGAGACCATCCTCCGACCCCACGGATACGTGTGCCCAGGTCTCTCTCAATGCACCGAGCCGAACAAATCAGGGATTTCTCCCTTTGCTCAAGCCCATGTAGGGCCCGCGCAGCCCACCTTGGTCGCCGTGATCACATCTTTGCCCAGTGCGGAGGGCTCAAAACTAGGGGGTGGTCCGACCAGCGCAGCCGAAAGGACAAGCAGGGAGAGCTCATCGCAGCAGACGGCCTTCCCATCCGCTGTCAATTGGCAGATCCCGAGGGAAAGTTCGTCCGCAAGCCACCCCGAGTGACCACGGAACTCAAGTACACCATCATGCAGAGAAGGCCCGAGCTCCTCACGCAGTACCACCGCTGCCCCTGCGCCCCAGAGCTCTCACGCCTCTGCCTCTGCCTCCTGGTCAAATGCCCTCTACCTCTGCAAGGTCTCACAGACGGCTTCGGCCTCAGGATGCCTTACTTTTTCCTGGACCTATTTCCCCTCCCATCGTTTCTCCATTAGATCCTTACTTAATGTATGTAACGCTATGGTGGAGCGCGAATTCGCAAACGGATCATTACGTCGCTCCCTTCATACGTGGACAGCCGGAACTTGGCCTGGCTCCAAGCGTCCCCTGCCGTCCCTAAGCCCCTCCAGGCCTGAAAACTGCAGGGTTGTCGAACGGGTTCTCCCCCCTGTGTCATATGCAACTGCCATTGCGCGTTGTACTCAGACGAGTAAGTCCCTGAAGAGAGTGTGATCATCGACCCCTCTGGACAGAGTAGAGGGTCGATGCCGTTGCCCCGAAATACATTTGCGGCTGCATCGGCCACCATTCCATGCATCCCTCTGGCCAACGTAAGGCCGAACTTAGCTGCTGCATAGGTTGGCTGCACATCGGTTATCCGCCTGTAGTGTCAGGAAGTGTATTGTGCGGGCGGGGAAAAAATATGTATGGCTCCAGATCCACAAAGAATGTGGCATCACTGAATTTGCGGAGGGGTTGGGTTAAAATCACAATGTGACGCTCCAGAACCTGGAAGACGTCTCCCCACACCGTGGAAGATCGTGAATTTGCTTATGCTGACGCGGACCATCGATGCGCTCTCAGCACGCCTCGACATCCAAGTGGGAAACAATCGAAATCGATGCCCTTCGGAATCGGAGTCGGGTCCGAGAATTAGTTATCCAGCTTTCATTTCGGAACGGCCCCTACACGCCTCCTTGGCGATCCCTTGGATGAAAAACTTGGAGGTGGGAAGCGCAACCGGTCGTGCACGACGCGGTGGCGTGACTCGCAGGATTCATGGATCCCGCGACGCCCTTCTTTCTCCTTTGTCAGATACCACGGGCCAATCGATCACCGGTCACCGGGAACACGAGCAGATTGCGTTCAAACACCGTCAAGTCCGCAGACAACCGTCACGGTACCACGTACAGTGAGCGGCGGGACGGCTCGCGTGTACCTTCGAGGAGTGTAGAGGCGTAAAGGCGTGGAGAAGGCGAAGGCGAAGGCAGGGCGTACACACTTCGTGGCGATGGTGGTGCATGTGATGCCTGGGGCAGTTGCGTCAAAGGACGTCTTGTCGGCGGACATGGTCTTATGTAGTGCTAATAGCTGCGCGTGGAGCTGGGCGGTGGCCGTGAAGCGGTTGCCAGTGCGGTGAATAACGAGCATGCGCTCTCCTCTGGACCTCTTACGCTCACACTTGTTCACCTACCCGGCTGCCCGCTGCCGTAAATCTAGTGGCTTCCTGGATGCCTATGCACGCATCACGTCCTGATTCTCAAAAATCCTTCTCTTCCAGTGTTGTGTGTGTCATTTCTTGTCCACTATGAGTCATCCGGAGGCTTGGGGGCACGTATATTTCGGGTACTGCGCTGGTGACGCTCGGTGACGTGACCGGCCGTCACCAGCACTGGATGGAAAATATGCTTTTGCTATTGACAAAATCTAAGGCATATCCTATAACAAAAGGTGTTTTTTATCCACAATTTTTCATTTGTAAAATGTTGATAAGGTAACTAAATATTGTCAATGCAATTTCAAAGTGCAATATATAGACAATATAATTTTCCTTTTCCATACTATTGTCAGGATGTTATATTATGTATCTTGTTGAAATATTTCACATGGTGATATCTTGATAAAATGTTTTTGTGGTTGAACCCTGAACCTTGCCTGAAACCCTCTAAACTGAACCACTGTTGCATTTGATCAAAATATTGCCATGTGAAATATTTTAACAAGACACATAATATCACCTCAATAATATTCTAACAATATTGTGGAAAATAAAATCTATATTGTCTACATATTGTGCCTTGAAATTGCATTGTCAATATTTAATCATCTTATCAACATTTTATATATGAAAAATTATGAATAAAAAATACCTTTTGTTATATAATATGTCTACATTTTGTCAATGGTAAAAGCATATTTTCCATCCAGTGCAGCGCCGTCACCACGCCCAGCGGTCGACCGGACGACGTACACTCTATGTGTCTGACCATCGCCTCCCAGTTAGGAACCTCCCAGGGGGCGATGGCAACGGCCAAAAGCCTTCTTAGGCCCCCACTTTGGCCTGGCCTGACATTTGTTGGCATGGCTTCTGGTTCCTGGAAAATCAGTTATATAAGTTACTAATGGTGCATGTGCGTGCAGGGCTCTCGCGAACACTGTCAATTTTCCTAGGCTGGGGGTTGAGAAACAATTGCCATATTTGAACAAGCGCTCGCTAGTCCAGCCCACGCAAGGTGGTACTAAGTGTGTGAACACATCTTTGTTCATGCACTGTGATTGTATAACTCACCCATTTCGTCTCGCATTCAGTGATCTTGCAACAGACGGCGTCAGGCAAGGTGTCCGACTCCAAGTCGGGTCTTGCTGTTTTGTTCTTTTCCATCGGCCCCACCAATTGTCCACACAGGCACGCCAATATTTCATCCATGTTGCACAGCTTACGCTTTTGCCCGAATGAGGAGATCTGCACCCTTTCAAGGAGAAGGGCACGATCGTCCACAGTGCCTGCAGGTGCTTCAGTCGTCGTGCTGGGTAGCATGGTGACATCGGGTTCCACAGCTGGGTGGGAGTACCACAGTTAGTATCTAGGGTGCACAGGACATATCAGATTTGACCTACCACAGCAAAGTGAGTCCCCGTTTGTCACTGGAAGAACGTTCATGCCATGACCACCCCCTTCGTTATCCTCACGGACTAATGCTGCGGCCCCTCCTTTTGCCTCATCCCACTCGGCTGTTTTCCCCATCCCATTTTCCGCGCATGCGTTCCCGTCCATGTCCGTGTCCACATTCCCGTTCCCATTCCCGTCCGCGTCTGCGTTTGCATGCGTGTTCGCACTCGCACTCTCGCATTTGTCTTCACAACCTTCCAAGGAGTCGGACTCTATTCCATCGGAGTCGTGTTCGCTGTCGGTTTGTACATTGCCTTCGCGTACAATGTAGCTATTCCTTGTCATAAATTGAGAATGAATATAGTTGCATGTTTTACATACTCGGAGAGATTTCGATGACTGTGTGCCTCTGAAAGTTTTAGAGGTACCTTCTACTTTCCTTTCCCGCGACGCCTCTTTGGTTGCGTACGACGATTCTTCCATATCGCCGCCATTGCTTCTGTCTCCTCTGGTGTTATTTTCCAGAGGTCCGTGTGCTTCATGGAGTCGATACTGTGATGGCGACATTGCAGATGACGACGCAAGTTGTAACGCCAGATGGCCGGTGATCCCTCCAGGCAATATGGGCACACCAAAGGCACATTTGAACACGGTGAGGCTTTAGAAGATGTCATAGCGACGGTATATGAGAAGTTTGTGGCATTGGGGAAGGGCACATTGCCGCTGTACTTGATGGTCCACTGACTGTTCCGTCCTGTGCGCCTGATGAGATATTGAGCATAGACTTGGGAGGCAGAGCCCGCATGGTTCCTCCGACAGGTCGATGGATGGGTCATGCAAGACGTGGCTCCCTATGTGAGCGAGGATACGCTGACCATTCGAAGAATCCAGTCGAACAGTGGGTGTGCATGCGGGGCATTCGTGCGCACTGGAGTCACCAATCTCGTTGAGAGTCTTCGTGACAAAGCAAGCCAGTTCAAAGAAAGTACCGGCAAGTCAATTGCAACACAGTGACATGCAATAATACATAGCGCCTACCTGATCTCTCGCAGTAGGGATATAGATGAGAACGCACCGTTTTGGGGATGAGTTTGAGGTACGGCTTGGTCAAACGGTCACAAAGACTAGATGTAAGGGAAAGGAGTATGGCCGTGTCAAAGAGGTAAAAGGGCACATGCGAGGGAGCCTGAGGTGTCGTCACGCAAGGGTTGATCGGCTGAACGAGAGAGTCGGGGGCCTTGAACTTCATGGGCAGATGTTCGCGTGCGTGCCAGTCATTCCCGTGTGTGCTATCGTCGTCAAGAAGGGTGCAGACAAGACTATAAACTTGAAAAGTGACCGAATGGTATCTTCATGCAGGACATCGAGGGGCAGATTGTCGACGGACTTGGGTCCCACATGTATAGCGATAATCTCTCCAATACAGAGAAATATTGTATCTTCACATGAGAGAAGTGATGCCACTGGGTCGTTTAAAAGAAGAATGTCGCAGTCTCCGTGGAAGGTATCGCCTGACAGAATATCGTGTAATGATTCGCAGACGCGTTATCGTTGAAGGGTTAATGCCGTGCGCGAGTGCGGCGACGTCGGGAGAGGGAATGAGGTCGATCAGTTGTAGGCAGTCGGGAACAGTCGTGCACGCTTCGATGCCGCGCCAGACTTCATATGGATGGCTGCTGGGGTCGGGAACGCGTCGCGCCTGAATCGCTAAGGCAGCACGCGAGTGCGGCACACTTGGTAACGCGGAGGAGCGAGCTACACTGAGCCCAAAAGTCCGAGGGGAGAAGTCTACTATTAGAAGTCTATTTGTAAATACTACAGGAGCTATATAACATACCAAGGAAAGAGGGTACATCAGCTAACAGGGGAAAGTGGAATGATGAAACAGAAGGGTCCGGAGTGAGAGGAAAGCCAAGCACGCACAGAGCGTGGGAACCTAGAAAGAGTCCAGAAAGCGCAAGCGAGTGCGAGTAGTGGTTTGCGGGCTCGGCTTCAAAGCCTAAGGCCAGCCTAAGACGGCCGTCCGAAACCGGGACGGGACTGGGACGAGAAATCGGTCCTGGCAGGGCTCATGGCCCGGTCTTCAATTTTGGCATTCGGCTCACACGGTCCCACGTCCCAGGCCTCTATTGTTGGTGACACGCGTCCTGGGCTCAGGATTCACCGGGATTCGCGACTCCTTCGGAACAGCATCCGCGCCTCCGGAACAGCATCTGTGCCTTTGAAACCTCATCCATACCTTCGCCATTGTATCCACCTATTCGCAACCTCATCCATCCTTCAAAATTGGCAATTGTATCCGCCCCTCTGGAATTTTCCTTCACTCTTGTCACACTAACCTTCGTTGTACTTATGAATTATTATTATTTTCCCCTCACAAACCATCTTAGCTATGTCCACTCGACTGTGCGTGTGGAAGGTTCCCTACTGCCAAACTGGCCGCCGACGATGCTGGTGAGCTGGAGTTCATGGGATTCTCACAGACACATCAGAAGACTGCCATCAACACAGTTCCCCAAGTGATTCCCACTTCGGCGGATTAATACCAGAGGTCCGTGGTTACTGGAATGGCAGCAGGTGGGCGGGGGCCGCTGGTGCCAGAAGTTCATTCTGTCCTGACCCCAAGGACTGCAGATACCAGACGCAAGTGTTCACAGTCGACATTTTCCTGCACCAGCCCCCGTCCCCTTGAACCCCTTCAAGCTGCTGTTGAATGGCCCCATCACGCTCTACTGCAGTATTATCGCTTTCACCTTACTCGCATTTTTTCCCCTTGCCTTGCCTTGCCTAGTTTCACTTCCCTCAACCCTACCCTCAACAGTGAGTCTTATCACGTTTCCTCCTGACCCGACTTGACTCTACGTGTTGACTCCCAACTTTCGAAAATATGCCTATTTAACCTATCTAACGTTTATTGCACACTGTAGGGTTACGCCAGAAGAATGGATGACTGCCATAGAATTTCCCACTCGCACCGGGCAGACGTGCACCCCTCTCCGTCAGGAATTCATCCTGCCCTCAGATGTGCTTGGCGTGTCGGCGCTTGTCGATGCGCTCAACAACCCACCAGTCAGCGCGGTGACGGAGAGCAGCATTTTAGGGCTGTTCTTCACTGAGGATGTGCGTATCTTATTCCCTTTGCCACACCGTGTCTGTGTGCTGACCATATCCACCAGTTCCTCTTGGCAAGTCATCGGAAGGGGAAGGCAAGTACTTGGACCTTGAGGGACACGTGTGCACTACCAGCGGCATGCCTATCCCTGGTATGGTCATCAAGACGCGGGGGGGAGACAGGCGACAAAGGTAAGCGAGTTCCGTTCCGCTCCTTTTCCCACCCTGATGTGCTGCGATGTGCGCTGTTTGTAGGCTTTCTGCGATACCCAGTATGCGGATCGCGTCGTCGCTGACTGCCATAGTCAGCTCATGACCGACAAAGACAGCAAGTATGGCCCTGTATGGGTAACGTGCTATCGTTCCCATCCCTTATCCCATTTCCGGTGACGTGAGTACTATCTTTTGTTTGCTTTTGGTGTGCTTGACCAGACTTCTCTGTGCGCTGGTTGGGTGCCAATTAGGGCCAGGTGGGTGACCTCCTGGCACTCAGGCGACACATCCATCTGAACCACCTGCACATGATGATCGACCCTCCTACTTTCGCACCACTGGCAGCCAATTTTCACCAGCAAATCGTGCCAATCATGCCTTGCGGACGCAGCCGTGGTGATACCTACCAGTGCCCAGATGCCAACCAAGAAGGGTCCATGGCCGTTGACGAGGAGTTGGGCGGGGGTCACTGAAGACCACGATGATGGTGACTTGGACGGCAACAATGTCGATGATAACTTCAATTTCCTCACATATAGCTGTTGTATTCTTGGATGTAGTATTGATAGTTATATTCAGTAGTAGTGATACTACCAAGACGTGGCTAGCCGTGTCTTGGAGGCCGAGACTGGCCTAAGACGTTGAGGCCCACGAGTAGAGTCCCAATCCTCATAAACTCTGGGCCTAAAGCCCTCCTAAGACGAGCCTAATTGCAGGCTTTTGGGCCAGGACGGGCCCGCAAACCACTAAGTGCGAGCGAATACAGGAAGTAGAAAGTGCGAAAATAGCCCTTTTCAGGGCCCAGGGAGAGTGTAGTCGTATCATCGTTCAGCTCCCACTACCTAAGTCTCCCTCTCAACTTTATGTCCCCTTCACTTGGCAAGATGTATGCGAGCACCAGTTGCAGCCTTTCAGGAGCTGACTCAGGTTTGAACAAAAGTCTGCATGTACACACGAAGAGGGCCCTGGGCCCTCCCGCAAGAGCTAGTAGGGATTAAAACTCAGATGTACCGGTCTGTATATCGCAGGTTTACCCTTCATATACAGACGGTCACCGGTCTACTCACCTCGTGCGCTGGATGCACGTCTCCACAGTTCACATTTTTCAACAACAGCTCCGCATCTGCAACGCTATTGAATTCCATACACCTCCAACTCACGACAACAGCGAGTATCTTATTCGTTCGGTCGCACCATTGTGGTCGCTTTTCCTGCGCAATTTCGTCAAACATCAAGACAGCACGAATCGCCTTTCAAGCTACCAATGCGGGCAACAAACTTTCTAATCCTGCCTCCAAGTTATTCACAAGATCTGCCTCAAGTGGGTATGATGCGGAGCATATGAGGGAGGGGATCATGGTACGGCGACGGACAGTGGATGGGGCAGGGATCTCAAACATGCGGTGAGCCATCTCTGCAACTCGCCGACCTCCTAGACGGAGGAACAGAAGTGTCTGCAAGTCTTCCTGCTCCTTGAATCCCTTTGGTCGAAAAATTCCTTGTCCAGCCTGTTTAACCATCTCCAGGATGGTCGCAACGCTCATACAACGGTCCGAGGCAATTCGAAGTATGCGATCTACACGGGGTATCTTCCCAGTTGACATTGCAAGAAGTATCTGGCAGTGCAATGCGATCGCTCCCTCACGCCCCAGAAGCTTCTGCATGTCGTTGATGCGTCGAGTGCGGTACATTTCGATGGTATGCTCCTTTTTCCGTGCGATCTCGGCCAAGTTCACCAGTCCGTAGTATTTGTATGGTGTGTGTTCACGTACACCTTCTTGCACGCGGATAAAGACTTTCTAAACATCTCGCTCAACAGCAGGCTGTGACATGGCTAGCACGGACCATCCTTGTCGAGATGACGATCTTCACAATTGCGCGCATGCAGTAGAAGAGACCCACAATGGGAAGAAAACTCCCAAGGGATGTGCTCCTCAACGTGGAGCATGAAAGGGTACGCTCCGATTGCTGTTTGACCTGGCGGGACGCTAACCAAGTGCCGCCTACAAGCCTCCCTCATAGATACCCCCCTGATATCGTTGGCTATGGGAGTACTGGGAAAGCTGAGCGACTGTGATGGTAAGGTGGGAAAGGGATTGTTTGTGGGACTCAAGACGAAGGTGCGCTTCCGACATATTCTATATTGTCGTCGACGTCTGAGTTTATTGACAGTGGCACTTGGGGAAGGGGGGGGAAATGGGTTTGGGATGTAGTAGACGGGGTGGGCACCTGTTGCGAAGGGCAGTCGGTGGGTGGGACGCGAGTGATTGCTCGCCTCTCAGACATGGTAAGTTTCGCTCATTCAGACAGTCAGACAATCACTCACTTTTTAAGTAGCTCAATTGCTTTCAATAGGGTTCCAAGCTTACCCTCTAGCAGATCTCCAGTGACGCCATGATGGACCACGAACCTATGGATCAGCTGGCCCAAACTCTCAATGCTCAGGGGTCCGCGCCACATGCATTGCGCCACGTCCTCGACACTTGAGCCATACCCAATCAATCGATTGAGCGCGGGATCAAGGTACTCCCATGCTTTGCTTGGGTCATCGGGTTCTCCAACTGATAGAACACAGGCTATTTCTGTCGAGATCGAGCGCAGCCAATGCGCGATGGACATTTACTTCCATCTCACGTACTCTAAGGGCCTGTCCGGCGAAAAGAATCCAGCCGCATGTTGCAAAGTGATAATGCATTACCCCGGGTGGGGTAATGGGGCCCCATGAAGCAACAAAATTGTCTACTCTCAGTCTCCAAACGCCTCTCAGCCCCGAAAGAAACACAACATTTTACAGTAATCGTCACATGCGATGACAAAGTGTCGCATTGCGTGACTCAGACTGTTATTGAAGCTGCATTATGGGAGACTGGATGTGTTGGACACGGCCATGCAGGTCTCCGCACGCTGTGAGATGTTGTAGGTGTGTCCACTACAATTGCAGGAACATCGGGGTCGAATTTACAAGGTTGCGTGCAAGTGCGGTGAGCTCATGAACAGAAATGGTGAACTGCGTAGAGCTCAACCTTGTCGGGTGGTTGAAAGAACGCGGAAGCAGACATGCATACTTCTGCGCGGCCTGTAACTTCGCATAGGTTGACGTTGTGGACGGGAACACGTCGCTTGACACGTCGTGTCTGAAAGATCTGAACCGTTCAGACCGCAGACGAATGCAGCACGGTCGGAAACGCAGACACGAAGTGAACTACGCTGTACTCTCTAGTCTTAAACGCGAAGGGAAAAGTCTACTTGTTGTAAAAGTTGTAATATACAAAATATATAGTAATGGAGCATGCAATAGCCAAACTGGGGACCACAGCTGGAGACACATAGTAAACGCGAGCATCGACTCGGAAATGGCAGGCTAAATCTGGGTTTTGTGGCCACGGTCACGCTTCGGGCAGTGTTTGGGGCAGAGAACCGAAAGAGATAAATGGGTATTTTCGTTGCCCCGATTTGATAGGGCTGCTCCAAAGAGCCTCATTGCCAATCCCTCGGAGCAACGTGCACCGAACAGCAAGTTTGCCCCCCGGCGCACAGTAGGGGCTACTTATTTTTGTTGGCAGGTGCACAGCAGGGCAACGGATGCGCCGGACAGGCCCTAAAACTTATTATAGGACAATACATCTGTTCCTCGTCCTGTCCACCCTAAATATACTACTAGTATGACAGCCATACGTATTACACTTCGGACTCCGTAGTATAAGTACTTTCGTTCCCTCGTATCTAGCACCCCAGACATCGCTCGTACCGCGCAATCCTGAGGTGAGCTTACTTTACCATTCGTTTACCTTCCAGCACGCTTACGCCTAGACAGACTCTGTTCTTTCTAGGTAAATACAGTTATAGACATTGCTTGTACCGCGCGATCCTGAGACTCTGTTCTTTCTAGTCCGCCTTACACGCTGCTTCCGAGCTCCCGAAACTATTCATAACCTACAATTTCATCATGCACTTTCACCTCAGGAACATGAATTGGCAGCTCTTGTGCTGCGCGGTCAAGCCTGGCCAACAACTCCAAAGCGTAAGCATCTGGCAGTGGGCTCCCGTAGCTCTCTATTGACAGCGATCTCAGGGTATTAGATTGGCGCAAAAGAGTAGAGGATAGAAGGGAAGATTAGGGGAGGGTAGGAGTGTGCGCTACTGAGGACCTGTCGTCAGCCAAGACGCTTGTCGCGCATGTAGAAATACCTGTCGATGCAACTGCAGTATTGTGGTTTTGTGTAACTTTAACTTTTGAGAAGAACGATGTCAACGTTTTCATTTGGATTGCCTGAGACTTTTTTGTGGTTGCAGCCTTGTGCTCGCAGACGATCCCCGGTGTTGCATGAAGTTCTTGACACCTCCACTGCCAACGCGAACCTTCTGGTGACACAGATCACACTTGTAACTGCCATCATCATCGGGTTTTGGGTCGTCGGCCAATGATCGAGGCGTAGTAGGCCCATCATCACACTGGGGGGGGGGCATTTTGAGAGTCGTAGTCGACTTGGAGACCCGGGCCTAAGCTCGGGCCCAACACTATCACTATTTTTCCGTTGTTCCTGAGCCACCTCTGTTTCGAGCATAACTACTTGGCCAGTTACGCATGCCGTTCCGTAATGGTCGTGGTTATTGCTGCGTTGTTGTCGTCACTGTATTGCTGCCGTCACCAGTGGTCTCCGTCGTCGTCATTGCTTGCGTCGTGGCGGGACTCGCGTGTCGTGTTGAGCTAATGTTGCAATGGGATTTGCGCGCCGTCGTGGCATTGTGGGGGTTTGAACTTTGAAGTGAGGCTTGCACGCCCTGTTCTGAGGCGTGGTCTGCGAAGGTGTGGCAGTTGAAGAGGAGGCAACGAGGTGGGGAGTGTTCTGACGTGTGGTCTGCGAAGGTGTGGCAGTGAAGAGGAGGCAACGAGGTGGGGAGTGGTTGCACTTCCAAGGCGGTAACGTCCCGGTTAGGTCTGTTATACATGTCAGTTACATGTCATATCTTGTCCAACCGGACTGCGCGGTCCGGAAGAGTGTGTGCATGGCATCCTGGAAGCCTGTGCGCACATCATGTCCTGACTCTCAAAATTCCCTCCCTTCAGTGTGTTATATGTGTCGGATCTTGTCCAACTAAACTACACAGACAAGGAAGAGCCAGTGTGTGCGTGGCGTCCCGGATGCCTGTGCACACATCACGTCCTGACTCTCAAAATTCCTTTCTTTCAGTGTATTATGCATATCATGTCTTGTCTAACTGGACTCAGGCTAGAATGAGCCAGTGTGTGTGCGTGGCGTCCTGGACGCCTGTGCACACATCATGTCCTGACACTCAACATCCCATCCTTGCATTGTGTGTGTTATGCATGTCATGTCTGGTCCAACTGGACTCGGGCCGGAAAGAGCCAGTGTGTGTGCGTGGCGTCCAGGACGCCTGTGCACACATCACGTCCTGACACTAAAAGTCCCTCCTTTCAGTGTATTATGTATGTCATATCTTGTGTCCAACTGGACTGCATGGGCCGGAAAGTGCCAGTGTGTGTGTGGCGTCCTGGACGCCTGTGCACACATCATGTCCTGACACTCAAAATCCCATCCTTGCATTAGTGTGTGTTATGCATGTCATGTCTGGTCCAACTGGACTCGGGCCGGAAAGAGCCAGTGTGTGTGCGTGGCGTCCAGGACGCCTGTGCACACATCACGTCCTGACACTAAAAGTCCCTCCTTTCAGTGTATTATGTATGTCATATCTTGTGTCCAACTGGACTGCATGGGCCGGAAAGTGCCAGTGTGTGTGTGGCGTCCTGGACGCCTGTGCACACATCATGTCCTGACACTCAAAATCCCATCCTTGCATTGTGTGTGTTATGCATGTCATGTCTGGTCCAACTGGACTCGGGCCGGAAAGAGCCAGTGTGTGTGCGTGGCTTCCAGGACGCCAGTGCACATATCGTGTCCTGACACTAAAAGTCCCTTCTTTTCATTGTATTATGTGTGTCATATCTTGTGTCCAACTGGACTGCATGGGCCAGAAAGAGCCAGCATATGTGCGTGGCATCCCAGACGCCTTGCACACATATCACATCCTGACTCTTGAAATTCCTCTCTTTTAGTGTGTTATGCATATCGTGTCTTGTCCAACTGGACTTCGGCCAGACAGAGCCAGTGTGTGTGCGTGGCATCCTGGATGCCTGTGCACACATCATGTCCTGACACTCAAAATTCCTT
The DNA here is from genome assembly GCA_024734325.1 of Lactarius hatsudake. Taxonomy (NCBI): domain Eukaryota; kingdom Fungi; phylum Basidiomycota; class Agaricomycetes; order Russulales; family Russulaceae; genus Lactarius; species Lactarius hatsudake. Next base: position 445,025 of record JANSJP010000042.1, on the reverse strand, counting down.
CTTTTCAGTGTGTTATGCATACCAAATTCTTGCTCAGCCAATAGATCCTGTGTGCGTGAGTACTGTCTTTGTTGTACCCGACCCAGTGTCCTTCGACAGCCTGCGCATCGAGTTTTGAGCCTGCATCAGTGTGGACCCACACGAGTTGCCCCCATTTGGGCACCCTGGCCAAGTTGGGCTTCCGCCTGTGAAGCCATTCATACGGCGTAGTGTTGCCCCGAGCTCGCGTAGATGTGCGATTCTTGAGCCAAGTTGAGAAATGGACCACCTCCCCCCGGAGATGCTTGGGGAGGCCGCTGTGGAGAATAGCCTGGACGCGTTCCAGGAGATGCTGGTTCAAAGACTCGGCCACCCCATTATGCTGAGGTGTATTGTGGGTGGTCAGCTGGCGTTCCATACCCTGCTCATTGAGAAAGCAGTCGAAAGCTGCACTAGTGTACTCTCCTCGGTCAGAGCGAAGCCGCTTGATCTTCACGCCGTGCTGTGTCTGAGCCCAAGCCGCGAAGTCCTTGTAAGCTTGAAGTGTTTCATTTTTTGAGTGCAAGATCTTAGTCTGAGTGTACCGAGAACAGTTGTCTGTGAATGTGACATAGCAGCGTCGTCCACTGATAGTGTTGACCGGCAATGGCCCCCAGACATCAGAGTGGACTTCTTCTCCAAAGGCACTTGCTGGCTCAGCCTTGCATTCCTTCTTGATGGCCTTCCTAGTTGCCTTAGTGTACTCACAAGATTCGCAGTAGATCAGTTGCCCATTGTGATGAGCGAGATCCCTTGTATTGCCTGAGAGTGCACAAGGGTGTGGATAGAGTCTGCAGCAACATGTCCCAGACGACGATGCAGCGTGTGAATGTGTGTCAGAGGATAACGAGGGGAGGGAGGCTGCTCACCCGCCAATGGGCCCAGTTTTTCTTCGTGCATGCCCACTGACTGGACTTACCGTAGCGGTACACAGTTGGCCAGTGCTTGAGCACAATCGGCTCTCCTTGGATGCGGAGCACCACCTCCGAGGGGGTCCACTCGGGTGAGCTGTCGTCCCACGTCCTCATCGGCTGAGGGAGGTCTTTCGAAAATGAGACGAGAGGCAGGTCGGGAACGCTCTGCTTTGAGAAGCAGAGCGACCTGCCATTTCCGAGCTTGAGGTAATCCAGTGGGCCTTGAAGAACCGACACCGGTTGCTGATGGGACAAAGTGGGAGGAGAGGGACCATCAGTCGTGGTCATGGTCGTTGCAGCGGTGTCCGTGGTGGTCGCGGCACTGTCCATGGTTCCAGGTCCTCTGTGAGCGGGCACAGGCGCAGGCACAGGCACACTCACGACGGTGATGGGTGATGGAGCGACACCACCGCTGTTCCCACCAGCGATGGCCGCCATCAGTGCGGCTAGTTGAGCCTGCACCTGCTGGAGCTGGAGCTCAAGCTGCGTGGGGTGTGAGCGTCTTGCACGTGAGAAATAGAATGGGGGAGCTCACCGCCATCTGAGGACCCTCGGGTGAGGGTGAGGATGGTGCGTTGCTGATATCGCCGTGGATGCGCACTGCGCCATCCCAGTCGCGACCCACGTCGGGTGGCAACGACTCGTTCTCTGCCTCCAGCAGCTTGTATGGGTTGCATGCCACAAAGTTGTCGGCCTGTGGGGAGAAGGGGAAGGAGCGACGTGGGGGTGGTGTGGTCAGAGCGGATGTGATGGGGACATGGACGAGGTGGGATGTGTGGACGCACCCATTACCGCCACCCTCTCCTCGTCTGTGTGCATGTCCTTTGACCTGTTGATAAGTGGCCTGAGTGCACTTAGTGGCTCAATGGACATACAGATAACAGACTGCTTTAGATTAGATATACAGGACTTGTAGATTAGATATTTTGATCTGTACAATCTTGGACTTCTTGTATCTTCTTATCTATGACATCACTTATGTACAGAACATCATGGACTCCTCTGGATTTCCCTTGTACTACGTCTTTGTACTTCCCTTTGTTATTATCTTTATTGTGATGTCACTATGATATCATAGTCTAGACTTTTCTTGTTCTCTACACCTTGTTCTCACTTTAGTCCACTCCTTTGTCCATGTGCAGAACAATGTGTCTTATATTTACTGTGACCTGGTGTTACCTGTGTCACCCTGTATTTTGTATAAGTAGTGCAGCTTGTACACTCGAGGTCCACATCAGTTCTCATCTGTTGTGTGCCAGGTATGTCTCCTCTCTTGTATAAACATCAGTTCTCATCTGTTGTGTGCCAGACTACCATCTGCTTCACTTGCAAGAATACTCTGTTGCTGCTTCCAGCCACCATTCATATCTCACTACAGTCTCCCTTGTCACTGTGAGTATGATCCCTTCATGTGCACTGTTCATCACAACTTCTCAGTGGGGAGGCAGGGCTGGGTCGTCAAGCCCATGCCAGCTGTGGTGGTGGTGCTGAAGAGCAGCTCATGGTGCAGCATTGACCACTTTTTCATGCTCGCCTTCTTCCCTGGGCCCTTTGTGCTCTTTGTGACACCACCATCTCAAGGTCCACGGTGCTTCTTGTATGTGCCAGAAAGGAGGCTGTGGGGTGGAGGCCAGTCATGTCAGCTCATTGGCAAACACATGGAAGTGGCATCACATGCATGTCGCATCGCTCAAGTGGGAGTGGGAGGGGAAAGGAGGGAGGGAGACACACTCACCCATCCCATCCCTGCTGGTCTGCACTGAAATTCTTCAGCTGGTCTGTCAGTGTTGTCTTGTTGCCAGTTTTCACGAGGCAGAAGGCATTGCAGAGCTCCCAGAGGCCCGTGTGAGAGAGGTTGGTGCTGGCATGGAAGGACATTGTGTCAGTGTCATGGGGGGTAGTGACCGGAAGTGAGACACTCACAGGTCAAGGTGCACCACCTCATGTGCACTGTTGACAATGTTCCCCAGGAAGGGCAGTAGTCCCTGTGAGGTGTGCCTGTCTGACGATGGTGAGTGCAAGGGCAGGGATGCATTGACGTCCATCAGCTTGTCATGATGGGGTGACCCCATGGGCTTGGATGGGGCAGCCAACTGCTGGTTGTGTTTCTCGATGAGGAGTGCCACGATGAGGGCGATGAGGGTGGAGAGGAGCAACCAGATGAGTGACATGTTGACAGGAGTGGGAGCAAATCCTAAATGAAGCCTTCCACCATCACAGACTAGTGATCTGGGTTCACTGAGGGGGCACGGCCACTTAGCATTCACTCTCTAGTTTTTTCAGTATGAAATGTACAAAACAGTGTCAGGCTCGGGGCGGGTTGGGGTGGCATGGGTGGCAGGATGAAGGAGGCAAGCAATGGGTCAGTGTCAATGACCAACCTGATGGGTGAGCCTGATCGGGTTGTTTGCCACTTGCGCCACTGCTTGCCATGCCACGCCAAATAAATGACCCATTCCCCAGGGCGGGAACTGCCATGCCACGCTGAATCAGCAATTGGTCCCTAGACACTGGTCACCGATGCGTGACAGGATCAAGACTCTTGCAAGAGAATTGAATTGGTGTCAATCAGGGGACATGTGACAGGAGGCATCTGAGTCATAACAGGAGGCACCTGAGTCATAAAGCTCATTCTTGGCCCTAGCCTTGCACATGTAGCTAGCTGAATCTTGATCTTGATCTTGAATCTCTTTGATTGCAGCCCAGGCCTCTATATCCAGCTGTGATTGCTGGTCCACTTTGGTGGCACCATCTTTGCACCATCTTGATCCTTCTTCTTCAGCCCTTGGCCTTCTTTGCCACCTCCCTTGGCCCAGCAGTCAGCTCTGATATGGCCATGTTTCTTGCAATTGAAGCATTTGATGTCCCTCTTGGACTTGCCCTTGCCCTTCTGGCTGGCCTGTGCAGCTAATGCTTCATCTTGAGGCTCCTTCCTCCCGGCTCTGAGAACACACCTGTTGTACTCATCAGTGACTAAGCAAATGATTGTGGTTGGGGTAAGCGCAGTACTAGTAAGTGCAGCCATAGTGAACATAGCTAAGGTAGTGGTGTCATAAGATGCAGGAAGGGAGCCGAGCAAGATTGAAGCATATTTCTCATCAGGAATTGACTTTCCCATTGCAGCTAACTGCTTACATAGGTTAGTGATGTAATTGAGATGAGTGTGCACATTGTCATCCTCCCTGCACTTCAACAATTGAAGCTGCTGGCATAGGTCCACAACAATCATTTGGGTTCTTCCTTCAAATAAGGCCTTCAAGGCATCCCACATCCTTGGCATGAACTTTGCCTTTGATGCAATTGAAAATGGAGTCTGGCACCAAGGCAGTGATTGCCTGCTTGACAGTAGCCTCTCTGTGGGCCCACCGGACTAGCATGTCAATGGTACCAGCTGCTGAGTAAGCTAGGGGCATGGAATCATTAGTCAAATGAAGCAACAAGGTACACAATTGCATTGCCCAGATCATCTGATCTCTGTAAATGACCCAATTGGATCTGTCTGCTGCCAACTTCAGGATGTTAATGTGGGGTTTGTTGCTCATGACGCAAGATGCAAATAGATAGATATAAGTGGATAGTGATAACTCAATTCTTGTACTGGGTCTCTAGGTGGGCACAGGGCCTATAACTTAGCAACTCGACTCAAGCTGACTCTATCAGGAGTTCAGCGCTCGGCTGTGGGCAGACATGAACCAATGGGAAGATGACTCCTGTTATCAATATCAATGTTTTGCCAGACCTTTCCAAGAGAACAGAAACTAGTAGCCATTTCAATATGAGTAGTAAAAGATGTCCAGCTGTAATGACAGTGTCCCAATGTTCCTGCCACTGCCTCATCCACTGTTGTTATCATTGTCATCACACCCATTGTCCTTGCATTGTCATCAACATCACTATTGTGGTCATAGACTCATAGTTGTCTTTATCTCTGTCAAGGTCATTGTGTGGGTCAGCATTGAGGTCATGGTCATCATTGTTGCCACTGTCACCTCATTGCCATTGTCATCATTCTGACTGCCTTGTAGCAGTTGTTGCGTGGTTGTGGTTGTGGTCATGGTCATGGTCGTAATCATCATTGCTGGGGTGGTTGCGGTTGTTGTTGTTGTTGTCATTGTTATCGTTGGGTTTGTCATTGCTGCCATCATCAATCATTGTTTTTGTTGTTGCACAGACCTAGGTGTTGCACAGCAATGCATGCAGTGTACAGGTTGACCCTTACCTGTATAGAGAGCTTAGACAAGGCTTAGAGTAAAGCAGAGGACGCTCAAGGTGGGGTAGAGAGAGATGTGTATAGGTACTCACACCTACAGTAGGATTTATATACTCTATGGTCTACCCATGTCCATTTGGGGATAAGTGATAAGTAGAGGCATCCACAATATCGCATTTTTAGTGTCGCCTAATGTCTAATCACTGGTGGACTTGGAATAATCCCATAAGGGGATTTTGTACATGTATTGTATGACTAAATACTCCGAATTACATGCATAGCATAACTAATTGTACTCCAATTCCTATGTATTGAGCCTTATAGTAAGTATTACAGCTCAACACCAGGCTCAATCTTGGTGGTGGTGGCATATTGGTAGTGGACAGTGTCCAGGGGTTGAGGTCGTATGCAGCTGATTTGGAGTCATCACAGTAGGAATCATGCACAGTCAAGGTGGGAAGCCCAAACTGCCTGTAGCTGGCATTGTTGGTGGTGGGGCTGCTAACTTAGCTATCATCACACCACTTGCATGCTCCATGGCAGAGAAGATGGCAAGCACAATGGCACCAAAGAAGGTGCCTGTCATAGATTGTTGGCTTCACCTCTGCAAGGAGGCATGGTGTGCTGGAAAATCCCAGTGCCATATGGATTGTGGTTTGCTATAGCAGCAGAGGAGTGGTAGGACAAAAGCAGAATGATGATGGTGGAACCAAAACAAAAAAAAAACAAAGAAAGCAAGTCACATTTGTTGTTGATTCCAAATGTGGGAAAAGCCTCATATCAACCTCCTTTGAGTCTCTGCATTCCCCAGTTTGAGTCTACAACTTGGACCCTCTATATGCTAGCTTCCTTCTCCTTGGCATCCCTGGGGAAATTTTAAGCCATATCCTACTCTATTGGACCCAGGTCTCTTCCTAAGCTTTTATTGACCTTTTTCAAAAAATGAGCCCATGTATGTATTTCACATCACCTGCACTAACAGGTGCTAAAAGCTTTGTGTGGGAGATCTTTGCTACCCAGTTGCAATGGCACTTCTGCACCTACATGCCTTCCTATTACTCCCACTTTCCACCACTTGTGGATCAGGATAGGCACAGGAAATGCAAATTTCTTCTATGCAAGTACACTTGTCTTTGGGCTTTGTCAATGATAGCACCCTTCTCAATTCCTTCATCAATTGTTGTCTCCACTTGCCACACTATTTATACACAATGGGACTGATGTGCAAGCTTAGAATGGGAGAAACAAAAAATGTTTTGATTCTGATCCACTGCCAGACCTGTGGCTCCACATCCCATGCCAACACCAAGGCCGCTTCCCCACATGGTCCCTCAACCATGCCACTGCCACCTCCATGCCCTGCAAGCCCATAACAACAACCCAGTTGCAGCAGGACCACTCATTAATGCAAGCTGTGAGCAATGAAGACAATGGGGAGGTGATGGTGAGGCTACAACAGTGAGGTGAGGATGACAGTGTGATGACATTGCAACATCAACAATGACAGTCATGGAGGCTACAACAATATGGTTTGGTGACGAAGGGGCAGGATGGGCAGCAGGGCAGCAATGATGACAATGTGATGGCAGCAGTCATGTTACCATGCTGCCACCACCAACCCTGCACATCTGCCAGTGATTCCAGCACATACAGGCCAACTTTCAATGGAGCCAGAGAATCAGTGCTCTGTCAACACCCTCATTTCAGAAGGGCCAGCTCTCTTGAACTGGCACAAGTTTACATAGCTCATCAAGTGCAGGCTACCAAAATCCACAAAATCTGCACATTGTAAGCTGAGCTGGCCATAGATAAGATTAGATTCACTGGCATGTGCATCAAATTACCATTCCAGTATGCAACACTGAAAAGAGGTGTCCAGGATGCCCACACATGGGCCCAGTGTGCCAACTTTCTTAACTATTAACCCTATATTAGGGTTTATAAGGCTTATTGGAAGTGCCCAAAGGTGGGGTCATATACAGCAGCTTTTGAATATATGAATGTAGCTTTCATCATTGCGAGCAACCCATGCTGTACAGTACAACTCTTCAACTTAAAATTACAGTACTACATGATAGAAATCATACACTCTGTTCACTCTTCAGTCACATGACTATTAACTGCAGACAGGATATCAGAGATCAGAGGAAGACCTGCAGATCATGATGAAAGCTACATTCATATATTCAAAAGCTGCTGTATATGACCCCACCTTTGGGCACTTCCAATAAGCCTTATAAACCCTAATATAGGGTTAATAGTTAAGAAAGTTGGCACACTGGGCCCATGTGTGGGCATCCTGGACACCTCTTTTCAGTGTTGCATACTGGAATGGTAATTTGATGCACATGCCAGTGAATCTAATCTTATCTATAAGAGATTTGAATATCATACAGAGTGCAAAGTCACATGGTTACACCACAGTGCTGTGCACATGTTATGTATATTATGTTGTTGATGTAGCACAGGCACACTGGGCTGTGGTGAGGTGTTTGGGGGTGTGTGTGGCGTCTTGGACGCCTCTTTTCAGTGTAACCCTTGAGTTTGGTTTAATTTGGATGAGTATGCAAGCATGCATGCACAAAACACTTCTTGGCTTGTTAGAATAGTATTTGATGCATGCGTGCATGGGATCTAATCTGATCTATATGAGATCTGCATGGTGTGCTCACATAGTGGCATCCTAGACGCCATTACATGCACAAGGTGTGCAGTTACATAATTATGCCACAGTGTGCAGCTGTGTGCTGTGCACTAAGTATATATTACATGATGCCACACACAGGCACACCAGGCCGTGGAGAGGTTGAGGTGTGTGGGGGCGTCCTGGACGCCTGCTGAGCAGTGTGACCCTTAAGTTTGGTTTAATTTGGATGAGTATGCAAGCACGCATGCACAAAACACTTTTTGGCTTGTTAGAATGGTATTTAATGCACGCGTGCATGGGATCTAATTTGATCTATATGAAATTTGCATGGTGTGCTCACACAGTGGCGTCCTAGACGCCATTACATGCACAAGGTGTGTGTCACGAACCTAGAAAACCAGATCGTGACCCAGGCGTTTAAGACCGGTCCGTGCCGGCCCGGTCTTATATAATCACCCTCTCAAAGAAAGAATACTCGGAGTCGGAGTTCAATATTGGTACTCCGACGATCACGTGAACACACACGTGATTATCCAACAATTACCAAGTCACCTGATAACTCCAAAGTCTTACCACTCCTTGGATTTATCCGATTGGACTGCGGAGCACAAGTCGCACCACTCCTACGATTATTCCCATTGGACTGCGGAGCAGTCACGCCATATGACGTCATCGACTGCGGGACAGTCGTACGATACAAATACTCAATCCTCATTGGGCGTTATATTTAGATGTCTCCAGAAGGTTCTATTCCGCAGTACTCCGCAGCACCTAAGGGCGGCCCTAAGCCTGCCCTAGAGCTACGCACAGACCATCCCTGTAGCTATATAAGCTAGCACAATAGAACGGACAGTCCCTCAGACTGTCCACTTGTGACACCTCCTCTCGACTGCCTCTCCTCCCCGCGTCCAGTGCCCCTCTCTTTGAGCGCCACTACCTAGCAACTTATCGAGCCAGTCAGCACCTCTTCGTCCCTCCTTCACCCTTACCACCCCCGGTCTCGAAAACCCCACGATCCTCTCTGTCGAGTGACAGTGAGTCTCCACACTTGGACAGTCTCTTTAACCTGACCCCGGGTGCCTCAGTGTCCGACTACGACTTCTCGCAGTTCGGTCAGTGGGACGGAGACTCGGCCTCTTATTATCAAGAGGACGACAACTACGATCCCCCTTCCCGTCGCTTCACCACTACCCCCCTTTGCCTCCCTTCTCCCCTCACCCCCATCCAAGACCTCGAAGAAGGCCCCTCTACTACGGGGATACAATTCGAATATACCATCACCAATATCCTCGGTGAACCTCTCTCTGGGCTTCCATCGCCCATTACTCGTCCTTCCACCCCTCGACCCCCCACTCCTCTCGAATACGAGGAGGAATACAACCCCAACTTCAACATCAGAACACAAGTAGCCATCCGGTCCACTCCACTTTCCCCATCCCCGGAACTTGTGTACCCAGAACCTTCCTCTGAGGCTGCCCCTGAGCGCCCTACCTCTGCCCCCTCTCACATTCCCTCTCGTACCCCTTCTACCCCTCCTCGGGCCCCGACCCCTGACTCCCCTATCAATTACGAGCGCGTGGCCGACCAATCCCCCCTCGTTGAACAAGAAAACATCGCCCCTTCCCCCCTATTCTACCCCCCTCCGTGCTTAAACAGCCCGGACCACCCCCATCTTTACACCGCAGTCTACACTCCAGAAGGAGAATCCTGGAGACCTGCCTCGGAGACTCTCCAAGCCTACTTCCACCGCATTCCCCTCGCCCCCACCCTCGCTCAATCTCCCCCTATCTTCCCTTCTGTTACCCCTTTCCGTATCCCTGCCCCCCACGCCTACAATCTCCTCCCACGCATCATCGACCCCTCCACACACCCTAACTTCCCTCCCCTCTACATTTGCTCCAAGGCCATCCTCGACCTCCCCTCTGTCGATCTCCCACTGGGAAGCATAAGGTACGATTTCCGCGACAAACTCAGAGAGGCCTTCGCCCCCCTCTCTCGCCTCATCAGGGTAGGATATTCGGACTGCCTGGTTACCCTGGAAGTCCAGGACTTCCTAGACGGACGTGTTATTACTACTTACGGACATCTTCGCTTCACAAATAACGGACAGGTCTTTGCCCTTCATCAGGGCTATTTCTTTGAAGATATTATTCGTTCCAACCCTCTCCTGCTTGCCCATACTCTTACTCCTCGCGTCCCAGCCGATCCTTTCTCCTGTATCTCGGTTACTCCCGATTCCCAACCACTTTAAAGTACTAGTGGTATAAAAGTTGCCTTGACCGTTTGAATCGAGTGATTCAAAACCAACGCAACTAAGTAAGTGACCTTTACTCCTATTCCTATTAAACCATAAACCGAGTGGTTTAAGTGCCCCCCCTAACCGAAGAACAACACGTCGCAAGGACCCGTACACACTTTAACACCCACAGAAGTCGACAATTGCGTCGATATTATCCCTCTTCCTCCTATTACGACCTCTCTGAATCTTCCCGCATCGATTGTTGGTCAGACCCCCCATTAGTACTCAAGGGACTTGTCAATCTCTTCGAGTTTGGAGAACTTATTAGTCAAGACTCTTACAACGATCTAATCGACGACCTCACTACCATAGTCGACGGGTGTAACGACCAACTCCTCTTCTGGCACCTCTCGGATTCCCTTTGCGACCAACTCCTACTGTGGACCAAAAGCGACTACCTTTGGTTCAACTATATTCCCCCTCACCGCGACTACATCCATCAACAACTCCTAGCTGGGAACTCCCAACGATACATCGACCGCTTTCGTCTCTCTTACGAAGAAATTCAAATATCCTTCTGCGAAGTCCGAGTCAGAACTCAAGAAGGCCCCCCACGCCTCGTCATAACAGAAAGCACCGAACTCACTTACACTTGGGCAAACGAAACCTGGGAAACTACCCTTACAAACCCAGACCACAACCTAATCGACCCCCGTGTATACCACGACCCCCCTACTGACCCAAACGACCCCGAATTAGTGGAACTACTAACCGGAAGATTCCCTACGTCGGATCCTTTAAGCCTCCTAGCACGTCTATCCCTCCCAGCAAGCAGCCCGACAGAAGACTCCACCACGGGCTGGGGAGACGACTCAACCACACCAGATCACTGTTGGTGCAACCAAGAAGTGTGTGTCTGTAGTTACAGGCCTAACACCCCGCCCACTCCAGAAGGAATAGTGCTTTGGTCCCCTGGACTTAATTACTTACCTTCCAATTAAAAATTCCTTGTTACAAATTTACGAGTGTAAATCTGGAACCTATTACAAACTGGGCTATTACCCTGGCTTCATCTCAGAACGTACGAAGACAACCCCACCGACGCTTCCGGGCAAGAAACTCCCACATCTCATCAGACACCTCCCCAATTGCCCAACAATCCCGCCACCCCCAAACTCCCAACCCAAGGATCAATCAAAGTCAACCAAACGAACCAGTCTACCCAAGCATCTACCCAGCCGGTCCTAGTAACCTAAATACTACCAGACAACACTCCACAAGTAGTGACGAGGCTCAATACCTAGAAACCCAACCTCGCACTCTCCATTGCCACCTTCCCGAAGCAATTTTCGTTTCCGAACAATTACCCACTAGGACCCCTCGAGAGCTCGACGTATTCAAACATCACTGTCGCCTCCAGTACGACCAATACCCACAACAAACGCTACTCCTCGCCTCACCCCTTACCCGAGCAAGAGACATTACTACAAGTCCACTAAACTTCCAAAACTTCCTGTGGAGAAGCAAAACTACCTTAACCCACTTCGGCATTCGAGAAGAATACCACTGGATCCGACGGCAACAACGAACAAATCAACCTGACCGGGCATTTCTCAGCCCTGCGTACGAAATATTCTACCCGTGGAACGAAACCAGTTGGCACGTCTCCCTGATATACCAACAAAATCGGTGAATGAGCAACCGTCGAGACCTCTCGACAGAAGAACAAGACCACATCCCAGTCTATTTCAAAGACCCATACTTTTCCCTCAGTAACAATACCATCTACGCTACTTTTAACGGACAAGAAGTCTCCAGCCCCGACGGTCGCTACCCTTGGACAAATACCGCTACCCAGAAACACCTTGTTACTCGTGACATCGAAGCAGTCTTCCCCAACGTCCGAAAACTCCGAAAATTCGACTGGGTTTTCCTTGAAGGATCTTACAAAAAGAAACGAGTAACCTGGTCTTACTCCCAACTACGCTGGGTCTACAAAAACAATCGACCCGTCCTATTTACCAGCCCCGAAACACAATCAGAAACCGACGCATCAGAGGACCCGATCAGCCCAAGTAACGCCCCAAGCTCGGAAAGCGAGCAAGAAGAAGTATCGCGCATCCTTGACGACACCACCAAGTTCCTTACAGGCCTAGTATCAAGAGTGGCTTCACAACCATCCTCCCCTCACGCTTCCCCAGGCCCCCTCCCTGGACCTTCCAAAACACGACCTATAGCCTCCACCCCCATAAACGTTTCCCCTCCACGGTTACCACCTTCCCCCATTACATTCCCTCCTGCCCTTCCCCCAGTTCCCCATCCAGGACCACCCCATACCAGTGCCATGGCAGCAAACCCGCCCTCAAAGATCCTTGGTGCTGCACCCGAACCATTTGATGGGAAACCAGATAAGGCACAAGGATTTTGGAGTAACTTAGCCAATTACTTCCACCTCAACGAATCAGTCTTCGACACCGACGATAAGAAAATCTCCGCAGCCCTAACTTACTTCAAAATGGGCACATCTGCGGGTGAATGGGCTCAAGATAAAATGAACAAGGCCTTAAACCCAACCACAGCTGGCGCAGCAGTTTCATTTGGAACTTGGGCTACCTTCAAAGCTGATTTTGACAAACACTTCATCCCGGCGCATACGGCCTTGGAAGCCACACACCAAATGTATAACCTCAAAATGGGAACGCGACCCTTTAACGAGTGGTACCAGGAATGGTCAACCTACGCCAAACGTAGTGGTGCAAACGAACACACACAAATGCATGCGTTCCGTCAAACAATCCCGACGGCCCTACACATGAAACTCATGGGCATCTCCCCCCTCCCTACTACGCTAGAAGGACTAGTCGATAAAGCCAGAGAATTTGACCGCGTTTGGAAACTTTATGCCAACCCACGACCCCCTCCACGTAACCCACCCCCCAAACCGGCATACGGACGTGCGGTCCTCGCCGAAGATGAAAACGTTAACATCAACGCCTCTTCCTCTCGTCCCGAAACACCCCGGGGAAAACTCACCAAGGAAGAACGGAACCGTCGTTTCCAGAACAAACTTTGCCTATATTGTGGCAATCCGGGCCACATCCTCCGAGAATGCCGACTAAAGACGCAAGCCATGAAAGCCAAAGGAGGCCGCCCTAACCCCAGCAACCCCAAAGTACGAGCTACCTTCGTTGACGACGTACAAGAACCACCGGACGATCACCCAGCCCAGATTGGGGCCCTATACCTCTCAGACACCACACCCATGGATGAGGATTTTTAAACCCTTCCACTGCAGCACTGTCAGTTGGAAGTTTGATCGCCAGTTGCGCTGTTAGCGGCTTTTCCCTACTAGAACGTTCGAGACAGAACCTGTACCAGTAGAAACAATACGAAATAGGAGAGCTCCATCGATTGTTCTCAGGGTGACACTAGTGGGAAAAAAGTCTGGCAAGGAAATCAGTGCCCGCGCCCTACTCGATAGTGGCACGGAGGGCATCATCGTGGATGATGGGTTTGCACGTGCAAACAACTAACCCTTCGAACCCTGGTCAAACCATTACCAGTTAGAAACGTGGATGGTTCCCCTAACAGAACGGGTTTAGTCAAGCACACTACAATCCAGAAATTACGAATCCAAGCATCTAATAACGCCTATCATGACGAAACTGTGGAACTCTACGTCACTACCCTGGGAGAGCACGACATCATCCTAGGAACGGATTGGCTCCAAGCGCACAATCCTGAAATTAATTGGGCAAAACCACAACTCGCATTTACACGTTGCCCAAACAGTTGCACCTTGTCTACAGGAGACGTCGTTCTCTCCTCCCAAGCCCCCCAAACCCGAAGTACAACAATTAATACCCTAAACCTGGAACCAACCCTCGATAACGACGAACCACCCGAACCATCTTTCTCTTCCGAAATAGAAGAACCGTTCATGTGGGCACACAGCTGGCACAAGTACGATCACTTGTCCATTCGAGCAAAAATCACAACCAGTACGAAGATAGCGGCTAGAAATGCCCCCGTACCTTCCACAAGTCACATCCCAAGCCATTTCCAACGATACACCCGAGTCTTCAGTGAAACAGCATCCTACCGCTTGCCCGAACATCAACCTTGGGACCACGCCATTGATCTAAAACCTGGAGCTAGCATGAAGAATTGCTCTATCTACCGCCTAACACCAAAAGAAACAGAGGCGCTCAAGGAGTATGTTTCGGAACACCTACGAAAGGGCTACATCCGCCCCTCCAAGTCTCCCATGGCCAGCCCCTTCTTCTTTGTCGACAAGAAAGATGGCAAACTCCGCCCGGTTCAAGACTACCGCGCCCTGAATGATATCACCATCAAAAACGCAGCTCCTCTTCCCCTCATTCCCGAGTTAATTGACAAGCTTCAAGGAGCTCGCTATTTTACGAAACTGGATATTCGTTGGGGATACAACAATATCCGCATCCGCCCTGGCGACGAATACAAAGCTGCCTTCAAGACCTCCTTGGGCCTCTATGAACCAACTGTTATGACCTTCGGCCTCTGTAATGCACCTGCCACGTTCCAGACACTGATGAACCAAATCTTCAAATCCCTAATCGATGGAGGACACGTGGTGGTCTACCTCGACGACATCCTCATCTTCGCGAGTGATCTCGACTCCCTCACAGCGCTGACACACGAGGTGCTCCAACGTTTGGAACACCACGACCTATACTTGAAACCGGAGAAGTGCATTTTCGCTCAAACCACCATCGAATACCTCGGCATTGTCATCTCCCACGGCCAGGTTTCCATGGATCCCGCCAAGGTGGCTGGCATTTCTGATTGGCCGACCCCCCGTACTGTCAAACAGGTCCAAGCCTTCCTGGGTTTCTGTAACTTCTACCGACGTTTCATACAAAACTATTCTGCGATCGCTCGTCCCCTCTTCAACCTGACCAGAAAGGAGGTTCCGTTTACCTGGGATTCCACAACGGAGGATGCGTTCCGCACCCTAATCCAGGCCTTCACCCAGGCCCCTGTCTTAACACTCCCGGATCATTCACGGCCGTTCCGCCTCATCACCGACGCCAGCGATTTTGCAACCGGCGCTATTCTCGAACAACCCGATGCCTTCAACGTCTGGCACCCTGTCGCTTACCTTTCAAAGGCCTTACTCCCTGCCGAACGCAACTATGAGATTTGCGACAAGGAACTTCTTGCAATCATCCATGCCTTCCACGCCTTTCGACACTACCTCGAAGGCCGCTCCGATACCACCGAGGTGTGGTCGGATCACGGCAACCTCGCTTACTTCATGACCAAACAGAAGCTTTCCCGGCGCCAAGCCCGTTGGGCGCTTTTCCTCTCCAGCTTCCAGTTCATCATCATCCACAAGCCA
This sequence comes from Lactarius hatsudake, assembly GCA_024734325.1. Taxonomy (NCBI): domain Eukaryota; kingdom Fungi; phylum Basidiomycota; class Agaricomycetes; order Russulales; family Russulaceae; genus Lactarius; species Lactarius hatsudake. The sequence goes on along the minus strand of JANSJP010000042.1, from coordinate 429,617 downwards.
GGCAACCTTAACAGGTCGGACGCTCTGTCCAGGCGTCCAGACCATAAAAAGGGGATAGCGGATGAAGATGAACAAAAAGTTCTCCTGGACACAAAATACTTCCGAATAAGTGCGGTACAAAGAACCGCTGTCACCGCACTAGGAGATACCACCCTACGACAACGAATCCGAAACACACAAACATATGACGATGAAGTTAGTATGGCACTAGAAACCCTCCTAAAAAGCGGCCCCCCGTTCCCTCACAAAGGGACTGGAAGAATGGAACCTGGAAGATGGAATCATCCTATTCCGAGGACAAGTTTATATTCCCAAGGATAACAATCTTCGAAGAGATATCGTCAAACAGTACCACGAACACATTGCCACAGGACATCCAGGTAGATGGAAGACCTACGAACTAGTATCCCGAGATTTCTGGTGGCCAGGAATTTCCACCTTTGTCAAAAGCTACGTTGATGGATGTGCCATCTGCCAATCAACAAAATCAAACCTCGAACCCAAGTACCCCTACTACCCAACTCAATCCCCACTAGAGTTTGGGAAATCATAACCATGGACTTCATCACCGACCTACCCACATCCCTTAACTACGACACGCTATTTGTAGTCGTCGATCGCTTCAGCAAAGCAACGGTCATTGCACCCTGTAACAAAACTATCACAGCCGATGAAACCACCAAATTATACCTAGAACAAGTATGGAAAAGGACTGGACTACCCCAACAAGTAATCTCAGACAGAGGACCCCAATTTGCATCAAAGGTCATGCAAGAAGTTTGGAACAAGTTAGGAGTCAAGTCCACCATGTCAACCGCCTTCCATCCACAAACCGATGGAGAAACCGAACGAGTCAACCAAGAACTCGAGCAATACCTCCGTGTCTTCTGCAATTTCCAAGCAGATAATTGGGCAGAACTGATTCCGTTCATGGAATTCGCACACAATATTCGGCAACACAGCGCAAGCAAAAAATCACCATTCGAAGTGTGGTATGGGTTTAAACCCGAGTTCATCCCCCCCATCCAGTTCACAACCAAAACCCAAACAGCTGAAGATCGACTAAGACTCCTAGACCAAATCCGATCTGAAGTCTCCGCAGCATTAAAAATAGCAGCAGAAATCATGAGGAATTCCAAATCACGAATCCCATCCCAAGAATTCAAACCAGGCGATCTAGTATGGCTAGAAGGAACCAACATCCATACTACACACCCCAAACCCAAACTAGCCCCAAGACGCCACGGCCCGTTCAAGGTCCTATCCACCTGGGGAGTAAACTGCAAACTCCAACTCCCTAAAACATGGCGCATACACCCGGTCTTCCACATTTCCTTGATCTCTCCCTATCACGAGAATGACACCCACGGACCCAACTTCAACCGACCTCCTCCCGAGATCGTCCAAGGAGAAGATGAACACTACGAAGTAGAGGCTATCCTTCAGTCCAAAATATCACCCAACAAAAAGGGAATACTATACCTAATCAAGTGGAAGGGCTATCCCAACTCAGAAAACTCCTGGCTTCCCTCATCCCAAATGACCCATTCCCGAGAACTAGTCCACGAGTTCCACAAAAAACACCCCAACGCCCCAAAACCAAAGACAATCAGTGCTGTCGGTGCAGCACTACAATAAAAAGGGGATACTGTCACGAACCTAGAAAACCAGATCGTGACCCAGGCGTTTAAGACCGGTCCGTGCCGGCCCGGTCTTATATAATCACCCTCTCAAAGAAAGAATACTCGGAGTCGGAGTTCAATATTGGTACTCCGACGATCACGTGAACACACACGTGATTATCCAACAATTACCAAGTCACCTGATAACTCCAAAGTCTTACCACTCCTTGGATTTATCCGATTGGACTGCGGAGCACAAGTCGCACCACTCCTACGATTATTCCCATTGGACTGCGGAGCAGTCACGCCATATGACGTCATCGACTGCGGGACAGTCGTACGATACAAATACTCAATCCTCATTGGGCGTTATATTAGATGTCTCCAGAAGGTTCTATTCCGCAGTACTCCGCAGCACCTAAGGGCGGCCCTAAGCCTGCCCTAGAGCTACGCACAGACCATCCCTGTAGCTATATAAGCTAGCACAATAGAACGGACAGTCCCTCAGACTGTCCACTTGTGACACCTCCTCTCGACTGCCTCTCCTCCCCGCGTCCAGTGCCCCTCTCTTTGAGCGCCACTACCTAGCAACTTATCGAGCCAGTCAGCACCTCTTCGTCCCTCCTTCACCCTTACCACCCCCGGTCTCGAAAACCCCACGATCCTCTCTGTCGAGTGACAGTGAGTCTCCACAGTGTGCAGTTACATTATTATGCCACAGTGTGCAGCTGTGTGCTGTGCACTAAGTATACATTACATGATGCCACACACAGACACACCGGGCCATGGAGAGGTTGGGGTGTGTGGGGGCGTCCTGGACACCTGCTGAGCAGTGTGACCCTTGAGTTTGGTTTAATTTGGATGAGTATGCAAGCACGCATGCACAAAACACTTCTTGGCTTGGTAGAATGGTATTTTATGTATGCATGCATGGGATCTGATCTGATCTATATGAGATCTGCATGGCGTGCTCACACAGTGGCGTCCTGGACGCCATTATATGCACAAGGTGTATAGTTACATAATTATGCCACAGTATGCTGTGTGCTGTGATCTATATGAGGTCTGCATGGCATGCTCACACAGTGGCATCCTAGACGCCATTATATGCACAAGGTGTGCAGTTGCAAAATTACACCACAGTATGCTGTGTGCTGTGTATATATTACATGATGTAACACATTGGCACACTGGGGTGTGGTGAGGGTGGTGTGTGTGAGGGCATCCTAGATGCCATTTTCAGTGTAACTCTTGAGTTTAAAATTGTTACAATGAGTCTGTGGGTGTGCATGCACAAAATACTTCTTAGAATATGTATGGCTGCACTGGCACACAGGCATCCTGGATGCCCATTCTCAATGTGACCTTGGTGGATGAGTGTGTAGGAATGCACCCTAGCACTAGTAGGTCACCCTAGGCTTGACCCTAGGTTCACCCCTAGGAGTACTGCAAAGTGCCTCATAACAAAATAGGCGGTGCCCAGAAGACCCCATGGCGGCAAGAGGTGAGCGTGAGGAGAGGCATGCGAGAGGGGCTACAAGTTGGCGTGCGAAAGGGAAGTTTGTGTTCCGTGGACTCGGAGCAGCTTAGTCCTCACCCTAGTATCACATGTACAAGGTGAGTGTATTCATTCCACACTATTTAATAGGGTCATTGACAAGCGCTGGTTGTTGGACAGTAGGGCGAAGTCATTTTTTGAGAGGTAGGTCGCATTTGGACAAAGGGTATCCAAATTGTGGGTACGTCGCGTCAACTTTCGTTATGAACTCAATTACATGACTGGTGCACTCCATATTGGTCAGCTGGATCGATATCGATGACTACGCGATGAATCGAGAGCGCACCTGCCAACTAACAATTGTTACGATTCCACCTTCGCCGGCACGTGACTCGCCACGTGATGTGTCCCTGACCGCCGATATCCCCGTGGTGGAATCTGCGTGCACGCCTACGGACCCTTGGTGGGACTGGCAACGCGAGGCTTGGCCTTACAACGACACAAGAATCGACGCTGCAGTGGCGCAGCTAGAAGACTATGTGTATTCGAGACGCGCGGTGAGTGATCGATCTCCCTCCCCGCACGAGAACCGCTACCAGGAGCCTTGGGAATAGGTCCTGAAGGATTGGCCGTCACGTGACCCTGGCATGTGACCTGCCTAGAATCGTCCAGAAGAGGCCGGATGAGCTTGTGCCCGGACTTATCTTGTGTTTGGCATGTGATTACGCGAATCGAGACTGGTATGACATCACATTCCCGTGGACTTACATGTGGGGCGCCTCTAGGCCCTTATCTTTGTTATCTCTGACTCGTGTTCCGGACATGCGACCCTTATCTCTGACTTGTGCCATGCGCCTTATTGCCATTGGCTACTCGTATTAGGGCTCACGGCTGTGTATTAGGATTTGGCACTTCAGACTGAGCTTGAAAGCTCCTCTGGAGTAGTATAAGTAGAGTCGGCTACGCGTCTTAGAACGGTAGCTTTGATATCTTGTGTAATACCTTCCCTCTTGCCTGGAGTCGCGCCATACGCCTTGGCTATCCAGAAGTCGAATCGTACTCACTCGATCTGAACCTCGGTGTGACCTCAGAGATCCGTCCCTCCACCGTCGAACCCCCCGCCTTTCCGCTATAAGTCGTGTCACGGACCGACTTCGTCTTTCACCATTTCCCCTCTCTATCGCTTTCACGTCGCCTTCACCCTCGTGGGTTTTACCCTGCGGATCGCCTTAGCCGTTGCCTACGGGATCCTGAAGACCTTCGACGCGCTCAAGGCTCAGCAAACAGACAAATAACCCAAGTCGGGTCGATACGTCCAGAAGGAACGTAACAACAATGATACACAGAAAATTGGAAAGTGCCGAACATATAGGTTGTGTTGCCTTGTGTAACGCCACCACTGGCATTAGTCCGACTTGGACTGCGAAAGGGCATTCACGACTTAGCGAAATATATCCCTCGAGGTCACGTGACCTATAATCACAAGATACACGGCGCTTCTGTGTAGGGCACGTGATCTGACTCCTGTACACTAGGGCAAGTCGTGCCACTAGGTAATCCGATAATTGATGAAGTCGACTTGCGCGAAGAGGCAAGCGAAGCACGCAGGAGAGATGAGAAAAGAGTGGTGATTGAAGAAGACCAAGATGGCGTATCTTGGTCTTATCGAGCCACTATTTATACATATACGAGGCAGCTTTGAAGCTCCTCTCCAATCCGTATGACGAATAGCTAAAGTAGCTCGAACCCTACCAGTGTTGGACAGTCGCCGACTGGAAGTCGGAGGTCGGGTCATACAGTCAGTGACTAGTCATTGACTAGTCACTGACTGTGAAACAACCGTGACTTTCCTCATCACGTGAAGTAGCCGTCAGATTACCTGAGTAACTGTACTGTAGATTACACGTCATCACTTCACCAATATGAGTGCTACCCGCCCACCTCCATCTAATCGCCATTGGATTCGTGACTTCTTCAAAGACCACCCAAAGCTTGCACAAAGGGCACCTGAAGCATATTCTGGCACCCGAAAAACCCATGACAAGGCTAAGGTGTTCTGTATAGGTTGTTTAGCTAAACTCGTCCGTGAGGCCCTTGAACAAGATCAAAGAGAAGTTGAGGCAGGTACTCGGGTGTCCGCTCGGACATCGGAAATGATTGAAGCAGAATGTGCGTCAGTACATCACATCTCCATAATTGTCACCTAATTACTGGCTTTCCACTAGTATTTGCGATCGATCAGAATGCAGATCGTCGTCCATGGTTGCCAGCACGTACAGATGGGCTAATCAATCATGCCATAGGCTGTTCCAATCAGATTGACGATGTGCGCGCAAGAGCACTGGCCTGGAAAGAGAGTAAATCACTGTCGCCCAGGAGATCCCGTCAGGAAGGCACTGGCATCGGGCCCATCTTACCGTTGACACATCAACGGCTCCGTGACTCTGTATCGCCCTATCCAAGCCCCCAACTCCCTTCGTTACATCTCCAAACACCATCCGATTCCTTTCACTGGGAGCCCACAGACGGCTTCACAGCTGGGCCAAGTTATGAGCGAGAGTCTTCTGTTGTATCCTCTTCGTCCTCTGGTGCCAGCGGTGCTCGCAGCCTTCTTCCTTTCGACTCTGTATCTATGCGCTCATTCCCATCTCGATCATCTCGACGCAGTTCAAGTTATGTCCCACGGGGCACTCCTTTTGTACCCCCTGAACTTTCATGGTCAGAAGGACGTCAGGCCCGCTTCGAGGAACGGATAATACGCCTCACCGCGTCAGCAGGGCTACCGCTCTCATGGGTAGAAAACCCAGAGTGGCTAGACTTCTGTGTCGAATTTCTCCCGCAGGCCAAGTCACCAAGTCGCAAGGTCCTCACGCGGCGCCTTCTGCCTCAGGCACTTTCTGAGTTCCAATCAAAGGCGAAGGTTCAGTTGAACGGCAAGAACGCAACTGCCTCCTGTGATGGCTGGACAGGTGAAAATTTCCACCATTATATCGCGTTCATGGTCATGGCAAATGAACAGGTATGACATTAGTATGACAACCGTCCTCCTTTATCTGACTACTAGGCTTAGGTCCACACGGTGAAGGTTCATGACGCATCGAATGAACGAAAGACCGCCGACAACCTCTTGACGTTGATGGTAGACGTAATCGAACATCTTCAGTCAGAATGGAATATTGTCGTCGTCGCATTCACAATGGATGCATCTGGTGAATCGCGAAAGGCAAGGAAGATGCTTCTTACTCGTTATCCACATATTGTGTGCCCCGACTGCTTCGCGCACCAGGTATGATACATTCTTTTATTGTCATTTCAGTTATACTAATGTTTTGAAGGTGAACCTCGTCGTTGGGGATTATTTTAAGGTCGAGACGGTATATACAAAGCACAGCAAAATGGCCTGTGAGCTCATCAGTTGGCTGCGCAGCAAGACTCAGGTCCTCGCCCGCCTTCGGGAGGTCCAGGTGCAAAGTGGGATGCGACCTCTCTCAGTAATCCGCGCCGTCTTAACAAGGTGGACGGCACACTACCTCGCTTTCAGGCGTCTACTTGAGCTCCACCGTCCTCTCACGTTTCTTGTCAATAGCGACGCAATGGCCCAACCCAATCAACGTATTCTCATTTCCCCAGGCTTGTCGGCGTCAAACAAAAGAAAGGTGCAGGAAATGGTGGCGATCATCGAGGATAGCAATTTCTGGCACTCGTTAGCTCGGTGCGTAACTTATTTAACTCGAGAACAGCACCGTCTAATATATTTCGATACAGCCTTAAGACACATCTCGAACCTCTCGCAAGAGCTGCAAACGTTGCCCAAGCGGCGTTCTGTCGTCTGGATCAAATCTTGCTTACATTTGGGTCACTTTCAATATATTACGAAGACAACAAGGCTCGGGACCCCGCGAATGTTCCTGGGTGTACAGCTATTCTCGACAGCATCGAGAAGCGGTGGGCTAAAGCCGATCAAGATGTATTCATTGCCACCGTCCTTTTGAACCCGTTCATCAAGTCATCCGCATTTGACCCCACTATTCCCTTCCTAACTCACGCCGGTGTTTATGCGCTTATGAAACGCTTATACCGACGTTTCTTCTCTGTCACAGAGACCACAGCGGTGCTGGAACAAAACCTCAGGGTCTTATTGGTCAATATAGAAGACTATTTTGCGAACTCGGGCTCATTTGCACACATGGGGCCCACAATTGTCACCATTGGAGATGAGGCGCGGATTAACGGTGTGTCCCCCGATCCCAACAGGGTTTACAAAGGATTGTCCCCTATTGTGCCGACTGGAGTCACTGGACCTCAATTTTCCCCGCAACCGCTCATCAAACTCGCACAACACCTCCTATCTATTTGCCCAAACTCTGCCTCATGCGAGCGGTTGTTCAGCGTGTTTGGCAATACCCTCACGAAGCTCAGAAATCGTCTAGGGGTCAAAACGCTCACATCCCTTGCTGAACTGAAGATGCACATACGGGACGAGCACTTGTGCAATAAAGAGACCAAACAACGCATGAAGCGCTTCTTTGGAAAATCAAGTGCTCCCTCCGAGTCCACCGCTCCACCTCCGCCTCCACCGACTGAGGAAATGGAAATGGATGACACGACAAATATCGACTCAGAACTACAGGCGTTGTCTGCCAGTGGGGTGGGCAACGCGTTCAATGACATGACTGATTCATTTGGTAGACAGGCAAGCAGAGATGATGATGACGACGGGGGTGAACAGATGTACGGCTCAGAGGGCATCTCGATCAAAATCGCCCAACTTTTCAATTTCCAGAATCAAGGCTGGATTCCTGCTAATGAACGTAGCGCATCTCGGAGTCTGGATGAAGAGCTAGAGCTCTATGAGCTGCTTGACTTGGATGCACAAGGAGAGGAAGACATGGACATCGAGATTGATCATACCCTTGACAGCGTGCTTCATATCTAGCTCAATTTCTTACTATTTACGAAGTCTTGTATCTACTTACTGCGTGTGCAGCGTGCAGCATTGTCAATTATGTCAGCTGTAGTGACTTTAGGTAGGCGTGGGAGTAGTCATGGTCGTTTGTGGTCACTGACCCCCATGGTCCGACGGTCATCCTGACTGTCGCGACTAGTCGCTGACCGGCACAACACTGAACCCTACTATTGCTATCCTAGTTATGACTCATGCCGTGTTGGCATGTGATTGTGCTACTCACTGACTGATCTACCTGTCCATGACACATTACTCCTTACTAACGAGGCCATGTCCGTAAGTAAGAGTCCACTTCGCGTGTACCGTGACACCTTGTGACGGATGGTGGAATTTGTTGAAGTGTGGTGTGAGTTCACGTGCAAGTTCTTTTGTTTTTTGGAAGGCGTTTTATTTCAAGTATGCTACATTTTTATGTAACTACCTAAGAAATAATGTCAGACAGCAGGAGAAAAAAGTGGGTTTCAGCCCCATCAAGACCCTCCTGAATTTGCCGATGGGTCGAAGCATCGCGTCAATTAGCCCACCGACATTACTACCAGCGTTCCCAAGCCGGCACTACGGGTGCAGTTATTGCTGCAGTGGTTCCCAAACATTGAAGCGTGACCCTAGAGATTTAAAAGGTCAGTCGGTGTGACCGTGTGGATGGCGGAAGCAGCTCTTCCCTCTCACAGTGCCAGTCGGTGTACGAACACCAGAGAATTCGCCAGCTATGTTCGTTCGAAGCTAGTCAGAGGGTGTGCTGCCATGTCATTAAATGCAGCGAACCTCCAGACCTGGGTGGAGGTACCTGGTGTAGTCCAAGCTGATTATCGCTCACGTCATCGCGAAGCCGGCGATGGCCACTCCAAAAGTGAGAGCCTGTGACACAGTGGTAGGCAGTGCTGCTTGTTACGTTCCTTTCGGACGTATCGACCCGACTTGGGTTATTTGTCTGTTTGCTGAGCCTTGTACGCGGCGAAGGTCTTCAGGATCCCGTAGGCAACGGCTAGGGCGATCCGCAAGGCAAACCCCACGAGGGTAAGGGCGATGTGGAGGTTGTAGAGGGGGGAAATGGTGGAAGACGAAGTCGGTCCGTGACACGACTTATAGCGGGAAGGCGGTAGGTTCGACGGTGGAGGGACGGATCTCCGAGGTCACACCGAGGTTCAGATCGAGCGAGTACGATTCGACTTCTGGATAGCCAAGACGTATGGCGCGACTCCAGGCAAGAGGGAAGGTATTACACAAGATATCAAAGCTACCGTTCTAAGACGCGTAGCCGACTCTACTTATACTACTCCAGAGGAGCTTTCAAGCTCAGTCTGAAGTGCCGAATCCTAATACACAGCCGCGAACCCTAATACGAGTAGCCAATGGCAATAACGCGCACGGCACGAGTCAGAGATAAGGGTCGCGTGTCCGGAACACGAGTCAGAGATAACAGAGATAAGGGCCTAGAGGCGCCCCACATGTAAGTCCACGGGAATGTGATGTCATACCAGTCTCGATTCGCGCAATCACAAGCCAAACACAAGATAAGTCCGGGCACAAGCTCATCCGGCCTCTTCTGGACGATTCTAGGCAGGTCACATGCCAGGGTCACGTGACGGCCAATCCTTCAGGACCTATTCCCAAGGCTCCTGGTAGCGGTTCTCGTGCGGGGAGGGGGAACGATCGCTCACCGCGCGTCTCGAATACACGTAGTCTTCTAGCTGCGCTACTGCAGCGTCGATTCTTGCGTCGTCATAAGGCCAAGCTTCGCGTTGCCAGTCCCACCAAGGGTCTGTAGGCGTACACGCGGACTCCACAACGGGGATATCGGCGGTTGGGGACACATCACGTGGCGAGTCACGTGCCGGCGAAGGTGGAATCGTAACACTGCTGGCGCGTTGGCAAAGTGCTTGCCACTGACGCATGTGGCAAGAGGAAGACCAGGGCGACGGGGACCCAAATTATTCGCTCGAACCTGCAAAAGGCTTAGTAAGAGAGGGCTAAGTGACATCCAGAGTGAGTGAGTGACTCCAGCGCGTACCAGCTAAGAATTTTAGAGTCTACAGAAAGATATATCTATGGAATCAAGTATACGTGAGATCTGTGATGGTCGCGACGAAAAGAGAGATCACCGAGATGGTTACGATCCCAACACTAGCAGGACTTTTGTATGACTAGGTGTCGACTTTGTCGACTTCCGAGTCGACCTTGCTTGTTCTGGTTTTGGTTCATTTGTGGGTGTGGATCTGTAAGCGGACCATATTTGTATGTGGACAGAGGGTGGCTCGGTTGTGTACAAGTTTTTTACTACGAGGGTAGCTCGGTGTACAAGTGACATGTCTTTTCCTCTTTTCTTTTCTTCGCTGTTATGTCCCCTGCAGTTTGCGCTGTTATGTTTTCCTCTTTTTCGTGCGTTGCTTGCATACAGTGAGTGGAATGTAGAAAGCGTGGGGAGGGAGGAGTTACAGTAGATAGACGGAATCAGTACAAGTATGCAGTATCCAATCATCATACTCGAAAAAAATACCGTGGCGGGAACAGGAACGGGAGCGAGACCGAAAACGAGACCTGGAGTGCCAAAGCCAATAGCGGTTAGGACAATAGAGGAATTTAAACCAAGGCCATAGAAAGCAATCTAGACTCGCACATATCAGCAAAGGGTAATTGAGGCATAGAAAAAGGGGGCATACACCAAGGGCGAACCAAGAATATGCAGCACCAAAGAGGACCTTGAAGTTCTCCCATTTGCCGGGGTGCTCGAGGAAGTCGCGGCGATTGGCCTTGGGTGCCTGTACACGCTGGACAGCTGTGTCGGGGTCAACATAAAACTGGCCAATGGTGAGAGCGTTGTCGATATCTTGGGTGGCCTGCTTAACATTGCGCTCGATGTCCATGGTGAAACGAGGTGTTTCTGGGATGGTGAGATGGAAGTAGAGAGTGACGACACCAGGAAGACAACCAAGGCCGATGAGAAGATGCCAGTGGCGGTAGTCCACATGCTTGAGGTTATTGAAGTTGTCGTTGATGATCTTATGTTTGAAGGCGGCCACAACAATGGTTTGAAACGAGAGCAGCGGCTCCTTGAGGAGGCGTGCGAAATGATTGGGTGATACGACTCACCCCCTGGAATGTAAAGGCGGTCATGACACGACCACGGGTCCTTGTGGCGGCGAACTTGGACGAGATGATGGCGCTGAGAGGATGACCACCTCCAATACCTATGCCCATGAGGAACCGCCAACAGATGAGAGCACCAATAATGCCAAAGAGAGTACCAATGGGTGTTGCAACCTTAACGCCGAGATCTTGATTTATATGGAGGGCATGGGATCTTGTGTAAACATCTGGGCACCGATGTTGATGGCAAAAATATAAAACACTTTTCAGTGAACGATAAGGTAATGGTCCTCACACCACTTACACATCAGTGAAGAAGCCAGCACCAGTGACACAGATGACTTTGAGATGGAACCAACTGCAAAACGAGTAGTCGGCACGAGGAAAATGGTGGTCCAAAAAAACTAACGAGAAATTGGCACCATCAATGTGGGCAAGGGCAGCCCTTCTGCGTTCGTCGAGATTATGAGCGACAGCAACACGAGGGGTCCACTCGACAGAGCCGACGTCCTTCTCAGTGTGGGTCTGAACATTGGGCCAGCTTGACATCTCCAAAGGGATAGAAGAGATGGGTGATGTGACGAGCCCAGTGTTGAGGGACAAAGACGACACGATGCGAGGCGCGGCCTGGGTATGAAGGGCAGGGGAGCGATGGTGCCACACATGAAAGCTTGCTGCCCCACCTTAGATAACACCATGTCCTACACTTGTTCCTTTTGTGAAGGGAATTTCCGTTCACAAGAAGGCTTGATGAAGCATGTAAACTTGAAGCACGGCAAAAACAGTACACTAACAGGGATGGCTGAAGCGTCGCAGTTGCACACTTTCATACGCCATCCGGGCCTACACAATACTGATGCGTCGCCAGCTTGACGATGCAGCTTTCACATAGCAAGAAGATGACTTGCGACATGTGTAAATATTTGTACTCGTTCACCAAAGGTAAAGCATCGTCCATCTTTAGTTAGTGGACGGCCTGACACTCTTGACAGTATATCCGGATGACATTCCCGGGCGGCTTCCTGTGGTACTCTTCTACGCAGATTTGCACAACAAGTGGCTTTGCAATTCTCTTTTGTATTCGGGTTGTCATCGTGTCCTTTGTGTGGCATCGTGGGTTACGGTCTGGACTTGGAGAATGTACTTTTTAATGGGAAATTCCAAGTACGTGATCATGACCGGGAATATCTACCTCTTGCTAACCAATTCTATAGCGCTTGGTGGATAAGTACTCGCCCACGCTCGCCCTCGTCGTCTTCATCGTCGTTCTTCTCTTACAATCTCGCCACTCGTTCTCAAGCTAATGCAACTGCAACCAATGCAACCCTTCCGCGCCACGCTAATGACTCCGATGCCCCTTTGCTCATCGCACTTTTGCACATCCCCGACTTCGCACCGTTTCTGCGGATATATTCACCGGCCGGATTATTACGACCCTCATTGTCCTTGCCTTCATTGCCGTCTTTCTTCCGTGAATGGATATCTCAAAATGCTCGCCTGGTATCTTCGAAGAAGGTGACCCCGCAATTGCTGCAGAACGTGAAGCAGGGTAAGGGCACGAACGGGAGCGTGAAAGACAGCAGCAGCGTCTGCACGAGCAGGCCAGAATTGCAATGGAGTGCGCTGTCGCCTCGAACGCTGAGACACACGTTGCTCCCCTTGGCCTCTCCTACCCCATCTCGTGCTCACATCGCTCACACTTTTGGCTGTTGACAATAATCCCGAGAACCCGTCTACACACTCTCCGTCTTCGATCACACCTGCAAGCCAGTTTTTGCGAGCAATTCTTTCTGCTTTTATCGTTTCCGTGGCTCATGTACTCTGTCACAGCACGCTTATCTCTATCACGGCGTTGGTCATGAAGGCGTGGTTCCACTGCGAGGCAGCAGCTTTCGGAGATCCAGCTCCTGCACAAACAGTTGCCGGTCTCATGTTGCTCATGCTTGTCCTCTACGCCAGATATAAATCCCGGGGCCGCCAATGGTTCAAGTGGATCTTGTACATCAACGATTGCCAGTAGAAGCTGTTACCCGTGCTTATGTCTGAACAGTCGATCTGGTACGGCTTCGAAGGGCTTATGTCCAACGAGTTTATGGACTCAATGGAACATGTTCAAACTTCGTTTCTAGTGGTATCAGACATGCAAACGTGTCTCTCACGAACCAGGTTTGTGGGACTGTCGGCTCTATCTCCAGCCAAAGTACCATGGATGGAAATCGTTTTATCGCAATCTCATACGACTATTCCTACAGTAATATCTAGGTGACCTGGCGCTCAAAACATCAATAGTTGTAGTGATTGACATGGGAGTAATAGAACTTTAGCATCATCGTCGAGTTTGGAATTGCATTCCTCACAGCCCTTCTCGTTTTCGCCAAGTACAACAGGAGCATGTCTGGCAGGACAAGTGGCATGCTCTTCAAGCAAGAGGCGAAGGCTCCGGTCGTGCGCGAAGCCCAAGGGACAGCTGACACAGTTGATGAGGAGATAGGCGTTCCAGAATCGCAAGATGCGACGGAGAAGATCTGCGGGGAGAGCGGGTTAATATCTAGTTGGACGTCGCTGTTCCCATGATGTCAGACGTGTTCACATGGAGTATGACGTTCGAGTGGGTAAAGGCGAGACCCGTGGTCTCCGAGTCCTCGTGGACGTTTCTGGTTACGCTGCACCATGCAAGCTCACGGCGCTCGGAGGAATCTGGAGCAGGAAAGTACATTCCAAATACGGCAGCGCAAATTTGCGCTAAACTTATCTCCTCAGACCACCCTCCTGAATATCCTCGTTGAGCGCCAGGCGGCTGGTGTCGTCGGTGGTGAGAGGTTGATCAACGGGTACCCCTTGCCAAGCGATTTCCAAACCCAAACGTGAACGTGTTGTCATTTACGCTGACTCTGACATGCTGGGCTACCACAGAGGTTACGTTCAATAGATGGACATACATTTGGCTCAGACTACCATTCATGAAGCGCTACTCTTCTCCACGAAACTGCGATAATCTCCTGCAGTCCCTCTGAAAGACTCTACCTTACCTTTCCCCTACGTACCTTAGCCTAGTAGGGTTCTGTGTAATTAAACCTGGGCCCTTACTTCTGCTGAATACAATTGGCGGTCAAGTATTGAGAAAAAAAAACATATATGAGATAAATATACCATAAAAGGAAGGTGGGTGGTGGTGGGGGGGTCACCGGTCACCCCCTATCGAAAAACAAAAGTTTGACCCCGGGTATTTTTTTCCGGTCCCACCCCCCCTTGACTAAGTCGACTATCCAGTAGTAGCCACTGCTTGTATATATACTGTACTGTTGTAGAAAGACTAGCCTTAAGCTAGTCTTTGAAGAATACCAGCCTTATTCATCTGAACTCCTGTCTGAGCCTTTCCACTTGTCGTCTACATCTGGTTTGACTGTGGCCTTGCTGCCGCCCGCACGCCTAAGGATTTGTGCAGAACAAATCACGTGACTCGCTACGTCAGCAGAACAATCCGGCTGGATCGTAACACAAGACTAGCTTCCCTATCCCGACGCTCACGACTGAGCCCACTGGGAGCTCTGTTGAGGAATATATTGCTTTGTATTCCCGCTTAGGACTTGGGCCGACTTCAAGTCATCAATACACCGACACTTTGGACTATAGCGAGCTCGCATAGCTCGTACACGAACTAACAACGCTTAGGTCTTGAGCGACATCAAGAACACTCAGAACTCAGTACCTGTCAGAAGGCCGAACGCCTTTGTCATGCGAGGATGACCGGAAACACCTCGAAGACTTACGACTTAGGCCGCAGCCGAGGTCAGCATTACCGAAGGCCCTCTGAGACATTGCATACGACCATCGTCGTTCTGGACCCATGACCCCGACCCTCTGAGACGTTGCACGTGATAGGAGATTGCTCCGGACTCAAGATCACCACGAAAACTTCACATTCAACTCCACTCATCGACCCCCTCGAGCAGACAGCAGTATCCCGCTCGACGACCATCACGGAAACATGACGCACGATCATAGCATCGCCGAGACTTCACACCGAACCCCTTGAAACGCCAGACGCGATGGCATATTGCTCCAGACCCGCATACACCCCACCGACACGAACGACTCGCATGCTAAACGAGTCCGACTCCACAGACCACATGGCGTCGTACGACGCCTGCAATGAACCTCACTCATCGACCCCGTCGAGCAGGCGACAGTACTGCATTCGACAATCTCCTCCCCACAGAACCTTCGAGGCCGACACCGAACACCTTAGATGACAACCTCACACGATGGACCGCGGGGAACGTAACGCCAACTCCCTCGGAGCCCTTGGCGCCCCCGAGGGACGACTACTCTACAGCCCTGGACCTCCAACGCGCCAGCTTGAAACGCAGGCAATCGCCCACAGACTGGAACTAGGAGGAGGACTGGCAGGATGAAGACGATGTCGGGGAGCGTGGCATGGACCTCGCAGCGTTATACGATGCCCTCGACGAAGCCGATGAAGACGAAATTCCGGCGCTAGGACCTTGGATGACAAGCAAGGCAGACAGCAACGCCGAACGGGCAGCGATACTCTGTCCAGAATCTCACAAACACCCTCATGGGCACCCGCGACTCCGGGCCCGAGAACACGAGGACGCCCCGATCGCAGACGATCGGCAACCAGCATCCCTCAGCGTAAACGAGGACGACGATACCACAGGCTCCCCGGCAATGTCAAACCACGACCGCCTTGATGAAACATTCAGAGCCATGACTAGGGAGGAAAGGCGCAACGCCATCCTCGAATACCTGCAAGACGGTAGCGACGACGGGTCGGGACGGAGGAGACCGGGAGGACACTCCATCGAACGACGACGGAGAAGGCACGCTATCACGCGACCACAAAATTTGGAACGACCCCCATCGTACGACGACGATGAGGACGACGAAGATTGGGGGGACACTCAGTACGGATTCGCGTATTGGACACAGAAGTTCGACGACCCTTACGACTCGGACGGCGGCGACGACGAGCCGGACGATAGAAGCCCACGAACACACTCAGATCTCGAACGATCAACCACGGACTCGTACCCCCGACAGACGTTGTGCAAAACCCCAGACAGGCCCACGCGCGCAGGGGCGAGCTCAGCTCCTTACCGCACATCGGCACCTGACACGGAAAGAAAGCTCGCCAACGCAGCAGCACTCGACAGCATGTTCAGCATGCCAGATACAAGCAGCATCACGGAACCCTTGACAACCGCGCGCGGTACCGCGACGCCCCAAGACAAAGCCCCTGCGGTAGCACCTGCAGGAGGAGACGCATTTCCCTCACTATTCCCGTCACACGATCACGGTGTGACACCGTTCACGGATCGGGTAGGCTCGTTGCCGCACGGTCTCGGGACGGCTTGAGAACAAAGACCCCGGGCATCGAAACACGGAGAGCCATCGATCACCGATGATCAGGGCTACGATCATACCCGTCGACTCGAAGTCTTGTACAACAGCGATGAGCTAAACAACCAAGAAGTACGGGAGTTGTACGAACTACTCAGGTTTAACACCGACAACGATCCTTCAGACCCAGAAGATGAGGGCGATGCCGGATCCCTCGAAGGTGAAGAAGACTACGGAAGCTACGACGACGACGAAGCATCGGACTTCGATAACGGTGACCAAGACGGATACGATTCGGAAGGAGAGACCGAGCTAGGGACGCACGATCTAGAACGCGCTCGCGGCCTCGCAGCGCTGCCCAGTCCGCGTCTTCTCACTAACGAACCACAGAACCACGGCCACACCGACTTCGTCGGGCATCTGATACACAAGTCGCAACTATGGCAACACTCTCAGCACCCCTCGTCTCTGTACCGCACTCCATGACTCGTTCGACCTCGCTACTGGTAATGTCAGTTCGTATAGTCCGGACAAGGTCCTCGCCACGACTCAGCGGAGGCGCAAATGGCAACGACGACAGAGCAAAAGGCAATTGTAACGAGTACAGGACCCCGCTGAAGCACGGAGGCCTGGACAACCCCGCCGACTTCCGACAGCACGAGGAACAAGGCACCGAGGAACCAAGACCAGTCCAGGAAGAACGGACCAGGTACAGGGAGTAGAAGAGGCCCGCGTGCGCAGGGAGCACAAAGACTTCGACCGCGAAGACATTCGGCAACGCCCGACGAGCTTGACGGAACTCCACGGGGCGAAAGGCCTGAAACCAATCAAATTCCACCAGAATGCAGACTCGGTACGAGACACGGAGGGAACACGCATGCACAATAGGCATGAAGGCCTCGAGTACCCGGGGAGCCCGGCAACATCTTACAATCTGACAAACTCACTCCCTCCGCCCACTCGCAACCCAGTGAACTACGAGTGACCCAAGTCAAAGTCTCGGACGGAGGAGACACGTATCCATCCCCATTCCCGCTGCACAATCCCAGTGCAACACCGTCCACAAAGCGTGTAGGCTCGCCGTCGCATGGCCTCAGGACGGCTCGCGAACAGGAACCACGGAAAGACGCCCTCGACGCCCATTCGGTTCCCGCCCAGTCACCTACGACGCCGCTCGGGGACCACGAGCGCAGCGACGCGCAACCCAACAAACCAGAACTAACTCGCCAGAGCACGCGTCCTGAGACAACGCCCGGGCTCGCCTCGACAGAAGCGCTCGCGGACCGCACCATGACCGCAGAAAGCGCGAACAGTACGCCCATTCCCGCGTGGACAGAATACGTAGGGAATCGAAACGCCCGGACGGCACGAAGAAGGGTGGTTGCCAAAGGCTCAGGAAGACCGCAGATAGTGACCCCACAGCTGCCTGCCTTTCAAGTCGAAGCCCCCGCAGACGAGCCTGCGAGAGGAGACGTACCCCCGCCATTTGCCCCGCCATGTCAGAGCATGGAACCGCCCTCGAGTTGCCCGGACGGAGAGTCGAACGATCTCGAGGCGACTCGTACCCCGATCCCACTTCTTGTCCCGCATACGGCAGCCAATAAACCACAGCGGGAGGCGAAGCGACCTCTCACAAACAACAAAGGGTACAGCTGTCGAACCGCTACCGCCTCGGACCCACGCGAGCCAAACGCCAAGGCAGCACGCCTGGGGACCGGCTTGGACAAGCCCCGCATATACCGGACAAGGCGACAAGGCGTCGCATCGTTGGCTCCTACCCCAGCAAGGTGTGATCTGACTCGTATTCGCGACGCGGATGAGTCCCGCGTTGCACACGACGCCCGCATGCCGACCTTAGTACACGACATCGTGGGACGGGGGCCTGCTGACCCTACTACCGACTGGACCATCAGAGATACCTGCTTGCGCTTAGTCATCGAGGACGATGACAGTCTAAGGAGGGGGGTATTTTCCCTACCTTTTCTTTTCTTGACCTTTTTCCTACAACGACACGGCCACGACGAGCACGGACGCACAGGACGTCAGTCGCGATGGGATTGGACCACCCCACTCCTCGCCACAACCGACACTCACACTAGAACGATACCCCTCGTCTCAAGCACGAGGCACATCCCGAGAACCACTTACCTCGCTATATCGTCCCCCCCATCACCGGCAACCGCTTCGCCACTTCAAACCCTACGATCCCCCGATCCTTGTTCCCTGCGCCTATACGTCAATAACCGCCCGAACCCTGCAGCCCGAGGAACAACACCCCAACAAAGCCAGGGGACCCCAGAATTCACACCTACGCAGACTACATCATGCCGAAGGTCTACATGCAATCAACGCACGACTTCGGAGGACGCACGAACCGTTTCAAACCTGCAGGATCTCCCGGTGCGCACGCAATCACCCTCGTCCTCCGAACCTACATGCCACTGGCAACAATCGATCAGACTCTCCAGCCCGATGAGGACCACGCTACTATCCCGAGCGAACAGACATACGATTCAGAACCTCACCCCGATAGACGGAACATCCACGACCTCATCACACTGACCGCGCCACCAACGGCGGAAATAGTCTATCTTCAATCGTCCCCCCATGACCTATACGCCCCGACGCCCGAGCAAGACAAGCGCAACTTGGAATCCCTCGGCAACAACGTCAATGACTCGCTGACTATCATCTCGACTTTCCCGCTTCCACCCTTCGCTCTTGTACTGCCCCGGCGCACCAAGACAAAACTCATGTATCAGTACCCTCGCTGTCCGTATCAACAGAGAGATGGGAATTCTCGGACATTATAGCCAACGCGATGATTACTATCACCAGTCGCTATGGGACGCCCTTCACCTCGAAACAACCGACCAGACCTCACAGTCAACCAATGTCCGGAATCGAAGCCATGCGTTCGCTCCACTACGCAAGAAAAACCACGAGGCCAACAATGCCTCGGCTCGCTCCTCCTGCTCGAGAAGCAAAACCAACGGCTCCAAGGTCGAGAAGCTCGCTCCAACATCCATCAGAGGCCATGAAGATCAGAAAGACGAAGAAGCTTCAGCGAAGACGCCACAACACGAAGCAAGTGGAGACGACTCTTCGGAAGTTCATGACGGTCAACACCCCGTCGTTTCGTGTCGCGTGGACTACCTCGCCCGTGACAGCCGCGCTGCGTACAGCTCCACCCCCCACGCAGAGGGAATGACCCTCGAATCAATGACTCCTCGGCAGCATACCGATCCCAACGCTTCGTCTTCACCCCTTGCCAGTCTCCCCCAGGATCCAAGAGGTATCACCTCTCGCTCGACGGCCTCGTCATCGATTATCCCACTACAAACGCGGACCGATCCTCTGCCTCCCCCCTTCTGTCATCAGCGTCCACACCATCTCCCTCGACTCCGCGACCCCGTAACGAAATACTAGTCTCAGTACCTCCTCCTCGCCTGGGGAAGATCCTTCGCAACGTAACAAGGTCTACCCCCATCTCTCTATCAGTTTCGCCCCTGAAAACCTCCCGCGCCGTCTTCATCCTCTTCGTTCACAATGTTCCCTTGCCTTCGATCAACCCTCCTCATGAACCTATCTAATCCCCCGAGACTCGCCCCCACTGAGACGTTCGAAGAAACGAATTCCGACCATCGCGAACACCGACAGCGACTCCTTCACACGACTCAAGGAATCGCCGCCCCGTGGAGCAACGATGATTCATCAACCCGCAAATCCCGAGTCTCGCGCCTAGCACCGTCTCGCCTACCGAACGCGAAGCTCCACCCACCAATAACAGAGAACGGTTGACTGTAGCCCACGCAATCGACGAGTATTGAACCAACCTCGACCTCGCCATCGATGCCATGGACGACCCAGGACTCACAACGAGCATCCACGAACGCACGCCACGCTCTTGCGCAGAAGTCCCGTGCCCATCGATCCGACTACGAGAGCGCCCACGCAGCCTTACCAACGTAGTTGACAATGACCCCCTCTATTCCACCACCCACCAGCACCTGGCCAACGATGCAGCTCTGAAGAGGGAAGTGGGGCTATCACCACGAACGACCACCTGTCCGTCCCCGTCGACAGCGGCCCAGCTTCAGTTACGAACGACATCGATGCCGTCCGATGCGACCCCCCGCAACTCGACCGCAACATATGTCACGAAAATGATTCCTCCCATGTCACGATACCAATATCCGACACAGGGACGCGACCACGCGGGAAGTCAACGCAGCCATGTCGCAAGGCATTGCTATACGCCTGCCCACCGGAAACGCTCACAGACAGCCGTCACGACGGCACTCGCCAACTCACATCACTCCCTGAATCGTCAAACTCGCAAGTCTGCATCTCGAACCATCGCCACCACGGATGACCGCTCATCCACTCCTCACCAACACTTCCCCCTCGATCGCGGGCAATATCAATCGTCTCGCACGACCCCTTGTCCCCGACCACAGACCGCACAGCCAATCATGTTTCCCCCATTTAGCGACCCTAATACCCGCCGAAGGGACGACAATTACTCGCGAGCCCGACGTAGCCGCAACACGAGACATCACCCCGCATCTGCCCACGAGGAATTTCGGCAAACAGCCGCGCACCCCCCGCGGCGTTACCCATCTGCGTACTCACTCAGCGCCCCGCCAGCTTCACGGACCCGCTGCTATGCCCAGCAGCAGTGCCAAGTCTCGCGTGCTCATGCACGGGTTGGAAACTGAATGCCTGTCGCATTCCGCCAAACCCGATTATTCATTGGCTCGCCACCCTCGTTTCCGATCCCCCTGCAAGTCGCGCCAGTACCACAGCCCCATACCACCTCCATCGAACCACCTTTCAGCATTCTCTGTACGACCATTCCGACACACTCGACAACGACGCCGACTACGATTTCGACATCGACGGGGAAGTCAAAGACCGTGGCGATTAGGACGTCTCCCGTCTAGGGGGCTATGTCACGATCACGTGACATTGTCACATCGTAACTCGGACTCATTCATGTACGCTCCATTGTTTGTCTCTTTGCCTGCCCTTTGCCTGCCTCCCTTCTTGTTATCTGCTTCTTAGTTCCCGCTCCACTTCTGATGTCCCTGACTCCACTGACTCCACTGACTGCTGCCTTGGCTCCATGACGACTCCACTGATGTTCCTGATGAGACTCCTTACTATACTGGTCCTACTACCTGATCTAGTCCGCTTTCCTGCTTAGTCATCACTTGTGTAGTTCTGGTACTAAGTCGACTATCCAGTAGTAGCCACTGCTTGTATATATACTGTACTGTTGTAGAAAGACTAGCCTTAAGCTAGTCTTTGAAGAATACCAGCCTTATTCATCAGTCAGGTACCCTAGCCCCATCCGCACCCCTGCCATCCTCGAGCCCCTTGCGTGTATCCTGCACCCCCAACTTACCCCCCCGGAATGTATACTCAGTCTCCATGTCAAGTACCATACCCTACGTACTGGCCCTATGGCCATTTCCACACACCTCAGCCTCGCCCCCAATAGAATACTTAGACAGTGTGTATTAGATACCCAGGTAATATTCAATCTTCATCTTCCAAACCGTGCGCGTCGCTTCCCTACTCCTCACATGCAGGGATGTCACCCCGTCTCTGGCGTCGCCTTCCACCACTTCAGTCCCTCCCATTCTTCACGTTTGCCGCGCCCTACTCGCTTGCCACCGCACTCGCCTCACGTTTGCGAACTCTCTTTGTGACGTCTCAAGGTGCGTTTCCCCCGCTGTCATCTGGTCACCGGTTATTTATTTCTGCTTTTATATGCTTGCTTCCGACTTGCGGCGACACATACTCGAACAAGTCCTGGTGTATCATGCACCAGTTGACCTTTCCATCGCCTTCGCAGCTCTCATTTGTAACGTCTCTAGGTGCGTTTCATCCGCCTTCATCGAGCTTCATCTTTCCATCATGTCGGCACTCACCCTTCCGTCACCTTCGCAGCCCTCTATCCCCGTGATTCCCATTGATCCTCACGCTCTTCCCACCTAACACTGTACCCGCCAATGGACGACACCAATACCAATTCCCCGCAAGACGGTTCCAGGCCGCTTGCAGACCAACCATGCGTCCTCGCACCTCGGTTGCCTTTGTCTATGGCCCTTCCCACCTCGTTGGTGAGTCCTCCCATCATCATCACTCCCCCCGACATCTTCACTGTCGCTTCGCTCATAGAACACCTCGGCCACACTGTCTCGGCTATCCTTTGTCTTGCCCATCACTTGTACCTTACGCCCTGATTTCGATTGCCTTGTGTCGCCTTGTGTCGCCCATGCACCCATTTCCCCCATCGTATCTCACCTACGTATTCTTAGGGTACGGCTCCCATGTACTTAAAAGGTTCGCTGTGCGGTGCTGAATGACATTGTTTCTTTCCCTTAATCGATCCCACCGTACTTTCTGCCCACTCATCCCAGCCCGTTCGAACTTGCATCGGCATTCCTCAATGCGGTCCTATGACTCACCGGACTCTTACGTTTTATGCCCTTACCCCACCACCTTTCCATTGTCACCGCCCTCTACCTCCTGCAACGACTCAAGGCGTGCTTCGGGCACCTTCACATTTCGGTTACCTCACAACTCTTTACCTCTTGCATCTCAAGGTATGCTTCACTCGCCTTCATCTGGTCACCAGTTATTTATTTCTGCTTTCATGCTTGCTTCTGACTGCGACGACGCATACTCGAACAAGTCCTGGTGGATTCCCTCCCTCATTGGTTCACCTTTCCGTCACCTCGCAACTCTACCTCTTGCATCTCTAGGTGCGCTTCGCTCGCCTTCATCTGGTCACCACCTATTTATTTCTGCTTTTTTTTTTTTATAGATGCTTCTAACTGCGACGACACATATTCAAACAAGTCCTGATGTATCAGCATTTCGGTCCTGTGCGACTTTGGGAGTCGCGTTCGCCATGATTTCCTTGTGGATGGTATGTCTATTGTTCTTTCCTCCATCTCTTTGTGCTTATTATTTCATCACCATCCACCTGCATCGCCACATGCCGTATCACGCCCGCCATCCACCTGTATCGTCGCATACTCATCCACCCTCGTTCCGTGCCATCCCTGCACCCAACCATTTCATCATGTTCGCCCAACTCGTCACGTGCTGTGCCCCAACTATCCGCCCATCGTCCACCCACGTCGCCGCTGATGTTTCATCCTACTAAACATTGATACAGATCTACTAAGATAGATTAGTCAGAATTTAAGGGATATCACTTAATAAATTTTATTAGATAATAGTTGTTTAACTCGGTGCTGGGATAAGCATGAAAACAGTATTTTAAGCGGAGTCTAAAATTTCGGCCGGTTCTGAGCGGTCTGGACTGTGGAAAGTATGCTAAAAGTACACAACTGTGTACATGCAACATTGCGCGTGGCTGGCAGTCGTTGGACCAAAAACGTGCGAAAGAGACAGTAAGAGCTTGAACTCAGCAAACTCCGGAGACAAGTTATTGCCTGTTTATATTTGGTATAAATACTGCTACGGTTGGGGACGTGCCTCACACTAAGGCCACCCACAAGTGCTGCAGTTAGGAACACGAACTTAGGACGTAGAGAAAGACAAAAAAGAAATCAAATTAGAAGGGTCTATCATAGATCCACTGTCCATCTAGTAAGTAGGTCAACCACGATGGCTCGCCGATCAGACTGAGGAAGGAGTGGGATTTTGGTTGCAATATGGTACAACGCGGATTCTGGAGGGTCACATCACAGTTAGTCAAATGATAAACAGAAAAAATACTACTTACAATCAGAATCGGAATTGGCGATGAGGCACGCTCGTATATCATAGTCGTCAACATCAATGACCTCCCTACTACTACCAGCTTTGGCGGTCCGAGTTCGAGTGGGCTTCATGAATACTCGAGCCTCCTTGATGATAACATCAAATTTGGCCTTCATGAGCGAGCGTGCTGATTTTGTGTAATTCCGGGTGGCTTTTCCCCAAATTGCATCGCTGAACCCCATCTGACGTGTGGAGTCCTTGCCAGTAGAATAATTGAGAGTCTTAGGGAGGGTTAGGGTTTTACCTCTAGCCGCACGGGGCATCTTGGTCGTCACCATTCCGGTTTCGATAAGAGTCAGTGCCCTCTCCACCTAGCAGCAGTCAGCGCAATCTTGTGAGCAAAAAAACACCACTTACCGCTGCAGCAGCCAGGCCAAGTGCGCTGATAGGTAAAGGAGTTGGCGTATTGGGTCCATGGAGGTCGGGAACCTTCTGGGAACTTTCGATAGCCCCGAGGTGTGCAGCAAACGTTTGAAGGATAAATGGGCTACGGAAGAGGCCCTTCCATTTCTAAATGACATCGCGCTGTCATAAGGTGGGTACAGGATGATGTCTGGATTTGCGTACCATTTTGTCTTCATCATCAGTGTCCTCGTACAAAAAGCGAAGGTCCTTGAGGTAAAAGCTAGCAAAAATTTGACGCTCTGAATCTGAATCCCGCAACAAATCTTGCGAGTCGCAAAAGGATTGAACACATGAAATTCCGAGGGAACCAATGACATTTCGCCACGAATCGGCAAGGCGTTGGATAGCCTGAAGCACATATATTCAAACTGTTTTAACTGCGAATATACCACATACCTTTTGACAGACCGCACTAGATGATGTAATCTCGTATTCATGGCCATTTGTGGCATCCCAAATCTTCTGCATGACCTCGACTGCTTGCTTAATGGGCACGTCCCAAGGGTCAGCAGTTTGACCAACGAAGGCCATATATGTGGTGACAAATGTATGGCAGAACCATTGTGCATCAGTCCAGCCAGGGAGCTCGTCATTTCGAGATTTCTTATGAGCCACGTCTTCGATCACGTCTTCGGTCTTTACGACTATGAGTTGCTAGAATCAAATAACATGAGTACGGTAGCACGACGAAAAAAAGGAAACTCACGTCATTGGTGACACGCCTCTTGCCTTTTGGAGGGCTCTTAACCGCGGCCTCCTGTTCTCTGCCGTTGGTCTCATCAGCATCAGAAAGACCACCTTCGGAAAATCGAGTGACGTCAAGCGGTTTGGCCTTTACTTTGGTCGAACCCAGCGAGCAATGACTGACGATGTTGATGTTGCCGGTGAGAACTGAGGGCACAGACAAGCGAGTGGAATTGCTTGTGGGTGGAAAAAGGATGCTGGACTTAGAACGGCTGGAAGTAATCGCTGGGACACGACTTGGTCCTCGTGAGGTGGGCTTCGCGTCGCGGGGGACCCGGTCTTCACAGTTGACCGCTGAGCTTTGCACTTTCCGTTCCTCACTGGCATAGGCATCACTGAGCATACAAAAAATAGTAGATTGTTCGAGCATTAACAGCGATGACCAAGGCAGAGACATGAGAGGAGCAGTCAGCTTACGTCGGAACACGCTGTGGAGCGCCATGTTCTATGGAAGCCAAAACCGAAGCCTGATTGGGCTCAGTTGCCGTTATCTGTTTGATTGCTCCATCTGACTTCTTTCCCACCGCAACCATCGCCTGGGGCTGGGGTCTCTTGAGAGCTAACCCCTCTCCTCCGAGTTGCTTCCCTGACATCGACTTGACCATATCGGCATACCTATTCCCTTGGCTCTTGTCCTCCACTTGATCCTCCATCTTCTTTGCAGCAACATTGATCTCGTCCCGTATGCGTACTTTTATTTTCTTTGGCTTGGGCTCCTGAGGCGGCTCTGCGCCGGAACCTGCTGACTCGGCAATCAACTTGTTGGCTCTCTTGTTCTTGCAAGATGTTGCCTTCGTTGCTGCTCTTGTCACCACAGCCTTTTTGTGCACACCTTTCAGCTTTTTGCCTGGAGGCGGCGGCACGTCGCTTTCGACAGCCTGAGTCGAGTTATCTCCCATGTCTGAGGGTTCGGAGGCAAGTGGTTTGAACGCGGACTTCTCGTTGTCGTCTGACGACTCGGAGTCGCTATCCAAGTCGCTGTCGTTGTCACTATCCCTGTCGTTGTCGCTATCCCTGTCGTTGTCGCCGTTGCTGTCGCTGTCACCATTGTTGTTACTATCACCATGGCTGTCGCTGTCACTTGTCTTTGAAATGGGAGTGAGATCAGACTGGATCTGGTTATGACGCCGTTTTGGAGTGAATAGTGGGCGAGGAGTAGCGTCAACCAGGTCTTCGTTGGCCAGACAAGCATGCTCAAACTGAGCTGCGCGGTTGATGCCCCGTTGCTTGGCCACCTTACGAGCCTCCTTAGCCTTAGCTTTAGCCATTTTTTCTTCTTGAACCTGGGCCGTGGTTCGACGTTTGTTCTTGACAACATTTCCCGGGTGAGCCGTCTTGTTACTCGCCCGTGTACTCATCCAACGTGGAGGGGAAGGGGTTTTTGGCATGGTGACGAGGTGAAGGAGGTGGTATGAAGACAGGATGCGCTAATTTTTTTGCCAGCTAAGTGGTTTAAGCAAAGGTTTAGCCTAAGGCTAACGCGCAACTGCGGACTTGACAGATTTTCACAATTTGGGCTTACCACGCCTCCCTTACACGCATTATTCTAATTCTCTCCTCGTTCTTCTTTGCTTTTATATTATCTTCCACAATGCTACCAAATAATACACGGAGAATTTCTGACATCCATATATATGGTCCCCCTCCCCCAACTCTTCCCTGTCCCGACTGTCCCCGACACTTTCACATCAGAAGTGGACTCAGGAAACACATGCAAGCGAAGCATGGTATTCAGGGACCTGAAACATATGAGCCTCCGCCGTCCCCATTGCAACGCTCCGACTTGTCTTCTAACGAGTCTTCTAATGAGTCATTGCACGAACAGGCTCCGCGTCCATTTCCATCTGACTCTGTGCCATCACATCCACCTTCACACGAAGGATCTCCAGGCGCCAACCATGACATTGACATAGATATCCCTATTTTTGATTCGGATCACATACTGCCTGGGTCCTACGTTGAAGGATTGACTCGAAACTCACCACCTAGGGACGATGCGCTTGACGAGCACATTCCTCCTCACGTTCCTTGGCCTGACCCTCCAGGTGTTACCGAGGGTGTTACTCGTGTTTATCATACCAAACTCAATGGTAAGTCTCTTAATATAATGTTTCTTTATATAGTGTTGCGTTAGGCCCGTCCTAACGTGCTCGACTTGAGCGAGAGACGGTGGCGGAGTAGTCGTGGGGCGACTTAGCGTAAATAGATACACGTCCGTAGTAGGAACGCGATCGTCCACAGCACTGGGGCGATGTCCACCAGGCGTATACATTGTCTTGCGAGCAGCCACACAAAGGCGAGCCGCACTAAGAGGCAGAGGGAGAGAAGGAGGCTGACGACTGAGAGGAAGGCGAGAATTGTACTAGAGATTTCAAGAAGACCAAGCTGGGGAGCTCGGTCTTCGTACGTCCCAGTAGTTATACAGTTGTCGAGGAGCTTTGAAGCTCCTCCAGAAAGTAAAGTACCTAGTAGCAATAATAGCTCGAACCCTACTATGGCTGTCCTAGGTATGAGTCAAGTCTGATACATGTGATACTCCTCCTACGCTGACTGATACGACTGTCCCTGACTAATACTAGGGTAGTCAGAACCCCACGAGTTCGCAGTCTGTACCGATGAGTTCGATCGCAACATCACCCCTTCCTCAGGTGCGACGCCCCGACGCTCCAAACCCTTCCTCCTCGTACAAAATCCGAGTGCGCGTCGCCTGCGCTGCTCCCCTCCGTCCTCTGCGTGTCTTCTTCTTCGTCAGCTCGTAGTCCACCATGGTCCGGGCCTCGTCCTCGATACGCTCCAATGCGTTGGCCATCTCCAGCCTGCGCCGGCTCGCCGACACCTTACCTTGGATCTCCCCCACCACAGCGATGAGGTCATTGATCCGCTGGTTGAGGCGTTGCAGCTCTCTATCGGCGGCTCAGTATCGGGTGATCTCGCCTGTGAGCGAGATGTCGTGGAGGGAGGAGAGGCAGCGGTCTACGCGCGCCCGATCTTCGAAGCCTTCGGTGAAGAGGACCATGTCCTCGTTTTGATAGATGGGCTTGCCACCGTAGTTGTAGCGGGGGGCGGCATAGAGGGGGCGAGCATAGACCTTGTCGGACTCGTCGATGATACCGACCACCATGGGGTCCGGACCCATGATGACCTGATGGTAACGGGCTTCGCGCTCAACCCCGTCGGGGGAGACGATGCGAAATGGGATATAGTCCCCTCCGGCGTTGCGCGTGAAGCCGGCGGGGGTGCGTGTGTTGATGACAGCCAGAGGCTGGTGAGTTAGTCCTCCCATCACTCCGAGGTCCCGTTTGTACATGGGGGATCCATCGGTGTTGAGGGAGTATGGGGTTTCGCGTGGGTCGTCAGTATCGGTGGTCGAAAGAATGTGGGGGTGCGCAACTGCGTAGTCTCCGTCTGCGTCCTCCCCGATCCCCCATCCATCCTCGCCAGCGTCCGCCGATGTCTCAGCTGCTGCATCCGCAGCTGTGCTCTCCGTAGTTGCTCGTCCCTCCACTCCCGGACGATCTCCTTCCATGGCCGTACCGGCCCGAATTCGGTGTGGTATCGGGACAGGTCCAGGGTGACCGTGTCCGTCAGTGTGTTGAACGAGGCGATTTGACGCCTGGCCCTCGAGTAGGGCACGGTCTGCTTCCGCGCTGGTTTCTTCGTCGTAGGTACCAGGCTGCGCCTCGGGGGAGTCAGCGATTCCTCCGACAGTGGGGTCGGGGAAGGTGCTGAGCACTGCGATGGCGTCCTCGCGGGTGACGGGTCCGCAGGGAGTGATGAGGCTCTGGGCCACCATGTCGATGGTCGACTGCAAGGGGAGAGAGCAGGAGGACATGTTTCGGAGGGAGACAGGATGAGATATGTTAGCAGGGGATGCTGCAGGACTTAGCTCGTCCTGGGTTCCCTTTAAATGTATTTCTCGTTGGGGGTTTAGCGCCTTGAAATCTTGGATAGCCTGGTCGGCAAATACCTCACTCTGGTTGACCCACTGGTTCTCCGAGTCAGGGTATCCCTTCCATTTCACGAGGTACTGGAGTTTCCGGGTTCTTCCGAGTCTTCGTGAGTCCAGAATCTTCTCGACCTCGTATTCTTCTTCTCCATCTACCAGGTCCGGCGGCGGGCGCTGATAGTTGGGTCCGTGCGTGGCAGTTTCTTGATATCTGGTGAGAAGATCTGTGTGGAATACCGGGTGGATGCTCCACTGCGTGGGAAGTTCAAGGCGGTAATTGACTGGGGACATCACCTGTGCTACCCTAAAGGGGCCGTGTCTTTTGGGCGCAAGTTTTGCGGTTGGTTGGTTGGTACATAGGTGGCGTCCTTCTAGCCACACGAGGTCTCCCTCCTTGTATCTGGGCGTATCTTTGTGCTTGACCCATGACCTTTGCGCCTTGATCGGGAGCGCCTTGGCCTCGGCCCTCGCTTCTCGGAACTGATCGATTCGTAGCGCTACTTGTGGGATGGGTGATGGCCTATCGATCCAATCGGCGCGTGGGTTGTACCCCATTAAGAGGTAAAAAGGGGACTTCCTTGTGGTTTCATGAGGCCAATTGTTGTGCGTGAATTCCGCAATAGGGAGGTATGCCGCCCAATTGTCTTGTCATTCGTTGGCCCAGAACCGGAGGTACTGTTCTAGCCATTGATTCGTTCGTTCGGACTGTCCGTCCGTTCGCGGGTGGTAGGCGGTGGAGATGTTTTGTGAGATGCCCAGGATATTGCACAGCTCGCGCGAGAATTTGGATGCGAAGCGTGGGTCTCTGTCGCTGATCACCTTGGTGGGTAATCCAAATCACAGGAAGACGTGCTTAGCGTATAGTGCAGCGGTTCCTTCCGCTGTGATTTCTTCGTTGCACGGGATGAAGACGGCTGCCTTCGAGCAGTCATGGTCAGTGACCGTGAGGATCGAGTCGAATCCTTGCGAGAGCGGCAGTTTGGTAATGAAGTCGAGTGCGATAGTTTTGAAGGGTAGCGCCTCGGGGTTTGGGTAAATTGGAGAGAGTGGTGCTTTGGTAGGTCGGTTGTTTGCCTTGTGCCTCTGGCACTTGGCACATCCCTTGACGTAGTCCAGTACGTCCTGGCGGAGGTTTGGCCACCAGTAGAAGCGTCCCACCAGCTGCGCGGTCTTGTTGATGCCTGGGTGGCCGTAAACCAGGGGTACATGGTGTGCAGAAATAATACTTCTCTTGTCGTACAATCCGCCTGTGACCACTCGTCTTCCCTCCTTGTACCAGGTGCCCTCGATCTTCTTGAGTCGGTGTGCATCTATCCAGGGGCGTAGGTGGTTTTCGTCTTGGTGATAAGTAGCGTCGGGTCGTTCCATCTCTTTGGGTTCGATGGTTGCAGTCGTTGGTATCATGGTTTCGACTTGGGTAGCCCGTACGAAGAGCGCATCGGGGAGGACCACGATGTCCCTGTTGTCGTCGTCCCCTCGGTCGTAGTCTGGTCTTCGGGAGAGTGCGTCTGCCCTTCCGTTTGCGGTACCCTTGATGTGGTGGATCTCGAAGTCGTATTCGGACAGTTCCAGGACTTCTCTTGCGATGCGCCGACTTATTCATTGTGGGGATCTCCAATATTGTAGGTTGAGGTGGTCTGAGAACACCTTGACCTTGTGAGGGGAGCCTGCTAGAAGAGGGTGCCAGTGGCGGAATGCTTTGACGATGGCTAGCAGCTCGAGGTCGTAGATGTCATAGTTCCGCTCGGCTTCATTGAGTGTTGCTGAGTAGTACCCTATGGGGTGTCGTTTACTGTCCTCTTTGCGTTGTAAGAGTACAGCACCCACCGCGAACCCTGACGCATCTACTTCCAGTTCAAACTGTTCCCGGGTGTCCGGGTGTGCCAGTACTGGTTCGCTCGTCACCAGGTCCTTGAGCTTTGTGAACGCAGTATCTTCGTCTGGGCCCCAGTGCCAGTCTGTGTCTTTTCGTGTTAAACGGTTTAGGGGGCGTGCGTGGGTCGCGAAGCCTTTGATAAAGAGGCGGTAGAAGTTGCAAAAACCGAGAAAAGATCAGACCTGTTTGACAGTGGTAGGTGTGGGCCAATCGCGGATGCCGGCGACCTTGATGGGGTCCATGCGAGTCACCCCCTTTTCAAGGATTACCCCCAGGTAATCGATCGAGGTCGCGCCGAAGACGCATTTCTCTGGTTTGAAGTACAAGTCAAGGTCTTTGGTGACCTGCAGTATGTCACGCACCGCTGCGACGTGGCCCTTCATGCCGTTGCGTGAGGCTATAGCGACGTCGTCGATGTAGACTCGGATGGTGGTGCCTAAGGCTTCGTGTTTCAGGATGGTAGGTCCACAGGCAAAGTCCATCATTGCTTGGAAGGTGGCGGGCGCGTTGGTGAGGCCAAAGGGCATAACTAGTGGCTCGAAGAAGCCGTAGCGTGTTTTAAAGGCGGCCTTTTCTTCGTCGCCTTCCTTCATGTGGACGTTGTTATATCCCCAGCGGACATCCAGTTTGGTGTAGATGTCCACGTTGCCAAGGTCCGTGATCAGGTCTTGTATGAGCGGCAGGGGGTATTGGTTACGCATGGTGAAAGAGTTGATCTTTCGGTAGTCTTGCACTGGCCGCAGTTTCCCATCTTTCTTCTTGACGAAGAAGAAGGAGGAGGCGTAAGGGGACTTTGACGGGCGGATGTAGCCCTTCTGCAGTTGTTCATCGAGAAATGTTCGGAGTGCATTATCTTCGTCGCGGGACATAGGGTAGATCTTGCACTCTATCGCAGTCGGGGCGTCCTTGGTGAACTGTATGGCATGGTCCCAGGGTCGTCTGGGCGGGAATCGGTGTGACTCTTTCTCGCTGAATACGTCGGCGAAGTCTGCGTATTCCTCTGGGATGACGATAGTGCTGGTATGTTGCTGTGCTTGTATGGCTAGGTCAGTGGCGAGGGTGCGCGCCTTGACTTCCTCCCATTCCCTGCCGAGCTCGTACACTGCCTGTCACTTTTCATCGTCCGTGAATTCAGAGGGTTCTGTTGGAGAGAATGCGATGGTGACTTCCCGTTTGGTGGGGTGTGTAGTTCGGAGGACTACCGGGTATGCATCTTCCTTGATGACGGCGTGTTGCCAGCTGATTTGAGGCTCGTAGGCGGCCAACCAAGGGTACCCGAGGACGATGTCTTCGTCGCCTGTGTCAGTGATAAGGAAACGCATCACCTTGCTGGTTCCCTTGGTTTCTACTTCGAGATCTGTGCAGTGTGTGATTAGTCCTGCTCTGTTTTCGGATTTATTGATGTTCCATATCTTTTTTGGGGTGTCTAGCTCTTTTAGTCCGATCCCCATTCGTTTCGCGAACATGGGTTTAATGAAGCTGTCCGTGGCTCCACTGTCCACCAATGCTTTTACTTCGGCCATGTTGTAACTTGTTCGAACGGACACTGGAATTCTCAACGATCGGTAGCGTGTGATTATTACAGAGTTACAACGGAGTGCCCTCACCCAGGCCGTCGGGTTCAGGCGCTTGGAAAATCCTCCCTTCCCCATAGCTCTTGGAGGACTAGGTCTTTTACTTCGTCCGGCGCCCCGGCTACTCCCTGCAGCCACTCCTTGGCTTGTTGTTGTGGCGTGACTGCGACGCGCGCTTCCACCCTAGGTTCTTAGGCGTAGTAGTCAGTGTCTGTCCTTCTGCTGCTACTGCTTTGCGCGTTGTTACGGTTCTGTGGGCAATCACGACTGAAGTGTCCTTTCTGACTACAGGTGTAGCAAGTTACTCCCCTAGGGTCTCGGGGCGGTCCCCTTCCTCGTTGCCTTGGTCCTCCTCGTGGGGGGTATGGTGGTCTTTGTCGGTCGAGTATGTAGTCCGCTCCGGTGAGTCTTGCCTGGGAGTCCTCTGCTTGTCCTCCTCGTGCCCGGGCTCTGTCGGCGGAGGTGTCCATCGCATTTGGGTCGCGATATTGGAGATTTCGCGGTGCCCATCCACTCTGCGGAGTTCCCCATTGGCTGGGGCGTGGGGTAGTCTTTGGTGGGGACGGTTTGAGTGAGTTGAGACGTGCCTGTAGATGCATGTACTGCTGTTGTTTCTTCATTGCTGCTTGCTTCCATGCTTCGAACGTGGCAGGTTCGTATTGTTCGTACACCTTGGTGAACAGTGCTCGTGGTAACCCCGCCGTGAATAAGTCCAAAGTTTGGGGGGCGTCGAGGTGATAGTCAGCCTGACGAGCTAGTCGTTCGAAGGTTGCTACGTAGCTGTCAATGTCTCCGTCCTTCATGTGGACGCCCTTGCGCAGTTCCATTTGCGCCTGTTCCTTCTCCATGGTGTTGGCGAATCGTCTGGTGAATGCGCGAGTGGTTTCGTCCCACAGGCGTCGGGTGTGTTCGGGGAACCCGGAGTCTATCTGGCGTATCAGCCAGTCGGTCATATACATCACCCATTTGTTGACTTGTTCCCCTTGGATGTATCCGAGGAACAGAAGGGACCGGCGATAGTAGTTGCACATAATGTCGCTTGTGCTGTTGATTCCCTGGTACAGGTTCCATTGCGCCCTGAACTGCAGGGCCTTGGTGCGGTCGCCGTTGAATACTTGAGGTGGGTTTCCCTGTAGTCTATCTGACGTTCGAGGTTGATTAGCGGCGGGGGCCAGTCCTGGGAAGCCCCCTCCTCCTCCTCCTCCTTCGGGTGGGTGACCTCCTCCAGCTCCTCTTCCTGGTTGGTGACCTCCTCTGGCTCCTCCTCCTCCGGGGGGGTCCGGCTCGTCGGGACCGATTGCCCTCATAAGGGCTGCATTGTCAGCGGTCAACCGATGTCCTGTACTGGGGTCGATAGGGAGTAGGTCTTCAGGAATTCCGTCTTGTGGTAGTTGTATGGGGTCGAGTTGGAGTGCGTATGTCGGTTCTACTTGGGTGGTTGTCATCTCGTTAGGTGAGTGGACGATGATCTGCTCAGCTTGTGATTCCTCGTGTAGCGTTATTCCTCGTGCTAGGTTTGCTAGTTCTTCCTCTTCTTCCGCGTTTACTTGGGAGAGGTGGTCTTCTTCTTCACTGTTTTGTTCCGACCCGGAGTCGTCTTCTTCTTCTGTAGTGCTGGCGGTGGGCGCGCCGTCGATTGGTCCTACTCTTGCAGATGGTACTACTTCGCTTTCTAGGATGTCGCACCGATATGCGTTTGTTGTTGGTCCGACTACCGTTCGCACCCCTGCGTCGTTTGTTGCGAGTATACACCAACAAGTGTGTTCGAAATTGAACTCAACTGGGTAGTATCGACTTGGTCGATTGGGAAAGTCGACAAAGTATCCGGTTTCTCCCCTGTGTGTCCTCCACCTGGCAGCTTTCAGATAGCGCGTG
Source organism: Lactarius hatsudake (assembly GCA_024734325.1). Taxonomy (NCBI): domain Eukaryota; kingdom Fungi; phylum Basidiomycota; class Agaricomycetes; order Russulales; family Russulaceae; genus Lactarius; species Lactarius hatsudake. Next base: position 394,854 of record JANSJP010000042.1, on the reverse strand, counting down.
GGGACGTTCCGTTCTCCTCTTTCTGAGATGGTGTATGATTGGACTTGGTTCCAGCCCCACCGGTCTGCTGTTGTGGGCGCCACTGTGTCGTGTCTAGGGCAGCTTGGTCTTAATGTTGCGTTAGGCCCGTCCTAACGTGCTCGACTTGAGCGAGAGACGGTGGCGGAGTAGTCGTGGGGCGACTTAGCGTAAATAGATACACGTCCGTAGTAGGAACGCGATCGTCCACAGCACTGGGGCGATGTCCACCAGGCGTATACATTGTCTTGCGAGCAGCCACACAAAGGCGAGCAGCACTAAGAGGCAGAGGGAGAGAAGGAGGCTGACGACTGAGAGGAAGGCGAGAATTGTACTAGAGATTTCAAGAAGACCAAGCTGGGGAGCTCGGTCTTCGTACGTCCCAGTAGTTATACAGTTGTCGAGGAGCTTTGAAGCTCCTCCAGAAAGTAAAGTACCTAGTAGCAATAATAGCTCGAACCCTACTATGGCTGTCCTAGGTATGAGTCAAGTCCGATACATGTGATACTCCTCCTACGCTGACTGATACGACTGTCCCTGACTAATACTAGGGTAGTCAGAACCCCACGAGTCCGCAGTCCGTGCCGATGAGTCCGATCGCAACAACATGGGAGAGGGTGCAAACTTCAATTCCTTGTCCAGTGGAAGGGCTTCCCGATGAGCGATAGCACGTGGGAACCCCTTGAAAATGTCCGACATGTGCCCGACCTCATCGCGGACTTCTATCACTTAAACCCTACCGCCGAAGGGGCTGGACGAAAGATATAAGACACACCCCCACACCTCACTCAGTCAATGACTCCCCCTTCCCTTCGCTCTACCATGACTACTACCCCTGTTATCTCTACCATCCAGACCCATTGTCCAGTCGAGATTATTCTCAAAAATCTAACTGTTCCCTCACAGGACTTGGGTGTCCCCTCTGAACCAGAGGGTCGCACGCCGTACTCAGTAGTCCCAGACTCACCTCCCCTTCCTGTTCTCGCACTTGCCACCTGTAACGTCTACCACGGACGTCTGCCTGACTTAGGCCTCGGTTGATGCGGCGATCCTAAACGATCTGTAGAATAGGCGATTGGTAATTGAGTCGGGATACTCAGCTGGATGTGGAGCTAGATCTCCGTTCAACGCAATGAAGGCGTGTAGATCCTCCTCTTGAGGCACGTCTACAGGGGGTTCGTCAAGGGGTACGATGGTCCTCCAAGAAGGGTGGTCGACAATATAGATGTAGCCGTATGGCTTGGCGACTCGTTCGTTGTGATAGAGGAATACGCGATGATACACTGATCCAAGAGGATACGCGTCCACTGCCCACGAAGGGGAACTCGGGATAAGCTCACGGGGATCCCTGGTCTAAGGGGATATGCCGGAGAGGACTCACTTCAAAGGGAGGAGAGCCCTGAAGATGATAAGACAACGAGATGGTGGTATTGAAGAAGACCAAGATGGCGATCCTGGTCTTCCATCGTTACTACTTATACAGATACTCGCGGGCTTTCAAGCGCCGCTTCAAACTATCCTAGCCAATAGCGTAAGTAGAGCAAACCCTAGTACAGCTATCCTAGGAATGAGTCACATCGAGTCATGATCCGATCCGTTATCGTACACAATCACATGCGCCGGAGCTTACCCGGCTGACTGATCCAATAAGTCCATGACAATATACTGCTGACGTGGTGTCATCCCCGAGCGTCAGTGTCCACTTCCGGGCCGAAACGTAACATCACCCCCTTTTCAGGATCGGGCACCAGACCGACCGCGGCAAATCTCCTCTCGGAGGCGCGCAATCCGGGCTCCCTCCTCGACTCCGGGGCGGTAGGAATCCCATTCATCTTCGATGCGTTTGATGGCGTTGGCGTGTTGGAGGCGCAACACGCACTCTCGTCGCATGCGTCCAATCTTGTCAAGCTCGTCGACCTTCTTCTTGAGCTCTTCCTCCTTGGCCGTGTAGCCTGCTTGGAGGCAGCAATAGCGGTGGACTTCCGCGGTGACCGTCAGGTCGTTCATAGCCATACAGGCCATGTCGACCGACTCGCGGTAGCTGCTGTCCTGGCCTAGAAAGACCAGGTCGTCGTCGTTGTAGGTGGGTGTGGGTTGGTCGTAGTTGGGGGCGGCGTGCACCGACTTGCCGTACTGCTGGTCGCTGCCTCGTCGATAGGCGAGGACGAAGGGGTCCGCCGTAAAGACGAGCTGCGTATACCGAGCTGGGTGCAGCCGGCCCTGAGCGTCGCGAATCTGGAAGGGGATGAAATGAACTCCCCTGTTGTGGTGGAACCCGCGCGGTGGCGGAGTTTCCACGCGAGATCGGGAAACTGGACTGTGTTCCTCCGGACGGTAGAGGCGGCGTCTCTCGGGTCCTTCCGATGGGGGGAGAGTGAGTGGTTCCCCGTCCGTGCTGCATAGCGGCGGGGTTTCGTCGTGAGTTTCCGTGAGGTGAGTCCCATACGTGAGATGTTGATTGAGGGGGCAATGCTCCTGCGACAGGTACCGGTCGTATGCTCGATCTTCTTGTATCGAAGCCTCGTCCTGACGGGACGGAGGTCTCGTGGGAACATAGTTTTGCGGAGACGGGCTTCGTGTGCCCGCTGCTGTAGGTGTTGGCGAAGGAAGAAGGGATGGAATGGGGGTAGTTGGACGACTGGGGCTGGGTTGAACGGACTGGGCAGGCGACAGGGATGGTGATGGTGGGGCGTTCTGAATGATGACAGTGGGCTGGACTGAGATGGGGAGTAGGTCGTCGAGGACATAGTGGACTTGCACTGGGGACTGAGACATGAATAGATGGGAGTGATGAAGAGGAGGATGGGGACGTCTCTTTGGAAAATCCTGCGTTTATATGCGTCTCTCTGGCGGGGTTTGAACGTTTGAACTCCCTTATCGCTTCATCAGCGAATACGTCATCCTTCGAGACCCATTGATTATCGGAGTCTGGGTATCCGCGCCATTTGACCAAATACTGCAGTTTCTTTGTTCTGCCGAAGCGCTGAGAGTCTAGAATCTTCTCGACTTTGTATTCTTCTTCGCCATCAATCAGATCTGGTGGCGGGCGCTGATAGTTGGGGCCGTGTGTGGGAGTTTCGCGATAAGGAGTCAGGAGGTCCGTGTGGAACACTGGGTGAATGCTCCACTGCGTGGGAAGTTCCAATCGATAATTGACTGCGGACATCACCTGAATGACCTTAAAGGGGCCGTGTCTCCTGGGCGCAAGCTTGGTGGTTGGTTGATTAGTACGTAGGTGGCGTCCTTCGAGCCATACTAAGTCTCCGATTTGGTACTTGGGCGTATCTTTGTGTTTGATCCACCCCTGCTGCGCTTTTCTCATCAGTTCCTGGGCGCGCATTCTAGCCTCTTTGAACTGCTTGACACGAAGTGCTACCTGAGGAATGGGGGACGGTCGATCGATCCAGTCGGCGCGTGGGTTATACCCCATGAGGATGTTAAAAGGGGACTCCCTTGTTGACTCGTTTGGCCAGTTGTTATGAGTGAATTCTGCCATTGGAAGATAGTGGGTCCAGTCGTCTTGTCGTTCGTTAACCCAGAAGCGCAGGTACTGTTCCAGCCATTGATTGGTGCGTTCCGATTGTCCGTCTGTCCTGGGGTGATAAGCTGTGGAAATGTTTTGTTCGATTCCCAGTATCTTGCATAGTTCGCGTGTGAATTTGGATGCGAATCGTGGGTCTCGATCACTGATGATACGCGCCGGTAATCCGAATCGGGAGAAAACGTGTTTTACGTACAGGGCTGCGGTTCCTTCCGCGCTTATCTCTTCGAGGCATGGGATGAATATAGCCGCTTTTGAACAGTCGTGGTCTGTCACTGTCAGTATAGTGTCGCAGCCGTCCACATGGGGCAGTTTGGTGATGAAGTCCAGCGCGATGGTTTCGAATGGCATGGCTTCCGGTTTCGGGAATATGGGCTGTAGCGGTGCGCGTGTGGGGCGGTTGTTCACTTTGATTCTTTGGCAATCTGCGCATCCTTTGACGTAGTCCTGTACCTCTTGTCGTAGTCCCGGCCACCAGTAGTATCGTTCGACCATTTTGATTGTTCGGTTGATTCCCGGGTGTCCATGTACTGGGGGGTCGTGATGGGCTTGAATGATGTGCCTTCGTTCAATTTGGTCTCCCGTGACTGTGCGCCGTCCATCCTTGTACCATGTGCCTTCGATCTTCTTGAGTTTGTGGGGGTCAACCCATCGCCGGATGATCTCCTCGTCTTGAGTGTATACTGGGTTCGTAGGCCGCATTTCTGCGACGGTTATCGTGTTTCCGAGTCGTGTTGGGTCTTCTGTAGTATCGATTTCTGCTGCTCTGACGAAGATGTGGTCTGGCAGTACCGTGACTTGTTCGTTATCGTGGTCTTCTTGATCGTAGTCTGGTCGTCTGGATAGTGCGTCTGCTCATCCGTTGGCTGTGCCTTTGATGTGGTGAATCTCTATATCATACTCTGAGAGTTCGAGTACTTCCCGAGCTATACGTCTGGATATTTTTTGGGGGGATCTCCAGTATTGCAGGTTCATATGGTCCGAGAATACTTTGATTTTGTGTGGCGATCCTGTGAGGTATTGCCTCCAGTTGCGTAGGGCTTTGACTATGGCGAGTAGTTCCAGATCGTAGATATCGTAGTTTCGTTCGGCTGCATTGAGGGTGTTCGAGTAATATGCAATGGGATGGCGTTTGTTGTCTTCGCCTCGTTGGAGTAGTACTGCTCCTACGGCGTACCCTGACGCGTCGACTTCCAGTTCGAATGGTTTATCTAGTTCTGGGTGTTTGAGCACCGGTTCTTGTGTTACTAGCTCCTTGAGCTTATCAAATGCCTGTTGCTGTTCCGTTCCCCATGTCCATTCCGTGTCTTTGCGGGTAAGTTTGTTGAGGGGTCGTGCGTGTGTGGCGAAATTTCGGATGAAAGCGCGGTAGAAGTTGCAGAAGCCCAGGAATGATCGCACCTGTTTGACGGTTTTTGGGGTAGGCCATTCGCGTATACCCGAAATTTTGATGGGGTCCATGCGAATCACCCCCTTTTCAATGATTACCCCCAGGTAATCGAGGGAGGAAGAGTGGAAGGTGCATTTCTCCGGTTTCAGGTAGAGGTCGTGTTCTTCTAGGAGGTCCAGAACTGCGTGTACAGCTTCTGTGTGATCTTGTTCCGTGGTCGTTGTTGCAATGCCGATGTCATCCATGTATGCCCGTATGATAGTCCCTTTGTGTTCGAAATATTTGATGAGTGGTGTGATGATATGATTCATCATGGCTTGGAAGGTGGCTGGTGAGTTTGTTTGCCCGAAATACATGACCAATGGTTCATAGAGGCCATATTTTGTTTTGAACGCGGCTTTTTCTTGATCACCGTCCTTGACGAGTATGTTGTTATATCCCCATCGTACGTCGAATTTGGAGAAGATTACCCCACCACTTAGGTCTGCGATAAGTTCCGGTATGAGAGGGAGTGGGTATTGATTGCGTATGGTCCACTTGTTGATTACTCTGTAGTCCTGTACTGGCCGTAGTTTTCCGTCCTTCTTTTTGATGAAGAAGAAAGGGGATGCGTACGGGGATTTAGAGGGTCTGATGTACCCCTTTGCCAGTTCTGTGTCAAGCCATTCCCTAAGCGCTTTGTCTTCTGCTTGATTCATTGGATAAATCTTGCAGTCTATGTGATCGGGGGCGTCCGGTTTGAACTCGATTGCGTGATCCCATGGTCTGGAAGGTGGGAGGCGGTGTGATTCCTCCTCGCTGAAAACCTTTGCGTGTCGCTTGTACTCGTCTGGGATTTCCTTTTTCTCTGTGTACTGTTGTGCCGTGATTGCTAGTTCTGTTGCCGTGGTTCGCAGGTGGATGGGTAGCGAGTCCTCTTCCAAGTCGGCAAGGATACGTTCTTTGTGTTGGTCCATACATTGTTCGAGGGTTTGCCGTAGTTGCTCCACTGCGGATCGTGCTGTAAAGGGTCTTATGGGGTTTGTGGTGCGTATGATGATGGGGTATTGTTTCGTGTCCAGGGTTGCGGTGGCCCAGTGGATTCTGGGTTGGAAGGTGGCAAGCCAGGGATATCCGAGTATGACGTCTTCCCCTCCTACGTCCGTGATGAAGAATGGGATTGTTTTGACCTTTCCGTCTGTTTGCACGTTCAAGTCGGTGTAATGGGTGATTTTTCCCCCTTTGTTGTGTGTTCCGTCGATATTCCAAATGTTGCGGGGTCGTTCTAGTTCTTTGATCCCAATGCCCATTTGTTTGGCGAAATTGGGATGCATGAAGTTGTTAGTGGCTCCTGAGTCCACTAGTGCTTGTTTGTCGGCCATTGAGTTACTCGTGCGGATCGAGACTGAAACATGCATAGATCGATAGCGCGTTATGAACTGCGAGTTACATTGAGAAGCCCTCACCCAGGCCGATGGGTTCAGGCGTCGGGAAAATCCTTCCTCATCCACTCCCCCATCTGATTGTGAAGCTCCGCCATTTTGCCCATCATTAGAGTTATCGGTGCTTCGGTTTCTTGGGGTGGTGTGGCTGGCTCATCTAGGTTGATGAGTGGTTCCTCTGCCACGCTTGGGGTTGCGGTAGGAACTTCTTCGATGTAGGCACTCCGTCCTTGAGGAGGCCCACTAAATCCTGGTCGTGGTTGGCGAGGCTGGAAGCAATCGCGTGAGAAATGTCCTTTGCGTCCACAATTATAACAGGAGACGTCCTTAGCGTTGAAGACACCACGTCCTCCGTGTCCGCGTTGGGTAAATCCTCCCCTTGGCGGGAATGGGGGACGATTGTCGCGATGGTTAATTTCTGGGCGGTTTGGATCGCCTACTTCTGCCACTCGGGCTCGGATTCTTCCTGGTGTGGTGTCCATCGCATCCGGGTGGTTTTGATACTGGCGCCATGCCGGTTGGTTGGGCCTCTGCGGTGTTTGGAAGCGCATTGGTTGTTGCTTGGGTCGTTGTGGTGCGGGTAGTCGTCCGAACCCGTCTTGCCTGGCCTTCATGTGAAGGTATTTCTTTTGCTGCTTGATTATGGCAGTCTTCCATTGTGAATAGTTCCTGGGGTCGTGGAATTGGTAGGAGTTACGATAAAGGTCCATGGGTAGTCCCCTCGTGAACTTGTCGAGGACCAGTTGATCATCTAGGCGATAGCCAGCTAAGCGGACCGTTTTCTCGAATTTGGTCACGTAGCTGTCAATGTCTGACCCCGTCATGCGGAATCCTTTGTCGAGCTCTAGGCGAGCGTTCTCCTGCTCTAGGTTGTCGCGGAATTGCCTTTTGAATGCGATTTCGACACCGCTCCAGAGCCAAGGGTCGTGTTGGTCTGTCTGTTTGTCGAGCCACTCCGCTGTTTTTGTGGCCCATTCGTCGACGAGGTCCCCTTGTATGTAGGTGAGGAACATCATGGCTTTGGTGTAGGGGTGACTGATGCTTCGGTTGAACTTGTTGACCCCTGCAAATCGGTTCCATTGGGACAAGAATGCTTCTGCTTTGTCACGTTCCCCTTTGAAGATGGGGGGTTCTTTGCCGACGAATCGGTCTGTGAGGTGAGCGGGGTCGATGGGTGCCGTTGCTGCGGGGAGTCCTCCTCCTCCGCCGTTTCCTCCATTGCCACCCCCGTTTCTGCCGTTGTTGTCTCCGGGGTCTCCCCCAGGTGGCGGGTCGTCGGGGTGTCGTGGGTATTTGGTGTCAAATAGTGCTGTGCCAATTCGCATCTCTTTGTGGGTGACTGTCTGACTCATAGTGGTGGGGATGGACTTAGCGATAAGCTCTAAGGCTTCTTCTTCCTGCTCGTTTCTGATTACGAGGATGTCTTCGGGGTTACTAGCGAGTGATGGAGATGGTGCTGGTGTTTTAGGAGTGGGGGATTGAGCTGGTTCTTCTGTTTCTCCGTCGATGGGTCCCCACTGGTCGCGGGTTACTAGTTCGCTGGTGCGAATGTCGAGGTTGAGTGCGGATGATGCGGGTTTTGTGACTTGGAATTTGTTGCTGGCGTCGCTCCAACGGATTTCTGTCCAACAGGTGAAGTCGAAGTTAAACTCAACTGGGATAATGTGTTGTCGGTCTTGTGGGTCGATGTAGTAGGCGACGTATCCAGGGATTTCGGCATCGTCTTTCCAGAAAGCTGATTGGAGGTATCTTTTGGGAATGTTGCGTTCTCCTCGTCGTTCGATGAAATAGGGGCGAAATGGCACCCAGAGGTCTTTGGTTTTAGGATTGGCCACGGTGGATCTTGGTCTTAATGTAACGTCTACCACGGACGTCTGCCTGACTTAGGCCTCGGTTGATGCGGCGATCCTAAACGATCTGTAGAATAGGCGATTGGTAATCGAGTTGGGATACTCAGCTGGATGTGGAGCTAGATCTCCGTTCAACGCAATGAAGGCGTGTAGATCCTCCTCTTGAGGCACGTCTACAGGGGGTTCGTCAAGGGGTACGATGGTCCTCCAAGAAGGGTGGTCGACAATATAGATGTAGCCATATGGCTTGGCGACTCGTTCGTTGTGATAGAGGAATACGCGATGATACACTGATCCAAGAGGATACGCGTCCACTGCCCACGAAGGGGAACTCGGGATAAGCTCACGGGGATCCCTGGTCTAAGGGGATATGCCGGAGAGGACTCACTTCAAAGGGAGGAGAGCCCTGAAGATGATAAGACAACGAGATGGTGGTATTGAAGAAGACCAAGATGGCGATCCTGGTCTTCCATCGTTACTACTTATACAGATACTCGCGGGCTTTCAAGCGCCGCTTCAAACTATCCTAGCCAATAGCGTAAGTAGAGCAAACCCTAGTACAGCTATCCTAGGAATGAGTCACATCGAGTCATGATCCGATCCGTTATCGTACACAATCACATGCGCCGGAGCTTACCCGGCTGACTGATCCAATAAGTCCATGACAATATACTGCTGACGTGGTGTCATCCCCGAGCGTCAGTGTCCACTTCCGGGCCGAAACGTAACACCACCTCTGCCCTCGTCTCGGTAGCCACAGAACCTACACCCCCAGCCAAACTACCTGAATCCCCTCAACCCATTATCGTCCCGTATGCTATTGACACCCCCGTTACTGTCCATGTACCTGCCATGCTCACTTACCCACCTGAAGCGACCATTCCCCTGACCCCACCACCACCGTTATCACCTCCCGCTGTCCTCACCACCCACGTCCCGATACCACCATTCCCTGCTGGAATGGATCACACCTTCACACCGATCCCTCAGACTCGCATCGTTGAGCCTGACCCTGCCCTTGCCCTCCTAGACGACGAGGAGGACAAAGAAAACAGCAATCCCGGCATCCCCTTTTTCCTCAACGATCCTGCCCTACCCACCTTCTTCCCACTGTTAGTCGGCGAGACAGGCACTACCAAACAGACAGCGCGATACATCTATTACCGCCATAACTACCAGGAGGTTGTCGGAACTATGGGGAAGGGCCACCCCTGCTATGTGTAACGCCACCACAGGGGCGTTAGGTACGACGTGTACCGAGTCTAAGTCAACGGGATCAGAAGAGCACGAGTCGATTAAGACTCAGTTCGATGATGCACAAGTGTCACTCGGTTTCCCTGGAACCGAGTGCAATAGTAGGAAGGCAGGGCTCAAGCGCAAAAGCGAGCTAAAGCAGGGACTCAAGTGCAAAGGCGAGTCAAAGCGTTCATGAGGCAAAGACGATGTGGTATTACACAAGAAGTCAAGTCTACTGTACAAGCTAGGTAGGGCGCGACTTATATACTAGTACAGGATGTTTGTGAATAACAAACATATGGTGCGATCATGAGTCAAGAGTCCCAGAATGTGAACAAAGGGAGAGACCACGTATAGTATGAGGGAATTCCGTGGGGTCATGCGGGCCTCAGGAATGGTCAGCGGACAAGAAGAAGCGTACAGCGACCTATCCTATTGCCGAGGCGCAAGATGCGAGATAAGAGACAAGAAGCGCGAGTCACTGGATCGTATCGTAATCGTACAACCAAGTCAGAGAACAGAAATCGTAACACTATGCCTCGCAGGTCTTCCTCAATGAAGTCCACACCGGCCAACTCGCACAACACATCACGGACAATCAATTAAACATGTTTCATCCCCACGACCCCCGTGCCATCGTCCTTAGTGAAGTGTTGATCGAACTCCATAACCCCCGCCTTCACACCGACATTTCTCGTCTCCGCGAATGTCTTACGCGTCAAGACGCCATTTGTACCCGCCAGTCGGACATCCGACGTCTCGAGACGGAACTGACACGGGATCAGTTCCATCTAGACATGGACTTTTCGTCAGTCCGGAAGCGTCTCCAGTATGCTTGGGCCATCCCTCTCATCGCCAACAAGTATGCCGAGCTTCATGCGAAGCCTGTGCGTCCCCGAGGCTCACCGGAGCCCGTTCCCCTCACCCCTCGCGACACTGGGCCTAGCGAGATGCCCCGCCTTCAGGGGGAGGGCAGTAAGTGTCGGCGCAAGTGCTTCCAGTGCAAGTTGGAGGACCACTTGGTGGCGCAGTGTCCGGAGCGGCGAGCCCGGGAGCCATGTCAGTGGTGTGGGAGTCAGGCCCACTGACTAGACGTCTGCCTCATTCGCCGTCTCTCGCCCATGACCCCCGCGCACGTAGACCCCAGTTCCTACCCTCGGTGGTGCGGGAAGTGTCTGAGGTATGACGCCATGCACGAGGAGATCAAGTGTCCCATGTACGAGATGTGCTGGGACTGTGGGGAGAGAGGATGTTTCATGTTCCTGCGTCATCACACCTGTCCACGCACTCCGTCCCCCGTACCCGCTAACATCCCCGCAGAGGAGGACTACGCATACATCAGTGACTAGTTGAAGTCATGGCGACTTCAATTCTGACGGGGGGGTAATGTTACGATTTATCCCCTTCTTTGCTTTGCGCTTCTGAACTACTGTACTTTTACGACACGTTCCCATGACTCATGCTTCTTGGCTTCCATTCCGCACCCTATGCCTCGGCGATAGGACGGCCAGTTTTATGCTCTGTTTCACCTGCTGACCATGTCTGAGGCACGCGTCGCCCTGCGGGATTCCCTTGTACTATATGTGACTATTCCCTTTGTTCCCGTTCTTGTAAGATCGCATCAGACTTGCGCCATATGTTTGCACCGTGCAAACATCCTGTACTAGTATATAAGCCACGCCCTACCTAGCTTGTACAGTAGACTTGACTTCTTGTGTAATACCACATCATCTTTGCCTCATGAACGCCCTTGACTCGCCGTTGCGCTTGAGTCCTTGCTTTAAGCTCACCTTTGCGCTTGAGCCCTGTCTTTCTACTATTGCACTCGGTTCCAGGGAAACCGAGTGACACTTGTGCATCATCAAACTGAGTCTTAACCAACTCGCGCTCTTCCGATCCCGTTGACTTAAGACGTGGTACACGTCGTACTTAACGCCCCTGTGGTGGCGTTACACATGACCGGCTGGAACTCTTTGTTCAGCATCGTGTCTCCCCACTTGATTGCTGGCTCAAAGGCCATGAACCAAGGGTACCCTAGGATCACTTCGTCCCTTCCTAGGTTCGTAACTAGGAAGCGAAGTGTCCTCTCCTCTTTTCCTGTTCGTATGGTGAGGTCCGTGTAGTGCATGATGGCACCATCTTGGTTATGGGTGCCATCCACATTCCAAATGCGGATAGGGTGGATGATGTCCCTTGTCTCAATTTGGAGTCGTTTCAGAAGGGAGGAGCATATGAAATTATCGGTAGCTCCAGAGTCAATGAGGACTTGTCATTCGGCCGTTGCGTGTGCAGATTTGAATAAAACTGGAATTCACATAGATCAATATCTGCTAGTGTACACATTCAAATTTAATGCTCTAGCCCAGGCCGCCAGGTTCAAGTGTCAAGAAAATCCTCTCGTCCGAATAACTTTTCCACCATGAGGTCTCATACCTCCTGGGTTTGCGCCTTCATCACTGTGATCTGTAGATCTGCCTGCTCTTCATTTGATAATACACAACTAGATTGTATCGCAAAAGAAGAGACGGCGGGAGTTGGTAGGCTTGGACTCGGGGAAGTCACGGTTGGTGGTCTCAAGGGCAGGGGGGTTGGCGCCACAGCAGATGTAGTTGCAGCCACCCGCACACCTTTTTGAGGGCAGTTACATGAGATGTGCCCTTGAGTGCGACATCTAAAACATTGTCCCTCCTTTTGAAGCTGTGCTTTGTCGGTGTTGGTGAGTGCCACAGAGGCTGGGGCACGTCCAACATCCATGGTGTTTGGGTCGCGTGTTCTGTTGAGGGCCTGGACCCACTGGTCCCTACTGTGGCCACCCTTCTTGTGTTGTGGCTTTCCCTTGCCCAGGCGATCCTTGATGATAAGGTATTCAGCCTGTTGTAATTGGGCTGCTGCTTTCCACTGTTCCCAGTTGACAGGGTGCTGGAAACGAATGGCATTGATTACTAACTAGTTATGCAACCCATCCTGGAACAGCTCCAGCGTTGTAGCTTTGTCAGGGTTATACCCGGCCTTTGCGACTAAATTTTGGAATGTCGCGATGTATGTGTCAATATCTTCACCCTTCATGGTGAGGGTCTGGAGGGCTTTACACACGTTGGTCTGTTCAGAGGTGTTGGTATACGCTTGGACAAAGCAATCTCAGATGGTGGTCCATAGGACCTCGTTGTTGCGGTTTACTCCGGCAACGACCTGGTCGTCCAGCCACTGGGCTTGCTCGGCTACCCAATCGTCTACCAGTGGGCCTCAAATGTACAAGAGGAATGTCATGGCTCGAGAGGCTGGGATGGTCAACTGATCGACGGTGGGATTCATTCCTTTGTATAGTTGGAACACGAGCAAGAAAGCCTTGCTCTTGTCCCTTGCTCCTGTGAACTTGGGAGGGGGGTTTCCCCCCAACTGTCCTGTTGCCCCCAGGTGCAGGTGCCATTGGTGCTGCTCCTGCCGGTGCCGCACCACCTCCACTGCCACCACCACTGCCACTGGGTGGGGCCGGACTGGCAGGACTGCTACCGCTATGTTACGATTTCTGCTCTCTGACTTGGTTGTATGATTACAATACGATCTGGTGACTCGCGCTTCTTGTCTCTTATCTTGTGCCTTGCGCCTCGGCTTGTGTTGCGGCAGCTCAGAGCTGGTGTTTTTCTATCTTGTGAAATAAAATTCGGAAAAGTATGGAAATATTTGGGGAGGTCGACCTTCTCAAAAGCCGAGGGGTCCTCTGCCAACTCTAAGCGATCTGATCAAAATTTCCTGACTTATTTGACATTAGCTGAGAGGCATCAGCTAATACCCTTCAGCTAATGTCAAATAAATCAACAATGGCTGATCAAATTGCTTAGAGTTGGCAGAGGACCCCTCGGCTTTTGAGCAAAGCCAGCTCCTCAAATATTTTCAGATTTTTCCTAATTTTATTCCAAAAGTTAGAAAATGCCAGCTCCGAGCTGCCGCAACACTAGCCTCGGCGATCGGATAGGTCGTCGTATGCTTCTCCTCGTCCACTGACCATTCCTGAGGCCCGCATGACCCTGCAGAATTCCCTCATACTATATGCAGTCTCTCCCTTTGTTTACGTTCTAAGACTCTTGACTCACGATCGCGCCATATGTTTGTTATTCACAAACATCCTGTACTAGAATATAAGTCGCACCCTACCTAGCTTGTACAGTAGACTTGACTTCTTGTGTAATACCACGTTGTCTCTGCCTCACGAACGACTTTGACTCGCCTTTGCGCTTGAGTCCCCGCTTTAGCTTGCCGATTGCGCTTGAGCCTTGCCCTTCTACTATTGCACTCGGTTCCAGGGAAACCGAGTGACACTTGTGCATCATCGAACTGAGTCTTAACTGACTCACACCTCTCCGATCCCGTTGACTTAGACTCGGTACACGTCATACCTAACGCCCCCGTGGTGGCGTTACATTAAGTCAAGTCTCTCACAGTGGCGACTCATAGTCGTAGCCGATCCCAGTTCCAGGCAGAATATATCGACCAATACAGTGACTGACGAACTTTCTGATAAAGTCAAAGGAGCTGTCATTTGGAAGGAATATGAAGGAGTGGAAGGATATTTTCTCTTCCACCCTAACACTCAGAAATACCGATAGGTCCATTACCTTGAAGACCTATGACAGAGGGCTGTACATTGATTACTCCGCAAAGAAAGGCCAGTGGTACACCATCAGTATAGTACCCCAGGCACTCGGAGTTGGACCCCTCACAACCCGTACTACCTCAGGCATTGCTATCGACGACGATCCCCCATCACCTAGTGTCTCTGTACCCACGACAAACTTACCTGCCCCAACAACATATTTTCCCACCTACATCATGTCTCAGACCCAACAAGCCTTGGCTAGCACAACCCTCACTAGCGGTGGAGGAGGAGCCTCCGGAGGACCCGGCTCAGGAGGAGGAGTACCGAATCCGCCAAGTGGAGGCGCACCGATACCACCATCCGGTGGCGGTGGCGGTGGCGGTGGTGGTGGCGGTGGCGCTGGCGCTGGTGGCACACCAGGAGGAGCCGCGCCTGTAGCACCAGCCCCCGGAGGAAACAGATGCCTGGGAGGAAACCCTCCTCCCGAGTTCACGGGAGTAAGAGATGAGAGTAAGGTGTTCCTACGCGCGTTCTTCCTCTACAAAGAAATGAACCCCACTGTCGACCAACTCTCGATCCCGGCCTCGCGAGCCATGACCTTCCTATTGTACATCCGAGGTCCACTAGTGAATGATTGGGTAGATGAACAGGCGCAGTGGTTGGACGACCAAGTTGTGGCAGGAGTCAATCGCAATAACGAAGTCATATGGACCACCATCAAAGACCGATTCATACAAGCCTACACCAATACTTCCGAGCAAGCCAACGCGCGAAAGGCGCTTCAGACCCTCACCATGAAGGGAGGCGACATCAATACGTATGTCGCGACATTCCAGAACCTTGTCACGAAAGCGGGGTACAACCCTGACGAAGCCACGACGCTCGAATTATTCCAAGACGGACTGCCAAACCAGTTAGTGGTTAACGCTGTTCGCTTCCAGCATCCCGTTAACTGGGAACAGTGGAAAGCAGCCACCTGGCTACAGCAGGCCGAGTACCTCGTTCTCAGGGACCGCCTTGGCAAGGGGAAGCCCCAGCGAAAGAAGGGTAGCCAAAGTTGAGAGCAGTGGGTCCAAGCCCTCAAAGGAACACGCGACCCCAACACCATGGATGTTGGACACGCCAGAGCCTCCATGGCCCTCACCAATGCCGATAAAGCCTCCCTTCAGAAGGAGGGACGATGTTTTAGATGTCGTGCGCAAGGGCACATCTCGCGTAACTGTCCTCAAAAGGGCATGCGAGTGGCTGCCACTACATCTACCCTGGCGCCACCCTCCATGTCCCCGTGATCATCAGCTGCGACTCCCTCGAGTTCAAGTGTACCAGCTCCCACCGTCTCTTCTTTCGCCATACAATCTAGTTGCATATTATCGAACGAAGAGCAGGCGGATCTACAGATCACAGCGATGAAGGTGCAAACCCAGGAGGTACACGACCTCATGGTGGAGAAGCTATTTGGAAGAGAGGATTTTCTCAACGCTTGAACCCGGCGGCCTGGGCTAGAGCATTAAACTTGAACGTGTACACTAGCAGATACCGATCCATGCGAATTCCAGTGCTCTTTAAATCTGCACACTGCAACGGCCGAACAACAAGTCCTCATTGATTCCGGAGCCACCGACAATTTTATATGCTCCTCACTTCTGAAACAACTTCAAATTGGAACACGGGACGTTACTCACCCCATCCGCATTTGGAATGTAGATGGCACCCATAACTAAGATGGGGCAATCACACAATACACCGACCTCACTGTACGAACGGGGAAAGAAGAAAGGACGCTTTGCTTCCTGGTTACCAACCTAGGAAGGGACGAAGTAATCCTAGGATACCCTTGGTTCACGGCTTTCGAGCCTGCAATCAAGTGGGGAGATGCGACGATGAACAAGGAGTTCCAGCCGGTCGTAATCTCGAGTCTTCACTTGTCAGACGAAGCCACGCCCATGGAAGCCTCCATTCGGGCGTTGGAGACGTATGAACTTGACGAGGAAGCGTGGGAGCAGCTCATGGATGACGAGCGGGAGCCCCAGATCGCGTTCTTATGCAAAACCACAACCGCCTCCGAGTTGGCGCAGCAGGGGCAGCGAAGAAGAAGGAGCAGATGTTTGAAGAAATGATCCCCGAAGAATATTAGACTGTCACCGTAAAATTTTTGATGAAGAAGCATCTCACCGCTTCCCTCCGTCTCGCCCCTGGGATCATGCCATAGACCTCCTTCCTAACGCCCCTGCCTCGCTGGATTGTAAAGTTTACCCGCTTGCACAGAATGAGCAGGAAGCCCTGACTACTTTCCTTAACGAACAACTAGCGAAGGGGTATATCCGTCCGTCCAAGTCGCCATACGCATCCCCCTTCTTCTTCATCAAGAAGAAGGACGGCAAACTATGCCCCGTCCAAGACTATAGGCGGCTGAACGAACTCACAGTCCGCAATCACTACCCACTACCCCTCATCCCCGAACTTGTCGACCGAATACGAGACGCCCGCTTATATACGAAACTCGACATTAAGTGGGGATACAACAATGTGCAAGTTAAGGAGGAGGATGAGTGGAAAGCTGCATTTAAGACGAACCAGGGGCTATATGAACCCCTTGTCATGTACTTCAGACTCACCAACTCCCCCGCGACGTTCCAAGCCATGATGGATGCCATCTTTCGACCCCTCACCCTAACGAACGAAGTAATCATCTACATGGACGATATTCTAATCGCCACACCCCTCGATTACCTTCATCATCGTGCCATAGTGCATGAAGTTCTCCGCTTATGCGAAGAACACGACCTTTATATTAAACCAGAAAAATGCGAGTTCAAGGTGCTTGAAGTCGAATACCTTGGGCTAATCATAGGCCATGGGAATCTACGGATGGACCCCATTAAAGTACGGGGCATCCGAGAATGGCCAGCCCCAAGGAATCTCCGCGAAGTGCACGCCTTCCTCAGGTTTTGCAACTTCTACCGACGATTCATCCGCGGTTTTTTCCGCACTTGCGTGACCCCTACATGACCTCACCTGCAAAGATACACCGTGGCACTGGGGGCAACGAGAACAAGACGCGTTCAACAACGTCAAGCGTAGTATTGAACGCGAACCTACGCTTCTATTCCCCGACCTCACTAAGCCGTTTGAGTTAGAAGTTGACGCATCTAACGTTGCCATCGGAGCCGTACTTAATCAGCTTGGCCCGGATCAGAAACTCCATCCCGTCGCATTCCACTCCGAATCCTTTAGTCAGGCGGAACGCAACTACGACATCTATGATAGAGAGCTACTAGCAGTGGTCAAAGCCCTACGAGCATGGCGCACTTATCTAGTCGGCTCCCCTCACAAAATCATCATCCATACCGACCACGCCAACCTTCAATATTGGAAGGAACCCAGAAAGATCAGCAGATGAGTCGCAGCGCAAATTCCTGGAACTCTCCGAGTATGACTTCCTTTTGAAGCACATCTCCGGAGTCAGGAACAGTCGCGCGGATGCCCTGTCGCGAAGAGTGGACCACACGGCACATGAAGAGGACAACAATGACATTATTGTCCTCCCCGCAGGACCGCTTCCTTCGAGCGACGGAAATGTCCATGCACGACATGGATATTTGGACCCAGATATCACAGAACCTCGATGAGAAGGATGTACTGCAATGGGTTCGAACCCCACAACCTGTGAAAAGTGGGAGGACTGTGGTGGAACAACGACGCGTTAGTTGTCGTGGGCGACAACGACCTTAAACGGGGGGTAATCACCTTTTTCCATGATACGCCTGCCATGAGACACACAGGAATTGCAAACACCTACGAACTACTACGACGCGACTACTGCAAACACCTACAAACTACTACGATGTGACTACTGGTGGCCCAACATGCGCAAAGATGTAGAAGACTACGTCAAAGGATGCGCAACATGCCAGGCTGAACAAGATCAACCCTCACCGTCAAAAACCACATCTATTCCCCATCACCACAGACCCTGAACACTGAACCATTCGAGGTAGTCGCCATGGACTTCATCACTAAACTCCCTCCATCAAACGGATATGACTCCATACTCACCATCACAGACCACAACTGCTCAAAGGCCTCGATCTTCATCCTGTGTAACGAGTCGATCACAGCGGAAGGGGTGGCGCATCTCTACCTCCATCACGTATATCCTCATTACAGCATTCCTCGAAAGATCATCACGGACTGAGACCCCCGGTTCACATCCGCATTCATGACCAATCTCTGCAAAGTCCTCAGGATTCATCAAAACATATCATCCACCTACCACCCTCAAACAGACGGGCAGTCGGAACGAACGAACCAATGGCTGGAACAGTATCTCCGGCACTGGAGTAACAGTCCAACAGGATAACTGGGCCGAAGCATTACCAGTGGCGCAATTTGCTCATAACGCCTGGCCTAACGCGACAACAAAAGAATCCCCCTTCTCGCTTATTATGGGATGGGAACCACGCACCATGTGGACACCAAAACCAACGGCGTCCCCATCAGTAGAACAATGCCTAGAAGACATGGTCATCAGACAGCAACACGCGCAAGACTGCATCAAACATGCACAAGAGTTAATGGTGAAAAGGGGCAAAACGTGCTTCATCCCCTATCAAGTGGGAGCCCACGTTTGGCTCGAAAGAACAAACCTCCGTACCTTCTACCCCATGGCAAAACTTGCGCCCAGACGACACGGGCCGTTCCGCATTAAGAAAGTCCTATCAGATGTCTCGTACTGAGTTGGAACTCCCGAACATGTGGAAGATACATCCGGTCTTCCATGCGAATCTCCTTATGCCATATAAGGAGACAGGAGTTGCACGGTGTAAACTTCACGCGCCCACCCCCGGATCTGATTGATGGAGAGGAAGAGTTCGAGGTGGAGCAAATTCTACAGTCCCAATCACATGGGCGAGGGCGCAAACTTCAATTCCTCAGTCCAATGGAAGGGCTTCCTGATAAGTGACAGCACATGGGAGCCTCTTGAGAATGTTCGACACACACCTGACCTTATCGCCGATTTCTACCACCTCAATCCTACTGCCGAAGGGGCTGGACGAAAGATATAAGACGCACCCCAGTTGCACCGTCCTCACCCCCCATCCTCCACTCTATCATGACAACCACTCCCATTGTTTCCACTATCCAAACCCGCTGTCCCAGTCGAGATTATCCTCGAAAATCTGACCGTCCCTTCACAGGACTTTGGTGTCCCCTCCGAACCCGAGGGTCGCACGCCGTACTCTGTAATCCCTGACTCCCCCCCACTCCCTGTCTTGGCTCTCGCCACCAGCGCTCTTGCTAAGTTGTCTGGAGAAGTCGACACGCCAGTTACCGTCCATGTTCCCGCCACGCCTACCTATCCACCTGAGACCACCGTTCCTCTCACCCCTCCACCACCACTGCTGTCCCTGCTGTCCCTGCCGCCCACATCCCCATCCCACCATTCCCCGCCGGGATGGATCACACTTTCACACTGATCCCTCAGACTCGTATCATCGAGCCCGACCCCGCCCTTGCCCTCTTAGACGATGAGGAGGACAAAGAAAACAGCGACCCCGGCATCCCCTTTTTCCTTAACGACCCCACCTCACCCACCTTTTTCCTGCTCCTAGTTGGCGCGACGGGCACTGCCAAACAAACAGCGCGCTATATCTATTATTGCCATAACTACCAGGAGGTTGTCAGAACCATGGGGAAGGGCCATCCCTGCTATGCCTCGCAGGTCTTCCTCAACGAAGTTTATACCGGTCAACTTGCTCAGCACATCACGGACAATCAAATGAATATGTTCCACCCTCACGACCCCCGCGCCATTGTCCTTAACGAAGTGCTGATCGAACTTCATAACCCCCACCTCCACGCCAACGTCTCTCGTCTCCGTGAGTGTCTTACACGCCGAGATGCCATTCGCACCTGCCAGTCGGACATCTGACGTCTTGAGACGGAACTGACACGGGACCAGTTCCATCTAGACATGGACTTTTCGTCCATTCGGAAGCGTCTTCAGTACGCTCGAGCCATCCCCCTCATCGCCGACAAGTACGCAGAGCTTCATGCGAAGCCCGTGCGTCCCAGAGGCTCACCAGAGCCTATTCCCCTTGCCCCTCGCGATGCTGGACCTAGCAAGATGCCCCGTCTTCAGGGGGAAGGCGGTAAGCGTTGGCGCAAGTGCTTCCAGTGTAAGTCAGCGGACCATTTGGTGGCGCAATGTCCGGAGCGGCGAGCCCAGGAGCCATGCCAGTGGTGTGGGAGCCGAGCTCATCGGCTTGACGTCTGTTTTATTCGACGCCTCTCCCCTCTGACGCCCGCGCACGTGGATCCAGCCTCCCACCCTCGGTGGTGTGGGAAGTGTCTGAGGTATGATGCCACGCATGAGGAGATCAAGTGTCCCATGTATGAGATGTGTTGGGATTGTGGGGAGAGGGGGTGATTCATGTTCTTGCGCCGCCACACCTGCCCCTGCACTCCATCTCCGGTGCCCACTAACGTCCCTGTTGAGGAGGATTACGCTTATACTAGCAACTAGTTGAAGTCGTGGCGACTTTGATTCTGACGGGGGGGTAATGTTACAATTTCTGCTCTCTGACTTGGTTGTACGATTATGATATGATCTGGTGACTCGCGCTTCTCGTCTCTTATCTCGCACCTTGCGCCTCGGCGATCGGATAGATCGTCGTACGCTTCTCCTCGTCCGCTGACCATTCCTGAGGCCCGCATGACCCCGCGGAATTCCCTCATACTATATGCAGTCTCTCCCTTTGTTTACGTTCTAAGACTCTTGACTCACGATCGCGCCATATGTTTGTTATTCACAAACATCCTGTACTAGTATATAAGTCGCACCCTACCTAGCTTGTACGGTAGACTTGACTTCTTGTGTAATACCACGTTGTCTCTGCCTCACGAACGACTTTGACTCGCCTTTGCGCTTGAGTCCCCGCTTTAGCTCGCCGATTGCGCTTGAGCCTTTCCCTTCTACTATTGCACTCGGTTCCAGGGAAACCGAGTGACACTTGTGCATCATCGAACTGAGTCTTAACCGACTCAGCGCCTCTCCGATCCCATTGACTTAGACTCGGTACACGTCGTACCTAACGCCCCCATGGTGGCGTTACACGCTAGGCAGGTTCGATGGTCCCCCTCCTCCTGAACTGGGATTTCCAGAGGGTCCTCCTCCACTAGTTCCACCACTGGTGAGAGTTGTGCTTGCTGAGGCTTGTTGGGTTTGAGACATGACATGGGTTTGGAAATGTGTTGTTGGATCAGAGAGGGGTAGATTCATTGTGGGTACTGAGATGCATGGGGAACTTGGGCTGTCGTCAATGGTAATGCCTGATGGGTTGTGGGTTGTCAGAGGTCTGACACCAAGAGCTTGGGGCACAATACTGATGGTGTACCACTGACCCTTCTTTGCTGAGTAGTCAATGTAAGCCCACTGTCGCAAGCCCTCAAGATAGTGGACCTGTCGATATTTTTGAGTGTTTGGGTGGAAGAGAAAATAGCCTTCCACTCCTTCATGTTCTTTCCAGATGACTGCTCCTTAGACTTTATTGGAGAGTTAGTCATCACTGTATCGTTCAATGTATTCCACCTGGAACTGGGATCGGCTACGACTGAGTGTCACCACTGTGAGAGACTTGACTTAATGTAACGCCACCACAGGGGCGTTAGGTACAATGTAACGCCACCACAGGGGTGTTAGGTACGACGTGTACCGTGTCTAAGTCAGCGGGATTGGAAGAGCGTGAGTCAGTTAAGACTCAGTTCGAGGATGCACAAGTATTGCTCGGTTTCCCTGGAACCGAGGATAATAGTAGAGGCACCGGGCTCAAGCGCAAAGGCGAGCAAAAGGGTTGACTCAAGCGCAAGGGCGAGTCGAGGTTCGTTCGTGAGGCAAAGATGATGTGGTATTACACAAGAAGTCAAGTCTACCGTACAAGCTAGGTAGGGCGCGACTTATATACTAGTACAGGATGTTTGTGAGTAACAAACATATGGCACGATCATGAGTCAAGAGTCCTAGAATGCAAACAAGGGAAACCACATATAGTATGAGGGAATTCCGTGGGGTCATGTGGGCTTCAGGAATGGTCAGCGGATAAGGAGAATCGTACGATGACCTATCCTATCGCTGAGGCACAAGGTGCGAGATAAGAGTCGAGAAATGCGAGTCACCGGATCATATCGTAATCGTACAACCAAGTCAGAGTGTAGAAGCCAAAATCGTAACATACGATGTGTACCTCACTAAGTCAACAGAATCGGAGAGGCGTGAGTTGGTTAGGACTCAGTTCAGTGGTGAACAAGTTGTTGAGACGCGACTGCATAAGTCACATGTCTCGTGGGATCTGATTGTGTCAGCCCACACACTAAATACGGTATCTGTCCCTTATGGACTGATTTGGACTATGGCCGGACTTGTATGGACCGCTTTTGTTTATCTTTATTGACAGAGCCACATATGGCTCTTATTGTTCTCTATTGTTAAGATACCGGTATTGTCTGCTTTAGGCAGCTATTGTTCTCTGCCCTCCAATGGCATTTCTCCCTCTGGCGCACAGACCATGTGTATTGTGTTTGGATCACCTGTGCACGCAGACCATTCTTACCTAAGCGTCCTGTATATAAGGACTGCTGTTTTCGCCCATACACTTCAGAGTTCCCTTCACCTCTGAAGTGTAAGTTCCCTTTCTCTTTACTTCTCTTAATACCTTTACTCATAAGACGTTCCTTTATAGTAACTTGTCTTTACTAGGTATGCAGATGTAACAGAGTTCCCTTCACCTCTGAAGTTAACTTGTCTTTACTAGCTTTTTGCTGTTTACTCCTCGCTCGTTAGTTCTGTGCTCAACACAAGTATCACTTGGTCTCCCTGGGACCGAGGATAATAGCAAGAAGTGAAGGCTCAAGTGTAAGTGCGAGCGAAAGCATGGACTCAAGTGCAGCAGTGAGTCAGAAGTTGTTCGTGAGGCGAAGACAATGTGGTATTACACAAGAAGTCAAGTCTACCGTACAAGCTAGGTAGGGCATGACTTATATACTAGTACAGGGTGTTTGCAATGTGCAAACACATGGCGCAATCATGAGTCAACAGTCCTAAAGCGCAAACAAAGGGAAAAGCTGAATATAGTACAAGGGAATCCTGTGGGACGATGCATGCCTCAGAAATGGTCAGCAGATGAAAAGAAGTGTAGAACTGGCCATCCTATCGCCGAGGCATAAGGCGCGAGAGAGAAGCCGAGAAGCACACAAGACTGGATCATATTGTAAAAGTACAGTAAACATACAGGGCAACTGTGATGAAGCGCGAGAGACAGAAGAAGGAGGAAAATCATAACATGTGTGTTCGACATCTCCCATCTCCCATGATCATTAGGCTGTTGTTTGTCCTAGAGCCTGCGCTGATAGAAGAATGTCTGGTGCAACGTCACATTTGTGGGTTGTGGCCAGTCACGTATGCCAGAAATTTTACCAGGTCCATGTGAGTTACCCCCTTTTCAAGGATTACCCCCAGGTAATCCATCTGCAGTTGGTGGAAGAAGCATTTCTTGATGAACAGTACACATAGAGGTCATACTCACAGTGGACAAGGGAGACTGTGGTGAGATATGGAGGGTGACTGGAAGCAGCAACAGAGAGATCTTGCAAGTGAAACAGATGTGAAGTCTGGCACACAACAGATGAGGAACTGGTGTTTATACAAGAGGGAAAACATACCTGGCACACAACAGATGAGGAACTGGTGTGGTGCCAGAGCGTACAGGGTACTCTACTTATACTATACAGGGGAGTGACACTAGTACAACAGAAGTAACACAGAGTCACACAATACAAGGAGTGTTGTTCTACAGAGGGACACAAGGGAGTGTACAGAAGGAGAACAAAGGTGCAAAGAACAAGAGAAGGCTAGACTATGATATCATAGTGACATCACAATAAGGATAGAACAAAGCGAATGAGTACAAGGATGAATACAATAGGAGTCCAGAGGAGTCCATGATGTCATTGTACAGTGATGCCATAGATAAGAAAGTCTGAGATTGTAAAGATCATAATAATTTAATCTACATAAGTCCAATATATCTTATCTAAAGCAGTCCGTTATCTGTGTGTCTATTGAGCTGCTAAGTGCACACAGGTCACTTATCAACACTCTGTTTTCCCCACACTGTCCCGCTTGGAAGAAAATAACTTCCACAAATGTCACACAATGTCCAGATCCCATCCTGTCCTGTTCCAGTAAACATTTTTCCTCTTGATCCATCCTGGCATCTTGTCAATCTAAACACATCCAAAACCACCCCCCTTCCCCAGACGAGATACCCACTACCAAAGAGACCCTAGCAAACCCACCTACCACCAAAAATACCTCTGTGAACCCATCGAGTGTTAACACTGAAGATCATACCACAACTAATACACATACAGATTCTGACTCAGATGACAACACACTTGCCATCCTCGCAGCCATAAAAAGAGCCCCTTCCATGTCTGAGCCAAGATCGCCACCGTCTTGCATCCTATCTTAACGCAACCACCTATCTTAACTGCTGGCCAGATCATGCTGAAGGCCATCTGCGACTTCGAAAACCATTGTAACACCTTCTTCATAAATGCCAAAGATGGGGTCAAGGACAACGAAAAGGTCAAACATATGATTGGCTGCTTCAAGAACACCCTCGTTGACAACTGGGTGCTGTGTGACAGCAAACACCTCATGGCCCTCACGTTTCCAGAGTTCATGAAACAGTTTCGCACACGCTGGTTACCTCTCACTTGGGAACAGGCTGTCTGCACCCAGATGTTAAACTCTTGGCTTGACCCATCCCAGCGTTTCGATGCTTGGTCTGACCAGATCCTCTCCTATAACATATCCCTTCGGAACACCACCTCCCACATGTCTGACACTCAGCTATGAATCCAGTTGGAAGCAGCCCTTGACAAAGAACTGCGGACAATGGCTACAGATGAAAAGCTTAACAAAATTTCCAATTTCCACGAATGGATGAGCAAACTTACTTGTATTGACAACCATCATCAGACTGAACAAAAATGGACGGCGGATTTCTGGGATAACAGATTGGCAAGATGACAAAATACAGGCACGCACTACCCACCCACAAATAACATCAATTGCAGTAGCTTCACATGTGGGAGTAGCACTCCTAGTACTTCAATGCCCTCACTATACCCTCCAAAGCTGACTGATGATGAATGTCGACTGCTCCACAACCACAAAGGCTGTCTCAAGTGCTGGACCTTCTATGCCGGTCACCAAGCAGGCACATGCACAATCACGCTGTCTGGGAAAGATTACAAGCAATGGACCCTTCAAGATGCTTTACGCATGAGAGCGGCAAAGGGCAACACACACCTGACTACCATCCCTGCCAGCACACCAGTTGCTGCAATCACCAAGTTTGTTGGCAACACCCCTGCAGGAACGGACCTCATAGCTGCAATTTTCCTGTCAACAACCATGGCCACGGATACTAGTACCTCCGACGCATCAGAAACTAGCTTATCGTCTGTGAGTGCCCTGCTGAAAGAAAAACACCTTGTATGGGAATGCATGCTCACGAATCCGACAGATTCTGTTTGGGTAAAAACACGTGCTCTCATAGACAGTGGAACACATATGGTGCTCATCCACCCTGACCTTGTCAAACATCTCCATTTACACAGTCTACCACTTGAATGCCCTGAACATGTAACAGTCGCCATTGGCACCACGAATAAACCAGAAGAAATAACACACTATGTCATTATACAACCTGCATCCATAAACAACATCTTCCAATCCGAACCATTGTGCGCCATAGTCACACCAGGACTATGCATGCCCATAATACTTGGACTACCATTTCTAGCAACGAATAAAGTCATTTGTATTTATGCCAAAAGAACATGTACTGTTACATCAATTGAACCTCAGTTTGATCTACTTAAAGACAAACAAAAAAGACCAAAAAGCCACTATACGGTGGACATACTGGCAGCAATACATGGATGCATTCACACACTGACTATGGATGAAGAATTCAAAATGAGAGAGGAAGATCTTCACTCTCATTTCGCTCAGGTCTTTGAACCACCCCCACACACCAAAGAACTACCTGAAAAGCCACTGGCACGGATTATCTTAAAAGACACAAACAAAACTATAAAAGCCTGGAACTACCCTTGCCCATGAAAATGGAAAGATGCCTGGCATACACTGTTACAGCAGCACCTCAAGGCTGGGCGGATTTGCCCCTCATTAGTCCTGCGGTGTAATGCCACCAGCAGGGCGATGTCCAGGGTTCAAGGTACCCGTAGCAGGCTTAGCAGAAGACGACTTGGGCATTGTTGACGACGATGACAATGGAGACTGAGATCGGTCTAAGGCACACGCACGAAGTGGCGAGGTGAGAACGGTGATGCACAAGATAAGCGGAAAGGAGCTTAGAACAAGGCAGAGCAGGGTTCCCAAGATACTAGCTGGTATTGCTAAGTGACTCAAGTCTGGGGACTTGAGGACAAAACAACTACAGGTATATATACACGCAGGTACATAAGGTTCGTACCCAGCTAAGTCCGCTTTACTCGGGTTCTGTGCACAGACGCAGAACCTTCTAGAAAGGTCACGCGGTCGATTGCGCCATCTATCGTCATCGGTCTAGGTCAGCCTAGGCCTCGGTCACGTGATCAGTGATGTCAGAGTCCAGAGCTTTCCGGAACCGCTCCCTAGCGCGCGCTAATGTACCACTGCTGGCATCCTGCGGGCTCTCCAGGCCCTGCACCAGGTCCCTGGCAGTCGGCGCGGTTGGAGCTCGTAACATGCAGGGAGCGGCACATTCATCATCCCAAAGGCTGATCCCACAGTTCTACCATGTTGGGTAAATGATTACCAACAACTGAACAAAGATACCGTCACAGATAGCTTCCTCATCCCTTGGATAAACAATATCTTTGCTGATGTTGCAACTGGCCAGATATTCGCCTCGATTGACATGACAAATAGTTTCTTCCAAACAAAAAAGCATCCTGACGACGTAGGCCTCACAGTGGTAAATACACCGTGGGGTCTCTACGAATGGGTCGTCATGCCCATGGGCATAAAGAATTAGTGTTTAAAGTTCAGTCAGGTTTGGTTTTTTGCTCCTTTTTCAGGTAACTGAACCCAAACCAGTTCACTAATATGAAAATTACATGTGAACCTGACTGAACCTTTGGTCAGGTTACCTGTCAGTTCGGTCAGGGTTCAGTCAGGTTACCGGTCAGAACCAGTTAGAACCGGTTTTTGGGGGTAACCTGACCTGACTTTCACATTTTTTCGCAAATCTCAGCGAACCTCTGTGAACCTGACCGAACCTTTGTGAACTCTTAGCGAACCTGACCTGAAGTCAGGTCAGCTGCAGTCAGGTTCCAGTCAGGTTCCAGTTATTTGCAGTTACCCTGACCTGACCTGCGAACACTATAAAGAATGCCCCGGCGATCCAGCAACAAAGAGTCACAGAAGCTTTACGTCCATGGATCAGACGCATCTGTCACATGTACATCAATGACATTGCTGTTTGGTCAAAAAACGTCAAAGAGCATGTCCAAAATGTTTCCATAATACTACAGGCACTAGCAGACAACAAGCTCTATTGCAACCCTAAGAAAACGAAACTGTTCTCCACAGAAATCTGCTTTCTTGGACACCGGATCACGGCCAAAGGTATTGAGATAGGCAAAGGAAAAGCTGACCACGTCACAAACTGGCCCACGCCCACAAGTGCACGACAGGTCAGAGGATTCCTCGGCTTGGTGCGATACCTCTCAGCTTTTCTCCCTAACCTAGCGGATCATACCATGGTTCTCAATGCACTCACAACAAAAGACTGTGATAGGAACTTCCCAACCTGGTCCAAGAAACACCAGACAGTGTTTGATGCCATTAAGACAATGGTCACATTGACAGACTGCCTCACGACAATCAACCCAACCTTAATGCCTGAATACAAGATCTTTGTCACCACTGATGCCAGCGATATAGGATCAGGCACCTTACTCTCATTCGGTCCTACATATGAAACTGCACGACCGGTTGCCTATGATTCACGCACATTCAAAAGTGCAGAGCTAAATTACCCTGTTCACGAAAAGGAATTGCTCGCAATTGTACATGCCCTGGGAAAATGGCATACAGACTTACTTGGCTTTGTGTTTGAAGTCTGGACAGACCACAAAATGTTGAAACACTTCAGGACACAGTGTGACCTCTCACAATGACAGGCCCAATGGATGGAATTTCTCTCACAATACGACGCCAACATCCATTACCTGCCCGGCAAACAAAACATGGTCGTGGATGCATTATCCTGCCTACCTGACCCAGACACAACAGTCATCACCACCATCTTCTTGCAAATGCATAACCAAAAAATCCAGTCACGCTTTGAACTCGAAGATGCCATCTTGGACAAAATCTGACAAGGTTATGCCACTGACCTGTTGACTGCGAATGTCACAATTTTGTCCACTATGCCTTTGCCTTATGACTCTCTTATCTTGTCTCACGTATTCACTGTACTTTTACGATATGATCCGATGTTCCGCGCTTCTTGACTTCTATCTCGCACCTTGCGCCTCAGCGATAGGATGGCCAGTTTTACGCTCCATTCCATCCGCTGACCATTTCTGAGGCACGCGTTGTCCCGTGGGATTACCCTGTACTACTCTAGGCTCATCCCGTTGTTTACGCTTCAGGACTCTTGACTCACGATCGCGCCATGTGTTTGTCCTTTGCAAACACCCTGTGTTAGTATATAAGTCACGCCCTACCTAACTTGTACGGTAGACTTGACTTCTTGTATAATACCACATTGTCTTCGCCTCACGAACGATCTTCGACTCGCCTTTGCGCTTGAGTCAATGCTTTTGCTCGCCTTTTGCGCTTGAGCCTTGCCTTCTTACTATTGTCCTCGGTTCCAGGGAAGCCAAGTGATACTTGTGCATCACCGAACTGAGTCTTAACTGACTCGCACTCCTCCGATCCTGTTGACTTGCCGTGGTACACGTCGTACCTAACGCCCCTGTGGTGGCGTTACAGCGAAGCTCACAAGCGCAGTGGCAGGAATGCAGAACATTGAACAACGACAAGGTTTCTGGTTCATAAACAACCATCTAGTAATCCAAATGGCTGCACCATCTGAGAAACTCTGTTCCGCATTGCCCATGACAAACTCAGACATTTCAGAACCACAAAAATGTACGAGCTGCTTCAAAACTCCTTCTACTTGCCAAACATGTGAAAAGACCTTGAAGAAGTGTATATACCATCATGCACCAACTGCCAGCAGAACAAATCAATGACCACGAAACCAGTCAGACCACTTCACCCATTACCGGTGCCAGATAGGCATTGTGACTCCATCACAATAGACTTTGTTGGCCCATTACCACTGGACAACGGCCATGACTATATCATTATGTTCACGGATCGCCTCAGGTCCAACATACGCATAGTGCCCACAACGACCACGCTCATGGCTGAGGGCCTTGCAGAAATCTCCTTCAAAGAGTGGTACTGCGAGAACAGCCTACTGCTTGACATCATCTCTGACCGCAATAAGCTTTTCCTCTCCCGTTTCTGGTGTGCTTTGCACAAGCTAACAGTGTGAAATTAAAGATGTCAACATCCTATCACCCGCAAATGGATGGTTCTAGCGAACGGACAAACAAAACCGTCATTCAGTGCATCCGTTTTGCTGTTGAGTGAGATCAAAGGGGTTGGTCCAACATGCTACCAAAAGTTCAATTCGACATCATGAATACAAAAACGCCTCCACCAGTTACACCCCCTTCCAACTGTGTTTCAGAAAATCTCCAAGAGTGCTCCCCCCCACTGCTTCCAGACAACGAAGACACGGAAGAGGCAGTGCAAGCCCGTGAAATAGTCAAGTGCATGGCACACATTGAGATTGACGTGCAAGACAACCTACTCACGGCAAAACTAAAACAAGTGCACCAAGCCAACAAAGACTGCCACCCCATTTTCCCTTTCCAAGTTGAGGACCGTGTAGTCCTCTCCATGCTGCATAGGCGATGGGAATATAAAATGGGCAATGGGCCATGCGCAGCTAATTTCATGCCTCAATACAACAGCCCCTATCACATCACAGCCACTGATGAGGTGCACTCCACAGTTACCTTGCATATGCTGCGATCCCCAGACCTCTTCCCCATGTTCCACACATCGGAGGTCCACCCATTTAAAGAAAACAACAACAACCTATTCCCACAATGAGCACTGCACCCACCAGACCCAGTCATCCTCGACAGGCAACAAGAATTCTACATTGACAAAATCATCGATGAGAGGAGCTGAAGAAGACAAATGCAATACCTCATGTGTTGGTGAGGTGAGGGTCCAGAAGGAGACAAATGGCTCCCTGCAAGTGAGCTCGAAGACTGCGAAGCACTGGATATTTGGCAAGCACAAAAGACACAACTACAAGCTGAAAGAGGAGTGCGCAAAAAGAGTGCACAAGACAACAATGTATTACAGCAAAATGACACAAGACAAGGGCACAAACTCACTATAACAATCCCCCCCAGAAGAGCGCATGGAGAGCACACACAAGACGATAACACAATACCACAGGACACCACAAGAGAACCAAGGTGTACTATGGCTCGGAAATATCAGTCTAGTTTTCGTGTTTTCCCATCTTGTCTCAGCATGAATTCGGTTTAAGTCAGGCCCGCCACTTGGGCACTCCTACCCACTTCACCTCCTACCCACTTCACTAGTTGTCTCGCTGCCTCAGATGGCCTTGCATTTCACTCGGATCTCATCTTGCTTGTCCATGCTCGTCCTGCTTGTCCGTGCTTGTCCGTGCTTGTCCCCACTTGTCCCGCTTGTCCCGCTCATCCTGCTTGTCCCGCTCATCCCACTTGTCCCACTCATCCCTGCCCTTGTCCATTCGCATTTGCACTGGCTGTCACCATCGTGAACACTTTGGACTCAGCCTCCTCTCTCCCTTTCTGTAACCCCTGCACAGGATCCCCTCCGCCTTTGGACTCACACGGACTCAGCTCCGTACAGCATGTCAATGTTGTGCTGCGGCACCCTGCTGCGCTTGCAGACTTGGAGCAGGACAATGAGCTCGAGGTTGGCACTGAGGTCAGAGAGGAGGCGAAGGAGGTGGGTGGTGAAAGTGAAGAGCAACACACGGTGCCACAGAGGAAGGTGCAGTAGTGCAAGTAACTGTGGGAGGGAGGTGGTAGCAGAGATGGTTGATGACATGGCAGGACAAAGGTGTGGACATGCAGACATCATAGTAGTGTTTCAGTGGGCCAGCCACCATGGTTCATGATGTGTAGAGGCAATGTGCAGCAGGCAAAGACAGGCAGATGGCCCCCCAGCTCTGCAGTAGTGCGCAACAGACAGAAGCAGGGGGGTGCAACAGGCATGATGTGGCAGCTGTCCCCCCCCACCCTTGCAGCTGCAATGGTCCAAGTTGGCAGCAACAGGCTGAGCGACAGAAGAATAGGTGGTGCAAACAGCACATAACAGTCTGGGATGTGAATGGATGACAATGGACAGTGCAGATGGTGCAAAAAGACATGATTGTGGGTGACAACAACAGGAGTGGTCCAATGGTCCAATGGTGCAGACAGCGCAAGAAGGGACTCAGACAATGGTCATGAGTGGCAACAACAGAAGTGGTCCAATGGTCCAATGGCACAGACGGTGCAAAAAGGGACTCAGACAATGGTCACAAGTGACAACAACAGAAGTTGGACAATGGTCCATTGGCGCAGATGGCACAAAAACAGGGCTCGTATGTGTTGAGCACAGAACTAACGAGCGAAGAGTGTAACAGCAAGAATGCTAATGGGCACAAGTTAACTTCAGTGTCATGGATGCGTATTATTTTCCTTATTTTTACGTGTTTAATTGAGGAAGATATAAAGGGCCAAAGTACTGATACAAGTCACATGGGCTGCCACCCATGTGCACATGATCGTGGGACAAGAGTCCCTTATACGCCTACTTAGTTCTGATTGGATGGAAGGAGATGGAAGACTCTAGAAGGATCTAGAACATACATACGTCATGATTAGTAGTATACGCTTACTCGCTGTATTAGGTTTTACTCAGCAAGTGGAGCCACTCGTAAGCGCGATAACATGTGCATCAGTCAGCACAATAAGATGCGCTATTAATAGACACGACACGTCAGCTCCTGAGTCAAGGAGTCTTACCGTACACTTAGTAATAGTGTTCAGACTCAGTTCAAGCTCAGCTACAGTAGTGTATATAAGCCCTCATGTAGCGTCCTGAGTGGAACCAACTTGTCCTCTTGGTTCTCCACTCAGGTGCGTATTTTCTGTACTTCTCATACTCCATCAATCTAAACTTGTCCTCTTGGTTCTCCACTCAGTGTGCTGCCCGTGTGATATCTGTGGTTGAAGACTTGTATAAAGTCTTACACGTTCCACGCCCTCCACGTCGACTGCACATCTAGCGCATGACTTGTCTCCGCGTTAAGTTGGGTGTGTTACCGGTTCAGTTCACCTTCACCTTCGCCTTGCTTAACGTAGCGCGGCAGTCGCACCGCTACATTCAGAGGTAGAAGGAACTCTATTACAACTGCATACCTAATGGGCACAAGTTACTATAGAGAAACAGCCCATGAGTAAAGGTAATATGAGAGGTAAATAGAAGGGGCACTTACACTTCAGAGGTAGAAGGAACTCTGAAGTGTGAAGGCGTAAACAGCAGTCCTTATATACAGGACACTTAGATAATAATGGTCTGTGCGCACTGGTGACCCAAACACAATACATGTGGTCTGTGCGCCAGAGGGAGAAATGCCATTGGAGGGCAGAGAACAATAGCTGCCTAAAGCAGACAATACCGGTATCTTAACAATAAAGAACAATAAGAGCTGTATATGGCTCTGTCAATAAAGATAAACAAAAGCGGTCCGTATGAGTCCGGCCATAGTCCAAATCAGTCCATAAGGGACAGATACCATATTTAGTATGTGGGCTGACACAATCAGATCCCACGAGACATGTGACTTAGATCAGTCGCGTCTCAACAGTATGGTGGTCATGAGTGATGACAACAAACGAGTGGGATGATGGTTCACAATAACTGGACAATGGTCCATGATGACTGAGGCTCCAACTGTTTAGTTTAGTTTTCATTTATAAACTGTTTATAGTGTTTAGTTTTACTATCTATTTACCAAAATAATGGATACAGTAAATAAACTGTTTAATATACAGTAAATAGTTATCTCACAGGCCATGTCTCAGTATTGGTAGGGTAGAGCTGAGGCCTGAGTAGAGGGGTCAGTTATTGTGCCAAGCCTGAAACCCTTCTATTTTTGGTTATCTCAGTCCAAGTCTCAGTCTCAATCTGGCTTTGTGTGGCTAGCTCCCATAATTGGTCTTGCATTCCCACCAGCACCCTCTCGGCACTCACCATCGAACTCCATGCCTTTCCCATTGTTCTATCTGCTGGACAATGGAAGATCATCTTGAACCTGGACCTGTCATGAACCAAGAAACTTGGGTTGTGACTCAGGCGTCAAAGACCGGTCCACATCGGTCCAGTCTTATGTAATCACCTTCCTAAAGGGGAAATCCGAAATCGGAGTTTGAATTTCGTACTGCGACAATCACGTGATGGGTCACATGATCTCTCATCGTTTATCAAGTCACCTGACAACTCCAAGTCGTACCACTCCTTGAATTTATCCGATTGGACTGTGGAGCACAGTCGTACCATTTCTATGATTATTCTCATTGGACATTATATTTAGATGTCTCTAGAATGTTCCATTCCGCAGTATTCCACAGTACCCATGGGCGGCCCTAAGCCTGCCCTAAAGCTACGCACAGACCACCCCGATAGCTATATAAGCTAGCACAATAGAACAGACAGTCCCTCAGACTGTCCACTTGTGACACCCTCTCCTGACTGCCTCCTTCCCTCTTCGTGTAAAACGTGCCCCTCTCCTCGAGCGCCACTATCCCTTGCAAGCCAAGCAAGATCAGTTCTACCGAGCCAGTCAGACCTCTTGTCTATCTCCGTCCTTCATCACCCCCGGTCCCTGTAACCCGTCGATTCTCCCTGTCAAGTGACAGTGAGTCTCCACAGGACCTGTGTGCACACCTTCAATCATTCCAATCTCCCTTTGCCTGCTGTTGACCCTCTTGCTTGATTCCCTGAGCACTGGAAACATCCCCAAGATCGAGCCCAAACCTGCATTCACCTCTCTGGACTCCCAACTTCCTTCCTTGTCTGAGCCAACTGTTCCAGAGCCTCACCTATCTCATGCGCATTTGACTGCAGATGGTCAGCTCGAGCCTGCACCTGCGTCTTTGGGTTCCCCACAGGTGTCTCTCCCTTTGATCTCCCTGGCCTTGCCACACACTCCCCTACTGCCATTTTCGTTCACTAGTGGTGTCTCTGAGCTCTTGTCTGTGTGTAACACCACCACAGGGGCGTTAAGTATGACAAGTACTTTGTAAGTCAATGGGATCAGAAAGGTGTGAGTCGGTTAAGACTCAGTTTGGTGATGCACAAGTATCACTTGGTCTCCCAGGGACATGAGGACAATAGCAGAAAGACAAGGCTCAAGCATAAAGGCGAGCGAAAGAGGGACTCAAGCGCAACTGGCAAGTCAAACAGAGATCATGAGGCTAAGACAGTGTAATATTACACAAGAAGTCAAGTCTACCATACAAGCTAGGTAGGGCATGACTTATATACTAATACAGGATGTTTGTGAGGCGCAAACATATGGCACAATCCTAAGGTGACAGTCCTAAAGAGTAAACAAAGGGAAAGTTGAATATGGTACAAGTGAATCCTGTGGGATGACGCGTGCCTCAGAAATGGTCAGCGGACGAAAATAAGTGTAAAACTGGCCATTGTAACACCAAGGCGCAAAGTGTGAGATAGAAGCCGAGAAGTGCACTAAACCGTATCGTATTGTAAAAGTACAATGAAGATGTGAAGGGAAACATGGGGAGGTGCAAGAAAAGAGTACAGAGGGAAAATCGTAACATTACCCCCCCGTCAGATTCGAAGTCGCCATGACTTTGACTAGTCGCTAGTGTAAGCCCAGTTGTCGTCAATGGGCATGTTAGACAGCTTGGGGGATGGAGAACACGGACACCTATGCCACTTCAGAAATAAGAACCACCCACTCTCTCCACAGTCTCTGCACCATTCATACAGCAGGCACTTAATCTCCTTGTGAGTGGCATTGTACCTCAGACACTTGCCACACCACCAAGGGCAGCTGTCTGGATCAACATATGCAGGTGTCATGGGAGAGAGTCGGCAAATGAGACAGACGTCAAACCTATGAGCTTGACTCCTGCACCACTGGTGTTACGTTTGGCCCGGAAGTGGACACTGACACTCGGGAATGACACCACGTCAGCAGTACATCATCATGGACTTATGAGATCAGTCAGCCGGGTAAGCTCCGGCACATGTGATTGTGTACGATAACGGATCGGATTACAATTGGTACAATAACGACTTGTGACTCATCCCTAGGATAGCGGTATTAGGGTTCACGCTACTTACGCTATTGGCTAGGATAGTTTGGAGCGGCGCTTGAAAGCCTGCGGGTATCTGTATAAGTAGTCGAGTGCGAAGACCAGGATCGCCATCTTGGTCTTCTTCAATACCACCACTCTTCGCTGTCTCTTCTCTCCTGAGGGCTCCTCCCCCTTGTTAAGTGAGTGACTCCAGCATATCCCCTTAGACCAGGGATCCCCGTGAGCTTATCCCGAGTTCCCCTCCGTGGGCAGTGGACATGTATCCAATCGGCACTATCTGTCACAAGACCTACCTCTACTACAACGAACGTGTAGGACGACCCTACGGATACATCTACATCCTCGACCACCCTGCTTGGACCTCTATTGTACCTATCGAAGACCCTCCTGTGGGGATACCGCAACTTGAAGACATCCACGGGTTTATTGCATTGAACGGAGACCTAGTCCCTGATGAACAGTGCACATGAAGGGATCATACTCACAGTGAACTGGAGACTGTGGTGAGATATGAAGGGTGGCTTGAAGCAGCAACAGAGTAATCTAGCAAGTGAAGCAGATGGGATGTCTGGCACACAACAGATGAGAACTGATGTTACATTAGAGAGGTGGAGACATACCTGGCACACAACAGATGAGAACTGATGTGGACCAGGAGCGTACAAGCTGTACTACTTATACAAAATACAGGAGTGACACTAGTACAACAGAAGTAACACAGAGTCACACAATACAAGGAGCGTTGTTCTACAGAGGGACACAAAGGAGTGTGCAGAAGGAGAACAAGAGCGCAGAGAACAAGGGAAGGCTAGACTATGATATCATAGTGACATCACAATAAAGATAAAACAAAAGGAAGTGAGTACAAGGACGGAATACAATAGGAGTCCAGAGGAGTCCATGATGTCATTGTACAGTGATGTCATAGATAAGAAAGTCCGAGATTGTAAAGATCATAATAATCTAATCTACATAAGTTCAATATATCTTATCTAAAGCAGTCCGTTATCTGCGTGTCCATTGAGCCGCTAAGTGCGCACAGGTCACTTATCAACATCTCCCCGTGATCAGCAATCTGGGACTAGCACAAGCCCATGTCAACATTGTGTTGCTGCAGCAGGACACGCGCAAGCGACTTGGTGAAGCCGTCCGCAACCATTTCCGCAGTAGGGGTTCTAATAAGGGTGATGGTCCCCTTTTCGATGTACTCCCTTATGACATGATGCCTAATGGCAATGTGCTTCGATCGCCTCCCAGTGACAGGGTTCAAGGCCAAGTCAATGGCACCCTTGTTGTCACCATGTAGTGGGATGGGGTCGTCGACCTCGTACCCGAGTTCTGCAAGGAAGCTCTGATACCAAGCGGCTTGGTTGGCCGCATCGGTCATGGCCATGTATTCTGCCTCTGTAGTGTTTTGGGCCACTGTCTTTTGCTTTCGCGAAGACCAGCTTATTGCACCATTGGCTAAAAGGAACACATAACCCGAAGTGGAGTGTCTGTCATCAACCTGGTCACCCAGGGAAGAATCAGAGTAGCCATGAAGGCCATCTCCACTGGCGCCATCGTAGACTA
The DNA here is from genome assembly GCA_024734325.1 of Lactarius hatsudake. Taxonomy (NCBI): domain Eukaryota; kingdom Fungi; phylum Basidiomycota; class Agaricomycetes; order Russulales; family Russulaceae; genus Lactarius; species Lactarius hatsudake. The sequence continues at coordinate 357,668 of JANSJP010000042.1, read as the reverse complement.
TCCGCATGTCCATAGTGCCTACTAAGTAAGCCAGAACATATTGCGCAAGCCGCAGATGTTGGGGGGAAGGATTCGCTGCATACTGCGCCAGACGTGACACAGCGAAGGAAATGTCCGGTCTAGTACCAATCTGAACGTACAGCAGACTACCAATGAGTGACTGGTAGTGCGTAATGTCAGAGGCAGTAGCCTGACCTGTATATTTATGAAGGTGCTCGTCAGCACCAGCGGGCAAGGGTGTGGAGGGTGGAGTGGCATCAGACATGCCAAAGCGTTCAAGGACATCCTTGACATAGCCAGACTGATCTATTTCGATGCGTCTGAGGGAGCGGTCGCGCACAATGCGCATACCAAGATAGGACTCTATATCCCCGAGATCTGTCATCTCATAGCGTTCAGAGAGATCTGACTTTAAACGCTTAATCCTTTCCAAAGAAGCACCCAATATAGTGATGTCGTCAACGTAAACAATAACGAAGAGTGGTCCATCCCCCTCTCGTTGAGGCAACACATATACGCTGGCATCAGCAAACGTCCGCTTAAAGCCGAGTGCAAGTAACACTCCATGGAATTGCAAGTTCCATGCACGGGAGGCTTGTTTGAGACCATATATCGCCTTGACTAGGCGACACACCTTCGTCTCTGCACCAGTGGTGATGAACCCTTGTGGTTGCTCCATGTAAATCTCCTCGTCAAGCACGCCATTGAGGAACGCAGACTTGACATCCATCTGATGGATGTGCCAGTCCTCCAGCGCGGCCAACGCCAGGAGTAATCTCAGCGACTCGAATCGTGCGACGGGAGAGAAGGTTTCATCGAAATCAATGCCAGGGATTTGCGTAAACCCCTTAGCCACCAAGCGAGCTCTGTAGCGGCCATCCGCTTTGAGCTTGAAGACCCATTTGGATTTTACTGCCTTGCGATTAGGCGGGAGATCTACTAACTCCCAGGTGCCATTATGGGCAAGTGCGTCCATTTCATACTGACACGCCTTAGTCCACTCATCTGCATCCACAGACCGCATGGCCTCTGCGTAAGATGCAGGATCTCTTCCTATGTAAGCTGCTGCCAACAGCTCCGCATGACCCAGCCGTCTGCCGCGCATGGCCACATTGTCCGCTGAGAAATAGCGGGGATTGGGCACAGGTGCACGCGCAGAGCGTCTAGGCGCATTGTCCATTTCGCGCAACAGCTGACTACGCTGTGCACGGTCCTCAAAACCTCCCGGCATGTCTGGGGAGGGAGGAGGGACATGGCGCATAATGCGCGTTGCGCTTTGACGCGGTGGTGGCGAAGTGGGAGTGGGCTGCTCACGCTTGGGCGTGACAGGAAGAGTGGGTGGTGCAGGTGGTGGTGGCGTGTGTGGACGCTCTTGTTTAGGGTCTAGAATGTCCTCAACATCCTCCTCTTCACTTGTGTCAGAGTGTGCAGGGGAGGGTGCTCGCTGTGGTGGTAACGCCGACGTGCTAGGTACGGCAATCACTGGTGGAGGTAGTGGTTGTGAGGCCACTTGAGAAGGTTGTGGGTGTGGCTCAACACCCTGGAGGGACGGGAAGCTGCTCTCGTCGAATGTCACATCCCTGGACAAACGGACAGAGCGGGTTTGGCGGTCCCAGAGCTTATAGCCCTTAGATTCGGGCTCAAACCCAATAAGCGTGACCTCAATGGCCTTCGCATCTAATTTGCGATGCTTATCAGCGGGTATGTGCATGTATCCCTTGCATCCAAAGACACGTAAATGTGAGACATCTGGTACTTTGCCAGAGTACCAGAGCTCATAGGGTGTGCACCACTTGAGCGTACGGGTGGGAGAGCGGTTGTAGATGTGTACCGCAGTGCTCATGGCATGCTCCCAAAAGCCTTTAGACATGCCTGCTGTATGTAGCATGGCCATTGCCTTATCCGTAATGGTGCGGTTAAACCGCTTGGCTTCCCGTTTGACTGTGGTGAACCTGGCATCGTAAGGTGATGCTCTATCCCTCTCTGCTTGAGAATGTCCTGTACTTGGCTCGCCATGTACTCGCCTCCACGGTCAGAGTGGAGTGCGCGCAGTTTATGGGACGTCTGGGTTTCACCCCAGGCCAAATACATCTGCAGCGCCTTCACAAACTGATCCTTCGACTTGATAAAGTACACCACTGCATGTTTGGAGTGGTCGTCTATGAAGGTGGCAGTGTACGCGGAGCCTTGTAGGGACTGAGTTTGCATTGGACCGGCGAGGTCACTGTGTACAATCTCAAAGATACAGGTTGTCCTTTTGGTGGAGGACGCAAAGAAGGGTTGGCGAGTGGATTTGCCTAACTCGCACCCACGACACACAGCAGTGTGCGTGGTAGAGCTGTCAATGTCCATGCCAGTAGTGGCAGAGGGACCGTATGACTTAAGAGCAGCAGGGGAGATGTGTCCCATGCGCTGATGCCAGATATCAAGAGTGGTGGCAGCACTTTTGATGTGAGCATTGAGGCCAATGCTTGAAGCGTCCAACCAGTAAAGGTTGTCCTCCAAGTAGCCAACAGCTACACATTGTTTGCTGACAGATATTTTGAATGAGCCACTGTCAAAGGCCACTTCCACACCCTTTTGTGCTAAGGCACGCGTCGACAAGAAGCGTGTCTTCACCTGTGGAAGGTGTAGCACATTGCTAAGGGTGATGGGAATGCCTTGGCTCGTAGTGAAGACGACGGAGCCTACACCGACTTGGTCGATTGTGGATTTATCACCCAGGCGCACAGCACCTTTACACGGGGTGTAGTCCTTGAAGTCAGACCGATGTGGTGTGATGTGGTGTGTTGCACCACTGTCCATCATCCAACGCACACGTGAGGCAGCATACAAGGCAACACCAACTGCATTGTCCGCCCAGTTAATGGCGGGCTCGTCATCGACCTCCTTAATGGAGGCGGTGGTTGGTACTAATACATGAGAGTTGGCAGCCTTGTTGCCAGTGTCCTTAAGCTTCCCCGCAGCTTCATCCTTCTTCCTCTGCCTACAATCAGGCTTGATATGCCCCTTTTTGTTACAATAATGGCACGTAAGTTGGGAATGGTCTTTCTTTTTACGGCCACCGCTAGTGGGCTTAATGGGGGCAGCCTTATTGAGTGAGGAGCCAGAAGGGCCAGTGCGGCGCGCTTCCTCCGAGACGATGCGCGCAATAATTTCAGCGTGCTTGAGTTTGGAGGGAGCGCCACTGGCAAGGATGGTAGAGGCCAGAACCTCATAAGAGGCTGGCAGAGCGTGGAGAAGTATGAGACAGAACTGGGTGTCAGTGACACCCATCTGTGCGTTGGAAAGGCCGACCCGCAGCTCATTGAGTTTGGCCAACTGAGAGGCCATGGGCGCGGAGTCGTCGAGGCGGGCTTGAGTTAACTGGATCCACAAATTAAATATGGTGGTGCTGCCTGAGGCACCAGCATAGACGTCCTTCAGCTTGTCCCACTTTGACTTGAAGGTGGGGTAGGCCAGTGGGTCGGCAACAAGAGAGTAGACGTCAGGCTTAAGGTAGAGGCGGAGGTACGCCTTAGCCCGACGCTGGACGGAGTCCCACTCATCAGCGGTGACTCCAGAGGGTGGAACCTAGAGGTAGAACACATCCTCTGCTTCATTCAGCGTGAGGATGGCTTCCAGGGTTCCAGACCACTCGTTCCAATTGGACCCATCGAACTGTGTAAGATTGATGCCTGAAGGCATGCCAAAGGAGTTGCCGTACGCGTTCGAGATACGCGAGGAGGGTGTGGACCCAGTAGCAGGTGGGAGTGAGCCGCCTGCTGTGGTGCCTGCAGCCGCACCGGTGGCACCAGTGGGCGAGGCAGCGCGAGAAGAGTTGTTGGAAGATGCCATAGGGATGATTTATCTATCGCCGAGGAGCAGTCAGCGATAGTGCTTCATAACAGTTGCAAGATTGGATGGGGGTAACCATTCCAGTCTGTGAATCTGTAAGGCCAGAACGCTAACACGTCCTGCCTCCTGATGGTATGCCAGTGATACAAGGGCTAGGCCCAGGATGGAAGAATCCCTTTGCCATACTGGAAGCTAGCTGCCAGCCAGGATGTGTCTAGGACACAGCTTCACCAGTTTGCGTCAGGGGGAAATGAAGTGGATGCTTTCAGAGCCCAAGGCTGTCTACCTCAGCCTCCTCGGCCTATTGGTTGCCTCATCGCCACAAGTGGCTTTACTGAATCCTTTCCCATTGCCGCTACAAGGCAGGTATCTGGTTGCAGAACACCATAAGGTGAACACCCCCCAGAGTCTGAACCAGGTTTTACACTCCCATGGTGAGGAGATCCTGCGCCCAGTGTAGAGCACCAGAGACAGCTGGCACTAAGCTCCACAATACACAGCCCAGTGGGCCATGCACACCTGGATATGTATTAAGGGGCTACCAGATCCAATCTCCTTGCGCATAGCGCAGGGGCTAGGAAAACAGTAGGGGTGAAAGTAGGACTACTGGGCAATACATAGAAGCAGGAGGTTCCTCAGCAGTGACCACTGGTGCCCCAGTGTCAACTGCCTTGGGCAAGGCTGGTGAGGCCCCAGACAGACCTTGACCTGGTGTGTGATCCTAAGAACACAGTGACCAGCCAAGTGGAGTAGCTTGGGCACCAGGGCCCATAACCTGATGAACAGCGCACATGAAGGGATCATACTCACAGTGAACTGGAGACTGTGGTGAGATATGAAGGGTGGCTTGAAGCAGCAACAGAGTAATCTAGCAAGTGAAGCAGATGGGATGTCTGGCACACAACAGATGAGAACTGATGTTACATTAGAGAGGTGGAGACATACCTGGCACACAACAGATGAGAACTGATGTGGACCAGGAGCGTACAAGCTGTACTACTTATACAAAATACAGGAGTGACACTAGTACAACAGAAGTAACACAGAGTCACACAATACAAGGAGCGTTGTTCTACAGAGGGACACAAAGGAGTGTGCAGAAGGAGAACAAGAGCGCAGAGAACAAGGGAAGGCTAGACTATGATATCATAGTGACATCACAATAAAGATAAAACAAAAGGAAGTGAGTACAAGGACGGAATACAATAGGAGTCCAGAGGAGTCCATGATGTCATTGTACAGTGATGTCATAGATAAGAAAGTCCGAGATTGTAAAGATCATAATAATCTAATCTACATAAGTTCAATATATCTTATCTAAAGCAGTCCGTTATCTGCGTGTCCATTGAGCCGCTAAGTGCGCACAGGTCACTTATCAACAGTCCCACACCCAGCTGAGTACCCAGACGCCCCTTCCAATCGCCTCTGGTTCAAGTCATATAGGATCACCACAGCTACCGAGGCCTAAGTCAGGCAAACGTCCATGGTAGACATAACATTAAGACCAAGATCCACCGTGGCCAATCCTACAACAAAAGATTTTTGGGTGCCCTTCTGCCCCTACTACATCGATCGATGAGGGCAACGCAACGTCCCCAAAAGATATCTCGAATCCGCTTTCTGGAAAGACGACGCTGAAATCCCAGGCTACGTCACATACTACATCGACCCTAAAGGACAACAACACATCATCCCAGTAGAATTCAACTTCAACTTCACCTGCTGGACCGAAATCCGTTGGAGCGACGCCAACAACAAATTCCAAGTCACCAAACCTGCATCCAAGGCACTCAGCCTCGACATCCTCCAAAGCCAAGTAGTAACCCGCGACCAGTGGGGAACCCTTGACGGAGAAACAGAAGAACCAGCCCGATCCCCCACTCCTAAAACACCCGCACCCTCTCCCTCACTCGCCAGCAACCCTGAAGAAATCCGCGTCCTTAGAGACGAACAAGAAGAAGAAGCCCTCGAGCTTATCGCTAAGTCCATCCCAGTCATGAGCCAGACACAGACAGTAACGCACGAGGAAATGCGTATAGGCACCGCCCTATTCGACTCCAAATACCCCCGCCACGCGGACCCACCACCCGGAGGAGACCCCGGAGACAAAAACGGCGGAGGCGGTGGCGGTGGAGGCGGAGGAGATCCAACGGGACTCCCCGACACAACCGCACCCATGCAACTCACCAACCGATTTGTCGGAAAAGAACCACCCGTATTCAAAGGAGAATGGGACAAAGCCGAAGCCTTCCTCGCCCAATGGAACCGGTTCGCAGGAGTCAACAAATTCAACCGCAACATCAACTTCCCTTACACCAAAGCCATGATGTTCCTGACCTACCTCCAAGGAGATCTCGTCGACGAATGGGCCACCAAGACCCAGGAATGGCTCGACAGACAAATAGACCCAGCCGACCCCTGGCTCTGGAACGGCGTTGAAATCGCCTTCAAGAAGCAATTCCGCGATAATCTCGAACAGGAAAACGCCCACCTGGAACTAGACAAAGGATTCCACATGATCGGATCCGATATTGACAGCTACGTAACCAAATTCAAAAAGATGGTCCGCTTAGCTGGTTACCGCCTAGACGACGCTCTAGTCCTCGACAAATTCACAAGAGGACTACCAATGGAGCTATACCGCAATGCGTACCAATTCCACAACCCCGGAAGCTACACGCAATGGAAGCAAGCGGTAATCGAACAACAAAAGAAGTGGCTTCACATGAAGGCCAGACAAGACGGGTTTGGAAGACAACCTACCCGACCACAGAACAAGCCGCAGCAAATGCGCTTTCAAGCGCCCCAACGTCCTAACCAACCCACATGGCACCAATACCAAGGACATCCAGACGCTATGGACACCACCCCAGGAAGAATTCGTGCCCGAGTAGTGGAAGTGGGCGATCCAAACCACCCGGAAATCAATCACCGCGACAATCGCCCCCCATTCCCGCCTAGGGGTGGCTTCATCCAACGAGGACATGGAGGACGCGGAGTCTTTAATGCTAAGGACGTCTCCTGTTACAATTGTGGACGAAAAGGCCACTTCTCACATGACTGCTTTCAGCCTCGCCAACCATGCCAAGGACCCAGCGGACCTCCTCAAGGATGGAGCGCCTTTATAGAAGAAGTCCCCACCGCACCACAAAGTGTAGCGGGGGAACCCCTCATCAACTTAGATGAACCAGCAACCACTCCCCAAGAAACCAATTCGCCAATCGCTCTCATGATGGGCAAAATGGTGGAACTTCAAGACCAGATGGGGGAGTTGATGCAGAAGGATTTTCCAGATGCCTGAACCCATCGGCCTGGGTGAGGGCTTCATCATGTAACTCGCAGTTCATAACGCACTATCGATCTATGCACGTTTCAGTTTCAATACGCACGAGTAACGCAATGGCCGACAGAAAAGCACTAGTGGACTCAGGAGCCACTAATAACTTCATGCATCCCAACTTCGCCAAACGAATGAACATTGGAATCAAGGAGCTAGAAAGACCCCACAACATCTGGAACATCAATGGAACACATAACAAAGGGGGTAAAATTACCCACTACACAGACCTCAACGTACAAACAGATGGCAAGATCAAAACCATCTAGTGATGGGAAAGTTCAGTTCTGAACTTCGGTTCGAACCCGAACTTAGCTGAACCGGACCATGGTTCAGGGTTCGGGTTTGGCTGTTTGGCCTGAACCGGACCGATGGTCCGGTTCGGGGTTCAGAAAAATTCTGAAATTTGAGAACTCGTTTGAACGCGTTTGAACCTGAACCTCAATATACTCTACTCAATTACTCGGCCCATTCCAAAAGTGTGAAAGCAAATTTGCAAGTCTGAAATCAATCTGAAACATTGCGGCGACAGTCTGCATTTGGTCTACAATATGTGTGGGACCTTTTTGGGCGGCGCAGTGTTAGCGTGACTGATGTGTCATGATCATGACTTCCAGGTGGTGCACCGTGCAACTTTGTTGCTTCATCCCCTTTCCAATCCTCTTATCGCCCTCCCATCGCTCCCTCATCACCAGCATCATATTCTCCAATTGTTGCAGGAAGATGTCCACAACTCTGTTTGTTGATTCGTGTCAGCGCCCCAAGCCTTCGACCATTTTGCAATGATTCCCAGGACTCCCCCACCTCCGCGCGTTCGCTACCAATAACCCCCTCAGCGTCAGGCCCGTCACTTGTTGTGAGTTGCCGGTTATTGTTTCCATTCAGTATGCACAACCCAGCTAAATGAGCATGTCCAAAGAGTAGTGATCCGAAAACTGTTTGCTCCCTGGTCTCTGGCGACTCCGGCCAAAAAAAACGCATAAAGTCGAGGTATGTCCTTGTCCTTTCAACAACTTACTCCCCACTGAGCTAGTTATCAAGCCACGCTATGTCTTCATCTTCTACCACACCCAACCTCGGTGATGCTCTCCGTCCTGATGGCACTTTGAAGGAGGCATCAGAGATTATTTGGTCTTATGATGCGGACGAGTCGATTCCTTTCCCTTCGGACAATGTCTCTGGCAGTCGTGTGCCAGCGATGACGGTTGCTGGTGTACGCCGGACTGGTCGCGTTCCTCATCCATCGCAGCGCGCTCGCGAAGCGGCTGAGGCTACTTCAAGCAGCTCTACCAGTACGCATTTAGGTGCCAAACGCAAGGTCGCAATCGACCCCAGACCCAATTGTCGTGTCACGCGTAAGGTTGCCATCAATGTGGACGATGACACTGCTGATCCCAGCGACGATGGCGCTACCACGGAGCCCGATGATGGCGCTACCACGGAGCCTGATGATGGCGCTACCACGGAGCCTGCCACGGATGACTATGAGTCCATCGAGACCGTGGCTAACACCGACGATCAGGTGCGTTCCTTGTTCTCGCTTTCGAATGGCGTTCTCACTTACTCCTCAGGCTATACCCTTCATACCCCAAGAAAAGCGGTCGGCCGACGTACGTCTCATCTTCCGCCGCGAAAAAGAACGTAAGCATCCGGATACGGGGAAGATTCAGGATGGCCATTGGTGTAAGGTCTGTTTGTAAGTACTTTCGTTCTGTCCGACCTTTGTTAAATTTCACTAACTGTACTTGCATAAAGGGAAAACAACACGCTCAATCAATCGTCGTGTTTTTTGACTGGAAGCATATCTACTCTACGAATGCACATCGCTAGGTAAAGACCCTCTCGTTTAATATACTCGGTTTTGATCTTTCCCTAGGCATCACACCCAGCTGTACCGCCGCCGCTGCAATGCACTCGGTATTGAGCCCAATCCCCGTGTGCTTTTCCGTACGCCAACTGATTTGAGCACAACTGGGTGAGTACGAATTCTCTTACTTGCTCGCTCAGTGCTGATCCACTTCGCATCAGTCAAACAGATCTCGAGGGGATCATTATCCGTGAGCCTAGGCTCCCCACTTTCACGAATGCGGGGCTTCTCGATCATATTATCGAGCTCGTCGTTTGTGAAGACGAGGTGAGTGGGACTTTTCTTATTGTACGCAAATCATCCTAATATGTTTCCACTCCCCCAGGCATTCCGTTTGATCGAGCGTGGTGCCTTTCACCGCCTCCTCAAGTTCTGCCGGCCAGGGCTTTCGGAGAAGGACATTCCACACCGCCACACTCTTCGTGCTGAAGTACTTCGACGCGCGCAAGTTGCAGAAGGGAGGGTTTGTGAGAATATGAAGAAAATCCCCTCAAAAATATCTTTCACGTTCGACGCATGGACCTCCGCGCCAGGTGACCCGTACATTTCAGTTACAGCACATTACATAGACTCCCCTGCCGATAACCCGAATGCATGGGTGTTGATGTCCGAACAACTAATCTTCCAAGAGATTCAGGGAAGACACACCAGTAATAATATGGGAGACATCTTGGCCCGCGCTTTAGACCGGTATGAACTGCGTGGAAAGGTATGTCTTCACCCTCATATTTGTTTCTGCCCCACAAACTAATGTCCCGCTCTGCAGGTTGGTTGGTTTACTAGCGACGGTGCAGCTGTGAATCACACCACGCTCCGTGTACTCCAGAACAGGCTGAACAGCCCTTCAACGGAAACTCGGTGGACCGCCCAAGAACATGACATGCTGTACGTGTTCACATGTCCAAGACTTTCCGATCCTCATGTACAGCTTAGGTGCATGGAACACTCCCTACATCTTGCGGCAAAGCACTTCGTCCAAACGATTGCACCTCGTTTCAGCAAGAAGGTTAGCTCCTCAGGCAACGATACGGAGGACGACCCTCCCTTGGACAAAGATGGCGAAGACGACCCTGCCTCAGATGATGAGGACGAAGACGAAGATGAAGACATCGACGCAGGTGATTCGCTCGGAAAAGCAATTGCCCTAGTAAAGCAGGTATGTTTTTCCGAGCATCCTATTGACATGTCTCCTACACTAATGTACGCGCTACAGATTCGTAAATCGCTGCAAGCAAGGGCCTTTTTTCGCGCAACGTGCACCCAAGTCGGGATTACCCCACTTGAGTTGCTCCTGTGGATTCGCACTCGATGGGGATCGCTCTTCAAGTTCCTTGAGCGTTTCATCCAACTTAAGATGGTGCGTCTTCGTATCATCAATGTCAAGGACTTACCTCATTTCGCAACAGGCTATTGGTCAATTCATCCTCCTTGCGGACGCGAGCGACATTGTGCTAGACCTCCCCAACCACCGCTGCTACGCGGACTTCCACTTGACTCGGAGGGATTGGGAGTGCCTTGGCGATATCAGGAACACGCTCAGGGTAAGCTTTCTTTGTTTTCTGTTAGTCTATCTTACTCAACTTGGCTAGGAGCCATCAAACGTCCAGCAGACTTTCTCGAGCGACCGCGCTCCAACCATCTGGCGCATCATCCTGGGCTTCGAGTTGCTCATTGAGCGCTGGGAAAGGATGGAACATCAAGGACTGACGGTCGCGCTTGACAAAGGTCTCAAGAGCCTTCGCAAATGGTATGGCCGTGCCAGCAACACATCACATGCATATTTCATTTGTCTCGGTATGTTCACGCTCTCCACCATTTGACGCGTACTAACTTCGGGTTTACTAGTGCTTGACCCTAATCTCAAGGACCTATATTTCCAGGGTCAGTGGGATAATGAGAGGTACACCGCCGGCATGAAGCAGCTGGAAGAAGTGGTAAGTAATTTCCATCGGAAATGGCTCCATGTGTGCTATGTACTGACGACTACTTTAGTTTGATAGGTATTATATCACGCCCTCACAGACGACGGCAACGACTGGTGCCTCATGTACGTCGCCTTCTGTCGCTAACTAGTATCCTGCGCTGACATATATACAGACTCGGATGGTCCTTCCACGCCGGAATTATCATTCCATTATGGTGGTTCCTTTATCCTCAACGTTGTTCAAGCCTTTCAAAAACAATGTGACGCTACTGAAGGCCCTCGTGAAGAACTCAAGCAATACCTTAAGACTGGTGCCGAGTCCACGAAGGATATCATTGGTTGGTGGGGGGTGAGTTATGTCTTCTTTTAAATGCGGCGTTCAGATCCTGACACAAATGGAACCAGAGCAATACCAGATACCCGACATTGAAGCGGATGGCACGCGACTACCTTGCGATTCAAGGCTCAGCAACTCCCTCAGAGCGTGCTTTCAGTAGTGGAGGTATTACTGACACCTCACGGAGAAACAGGTTACGGCCAGACATCTTTGAGGGACTTCAACTTCTCAAGAGTGCTTACAGAAACGGGCACATCTCAGCCACAACACAAGCAGCACATGGTGCAATGTTGTTTGACGAGGATGATGAGGATATAGAGTAGTTTCATATGCTCGTTGGTGGTAGTTGTACATAAAGTTAGACACAAAATTGATTGTTTTTCTGAACAAGACCTCAAAAGCGTTAAACAACGTCTTTTGTGGTACACTTCCCTGGTTACTCTGCAGTTTTGGTGTGATTACGTAAGCAGGGTACGCGTGTTTCCTCGTTTAGGTTCGGTTCAGGGTTCAGACCCTCCCTGAACTGAACTGAACCTATGTGAACCTGAACCCTTGGTTCAGTTCAAGGGTTCGGCCAAACACCCTGAACTGAACCTTTGGTTCAGTTCGGGGTTCAGCAAAAAGGTCCAAAGAACCGAACTGAACTGAACTTTCCCATCACTAAAACCATCCCATTCTTCATCACCGAAGTAGGAGGAGAAGACATTATCCTCAGATACCCATGGCTAGCCACCTTCCAACCCAATATCAACTGGGCTTCCACCACAATGGATACAAAACAATATCCCATCATCATATGCACAACAAACCCACTCAGACCCTTCTCCCTCAAAGATGCAATGGAACAACTCCGACAAACACTGGAACGAGTCATCGACAAACAGAAACAATGCATCCTAGAGGAACTAGAGGAAGAGTCACTCCCGGTACACCTATGGACAACGGCAACGGAATTAGCGATCAAGGCACAACAATACACGGAAAAGAAGGAAATCCCCAACGAATACAAACGCCACGCCAAGGTATTCAGCGAGGAAGAATCACACTGAATACCACCTTCCAGACCATGGGACCACGCAATCGAGTTCAAACCAGGAACACCCGACACGATTGACTGCAAAGTCTATCCGATAAATCAGGCAGAGGATAAAGCACTCAAGGAATGGCTCGATGCCGAACTGGCCAAAGGATATATTAGACCCTCCAAATCCCCGTACGCATCTCCTTTCTTCTTTGTCAAAAAGAAGGACGGAATGCTACGACCAGTACAGGACTACCGAACAATCAACAAATGGACCATTCGCAACCAGTACCCACTCCCTCTCATACCGGAACTCATTGCAGACCTCAGCGGTGGCATAATATTCTCAAAGTTCAATGTACGATGGGGATATAACAACATACTCATCAAGGATGGCGATCAACCAAAGGCAGCGTTTAAGACAAAATATGGCCTATACGAACCACTGGTGATGTACTTTGGACAAACAAACTCACCCACCACGTTCCAGGCTATGATGAATTACATTATCCAACCGCTCATCGACTACTTCGAAAGCAAGGGAACCATCATACGGGCGTACATGGACGACATTGGTATCGCAACAATGACCACAGAAGCAGACCACACGGAAGCAGTACATGCGATTCTGGACCTCCTGGAGGAACACGACCTATACCTAAAACTGGAGAAATGCACCTTCCACTCTTCATCCCTCGATTACCTGGGGTAATCATTGAAAAGGGGGTGATTCGCATGGACCCCGTCAAAATTTCGGGTATATGCAATTGGCCCACCCCAAAAACTGTCAAACAGGTGCGATCCTTCCTAGGCTTCTGCAACTTCTATCGCGCTTTCATCCGAAATTTTGCCACACACGCACGACCGCTCAACAAACTTACACGCAAAGACACGGAATGGACATGGGGAACGGACCAGCAACAAGCATTTGACAAGCTCAAAGAACTCGTAACACAAGAACCGGTACTCAAACACCCGGAACTGGACAAACCCTTCGAACTCGAAGTTGACGCATCAGGATATGCGGTAGGAGCCGTACTACTACAACGAGGCCAGGACAACAAACGCCACCCCATCGCATACTATTCGAATACCCTCAACGCCACAGAACGAAACTACGACATCTATGACTTGGAGCTACTGGCCATCGTCAAAGCGCTACACAACTGGAGGCAGTACTTAGCCGGTTCACCACACAGGATCAAAGTGTTCTCGGATCACATGAACCTACAATACTGGAGGTCACCTCAAAAAATAAGCAGATGCATAGCCCGGGAAGTACTCAAACTCTCTGAATATGATATAGAAATTCATCATATCAAGGGAATGGCCAACGGACGAGCCGATGCACTATCCCGACGACCAGACTACAATCAAGGAGACCATGACAACGAACAAGTCACAGTACTCCCCGATCACATATTCGTCAGAGCAGCCGAAATCGACAGCACGGAAGACCCAACGCGACCGGATGACCCAATAACCAAAGCAGAAATGCAACCCGCCAAACCGGTGTACACACAAGATGACAAAACCATCCGAAAATGGGTGGATCCACACAGACTGAAAAGAATCGAAGGCACATGGTACAAGGACGGACGATGCATAGTCACGGGAGACCAATACGAAAGGCGACACATTATCCAAGCCCATCACGACCCGCCAGTCCATGGACACCCCGGAATTAACCACACAATCAAAATGATTGAACGATACTATTGGTGGCCGGGCCTGCGACAAGAAGTCCAAGACTATGTCAAAGGATGCGCAGACTGTCAAAGGATCAAGGTCAACAACCGCCCAACTCGCGCCCCACTACAGCCAAGATTCCCAAGACCAGAAGCAATGCCATTCGAGACTATCGCACTGGACTTCATCACCAAACTACCCCAAGCGGAAGGCTGCGACACTATACTGATGGTGACGGACCACGACTGCTCAAAAGCAGCTATATTCATCCCCTGCCTCGAAGAAATAAGCGCAGAAGGCACTGCGGCCCTGTACGTGAAACATGTCTTTTCCCGATTAGGACTACCGGCGCGCATTATCAGTGACAGAGATCCACGATTCGCGTCCAAGTTCACACACGAACTATGCAAAATACTGGGGATCGAACAGAACATCTCCATGGCGTACCACCCAAGAACAGATGGACAATCGGAACGCACCAACCAATGGCTGGAGCAATATCTACGTTTCTGGGTCAATGAACGACAAGACGATTGGATCCACTACCTCCCAATGGCAGAATTCACGCACAATAATTGGCCCAACAAATCTACTAGGGAGTCCCCCTTCAACATCCTTATGGGGTATAACCCACGCGCTGATTGGACCGATAAGCCTTCCCCCATTCCACAGGTAGCCCTTCGGATCCAACAATTCCGAGAAGCCAGAACACGCGCCCAGGAACTGATGCAGAAAGCGCAGCAGGGGTGGATCAAACACAAAGATACGCCCAAATACCAAATTGGGGACCTTGTATGGCTAGAAGGACGCCACCTATGTACCAACCAACCAACCACCAAGCTTGTGCCCAGAAGACATGGCCCGTTCAAGGTTGTCCAGGTGATGTCCGCAGTCAATTATCAATTGGAACTTCCCACGCAGTGGAGCATTCACCCAGTGTTCCATACGGACCTCCTGACTCCTTATCGCGAAACTCCCACACATGGCCCCAACTATCAGCGCCCACCACCAGATTTGGTAGATGGGGAAGAGGAATACAAAGTCGAGAAGATTCTAGACTCTCGGCGCTTCGGCAGGACAAAGAAACTGCAGTATTTGGTCAAATGGCACGGATACCCGGACTCCGATAATCAGTGGGTCTCGAAGGATGATGTCTTCGCTGATGAGGCGATAAGGGAGTTCAAATGTTTAAACCCCGCCAGAGAAACACATATAAGCGCAGGGCTTTCCCAAGAGATGTCCCCATCTCCCTCTCTCATACTCCCACCTACTCATGTCCCACTCACCAGTCCAAGTCCACTATGTCCTCGACGACCTACTCCCCATCTCAGTCCAGCCCACAGTTATCATTCAGAACGCCCCGCCATCACCACCCGTGTCGGCTCCCCAGTCCGTTCAACCCAGCCCCAGTCGTCCAACTACCCCCATTCCATCCCTCCTTCCTTCGCCAACACCTACAGCAGCGAGCACACGAAGCCCGTCTCTGCAAGGCTATGTTCCCACGAGACCTCCGTCCCGTCAAGACGAGGCTCAGATTCAAGAAGATCGCAGTTACAACTGGTACCTGTCCCAGGAGCATTGCCCCCTCAATCAACATCTCACGTATGGGACTCACCTCACGGAAACTCACGACGAAACCCCTCCGCTATGCACCACGAATGGGGAACCAATCACTCTCCCCCCATTGCAAAGATCCGAGATGCGCCGCCTCTACCGTCTGGAGGAACACAGTCTGCTTTCCAGATCTCGCGTGGAAACTCCGCCACCGCAAGGATTCCACCACAACAGGGGAGTACATTTCATCCCCTTCCAGATCCGCGACGCTCAGGGCTGGTTGCACCCAGCTCGGTATACGCAGCTCGTCTTTACGGCGGACCCCTTCGTCCTCGCCTACAGACGTGGCAGCGACCAGCAGTACGGCAAGTCGGTGCACGCCACCCCCAACTACGACCAACCCACACCCACCTACTCTGACAACGACTTGGTCTTTCTAGACCAAGACAGCACCTTCTGCGAGTCAGTCGACATGGCCTGTATGGCCATGAATGACTTGACGGTCATGGCGGAGGTCCACCACTACCGCTGCCTCCAAGCGGGTTACACAGCAAAGGAGGAGGAGCTCAAGAGGAAGATCGATGAGCTCGACAAGATCGGACGGATGCGTCGAGAGTGCGTACTACACCTCCAATGAGCGGACACCATCAAACGCATTGAGGACGAGAGGGACTCCTATCGCCCGGGAGTCGAGGAAGGAGCCCGGATCGCGCGCCTCTGAGAGGAGATCTGCCGCGGTCGGTCTGGTGCCCGATCCTGAAAAGGGGGTGATGTTACGTTTGGCCCAGAAGTGGACACTGACGCTCGGGAATGACACCACGTCAGCAGTACATCGTCATGGACTTATGAGATCAGTCAGCCGGGTAAGCTCCGGCACATGTGATTGTGTACGATAACGGATCGGATTACAATTGGTACAATAACGACTTGTGACTCATCCCTAGGATAGCGGTATTAGGGTTCACGCTACTTATGCTATTGGCTAGGATAGTTTGGAGCGGCGCTTGAAAGCCCGCGAGTATCTGTATAAGTAGTCGAGTGCGAAGACCAGGATTGCCATCTTGGTCTTCTTCAATACCACCACTCTTCGCTGTCTCTTCTCTCCTGAGGGCTCCTCCCCCTTGTTAAGTGAGTGACTCCGGCATATCCCCTTAGACCAGGGATCCCCATGAGCTTATCCCGAGTTCCCCTCCGTGGGCAGTGGACGCGTATCCGATCGGCACTATCTGTCACAAGACCTACCTCTACTACAACGAACGTGTAGGACGACCCTACGGATACATCTACATCCTCGACCACCCTGCTTGGACCTCTATTGTACCTATCGAAGACCCTCCTGTGGGGATACCGCAACTTGAAGACATCCATGGGTTTATCGCATTGAACGGAGACCTAGTCCCGCACCCAGCTGAGTACCCAGACGCCCCTTCCAATCGCCTCTGGTTCAAGTCATATAGGATCGCCACAGCTACTGAGGCCTAAGTCAGGCAAACGTCCGTGGTAGACGTAACAACTGGCATGGCTCTCTGGCCCTCCGCTCTGGGCATTGAGCCACCAGATGCTCCATTGACTTGCACTGGAAGCATTTGTGCTTGTGTCCACTACTTTCTCCTTGGAGGCATGGCATCTCACTAGGCCCTGTGTCACGAGGGGTGAGAGGAACAGGTTCTGGTGAACCCCATGGACACACAGGCTTCGCGTGAAGCTCCACATACTTGTTGGCAATGAGGGGGATGGCCTGAGCATATTGAAGACACTTCTGGACAGACGAGAAGTCCATGTCAAGGTTGAACTGATCCCGCGTCAGTTCTGTCTCTAGCCTTTGAATGTCCAACTGGTGAGTGCGTATCACGTCCCAACATGTAAGGCATTCACGGAGGCAGGAGATGTCCACGTGCCGGTGCGGATTCCGATGTTCAAGTAGAACTTCATTCAGGACCATGGCGCAGGGGTCATGAGGGTGGAACATGTTTAGTTGATTGTCAGTGAGGTGCTGCGCCAGCTGGCCTGTATAAACCTCACTTAAGAAGACTTGGGAAACGTAACAAGGGTGGCCCTTCCCCATAGTCCCAACAACCTCTTGATAATTCTGGCAGTAATAGATATATTGTGCGGTCTGTTTGGGATAGCCTGCCTCCCCTACTGCGAGTGGGAAGAAGGTGGGAGAGTCTGGGTCATTAAGGAAGAAGGGAATGCCAGGGTGGGAGTTTTCCTTGTCGTCCTCCTCATCATCCAGGAGGTGTAATGCCACCCCTGGCATTAGTCTGACTTGGACTGCGAAAGGGTGTTCACAACTTAGCGAATATCTCGAATGCAAGTCACGTGACTCGTATGTGTGTACACGGCCCTTGCAAAGGCACGTGACCATTGATGACTAAGCACTAGGACGCTCGGGTCACTAGGCGATCAATGAAGACGACTTGCTCTAAGGAGAGACAAGTGAACACATGCAATAGAGGAGAGAAGGAAGTGGTGATTGAAGAAGACCAAGATGACATATCTTGGTCTTATCAAGCCACTATTTATACATGAAGGAGGATACTTTAACGCTCCTCTCAAATCTGTACAACGAGTAGCGTAAGTAGCTCAAACCCTACTACAGCTATCCTAGGAATGACTCATGCCACACTGGCATGTGATTGTAACTCTACACTGACTGATACGACTGTCCATGACACATTACTGCTTACACACTCGGTCATCACCATAAGTAAGAGTCCATTTGCACGAACCGTGACAGGAGGGCGAGAGTGGGGTCAGGCTCGACGACTTGAGTCTGAGGAATGGGTGTGAACGTGTAGTCCAGCCTGGTGGGGAATGGTGGGACTGGGATGTAGGTGGCAGGGACAGCAGGTGGTGACAATGGTGGTGGAGGAGTTAGAATGGTGGAGGATACTGGTGGGTCGGTGGGAGTAGCAGGTGCGTGAATGGAGATGGGCATGTCAATAGGAGCAGGGGCAATGATTGGGAGTGGGCGGGACAGTATGGGGGATTTGATGAGAGCAGTGAGTTCTCCCATTGTCTCAGAGAGGGCTGCAGTGGCTAGAGTGAGTATGGGGAGGGGCGGTGAGTCAGGGATCACAGAGTATGGTGTACAACCCTCTGGCTTGGAGGGGACACCCAAGTCCTGTGAAGGAACAGTCAGATTTTTGAGGATAATCTCGACAGGGTGGCAGGTTTGGACAGTGGAGATAATGGGAGTGGGAATGGGGGTGAGGTGGGTGGTGTATGAGTGGGGCTCAGTTTATATCTTTCGTCCAGCCCCATCAGCAGTAGGATTTAGCTGATAGAAGTCGGCGATAAGGTCAGATGCATGCTAGACGTTTTCCAGTGGTTCCCACGTGCTATTGCTTATCAGGAATCCCTTCCACTGGATCAAGAACTGGAGTTTGTGCCCTTGTCCATGGAGCCTGGATTGTAAGATGTGCTCCACTTCAAACTCTTCCTCCCCATCAATCAGATCAGGGGGAGGGCTTGTGAAGTTTGTGCTGTGCAGTTCCATCTCCTTATATGGCATAAGGAGGTTGGTGTGGAACATGGGCTGTACTTTCCAAGCACTGGGGAGTTCTAACTTGTATGAAATGTCTGATAGAACCTTTTTGATGCAGAATGGGCTGTGGCGTTTTGGGGCTAGTTGTGCAGTGGGGTAGAAGGTTTGGAGGTTCGTGCATTCCAACCAGACCTGTGCGCCTTCTTGGTATGGGATGAAACATGTCTCCCCCCACTTTGCCATCAATTCTTGCACATGTTTAATGCAGTCCTGCACATGCTGGCGTCTGATGGTCATCTCCTTCAGATGTTGGTTGATGGATAGGGATGACATGGGTTTTGGTGTCCACATGGTACGTGGCTCCTATCCCATAATGAGTGAGAAGGGGGATTCTTGTGTTGTTGTGTTAGGCCATGTGTTGTGCGCAAATTGGGCCACAGGTAGTGCCTCGGCCCGATTGTCCTGCTGCACGTTGCTCCAGTGCTGGAGATATTGCTCTAGCCACTGGTTTGTACATTCTGATTGTCCATCGGTTTGAGGGTGGTAGGCAGAGGATATGTTTTGACGAATGCCCAAGACCCTACAAAGGTTGGTCATAAGGCGGATGTGAATATAGAGGGTCTCAGTCCATAATGATCTTCCAGGGAATGCCATAGTGCGGGTACACATGATGGAGATAGAGTCATGCCACTCCCTCTGCTGTGATTGACTCAATGCACGGAATAAAGATCAAGGCCTTTGAACAGTCATGGTCCATGATGGTGAGTATCAAGTCGTATCTGTCTGATGGGGGGAGTTTAGTGATGAAGTCCATGGCGACGACTTCAAATGGTTCAGTGTTTGGGTCTGTGGTAATAGGGAATAGGTGCGGTTTTTGGTGGTGGGGGTTAATCTTATTTGCCTGACACATTGTGCAACCTTTGACATAGTCTTCCATGTCCTTGCGCATGTTGGGCCCCAATAGTCACGTCGTAATAGTTCATAAGTATTCATGATTCCAGGGTGTCCCATGGCTGGTGTATCATGGAAAAAGGTGATTACCCCCTGTTTAAGATCATTGTCACCCACAACAACCAGTGCATTGTTCTTCCACCACAGCCCCCCTACCTTCTTCAGGTTATGGGGCTCAACCCACCGCAGTATGTCCTTCTCATCAAGGTTCTGCAAGATCTGGGTCCAGATATCCATATCGTGCATGGACATCTCTGTTGCTCAGATGAAATGCTCAGTGGGGAGGACAATAATGTCATTGTTGTCCTCCTTGTCGACCACATAATCTGCCCTTTATGATAGGGCATCCGCACGACTGTTCTTGACTCTGGAGATGTGTTTTAGGAGGAAGTTGTACTCTGAGAGTTCCAAGAATTCACAAGCTACTTGTTGACTGATTTTTCTTGGCTCCTTCCAGCATTGGAGGTTGGCATGATCAGTATGGATGATGATTTTGTGGGGAGAGCTGACCAGATACATGTGCCACGCATGTAGAGATTTGACAATGGCTAGTAATTCTTGGTCGTAAATATCATAGTTGCGCTCTGCTTGGCTGAGGGACTCGGAGTGGAATGTGACAGGATGTAGTTTTTGATCCAGGCCAAGCTGGTTGAGCACCGCTTCAATGGCAACGTTCGACGCATTGACCTCTAATTCAAATGGCTTGGTGAGGTCAGGGAATAGTAGTGTGGGTTTGATGAACAGTGCACATGAAGAGATGATACTCACAGTGACAAAGGAGACTGTGGTGAGATATAAAGGGTGGCTGGAAGCAGCAACAGAGTGTTATCAAGCAAGTGAAGCAGATGGTGGTCTGGCACACAACAGATGAGAACTGGTGTTTTTATACAAGAGGATAAGACATACCTGGCACACAACAAATGAGAACTGGTGTGGTGCCAGAGCATACAGAGTACTCTACTTATACTCCTACAGAGGGTGACGCTGGTAACAGCAGGTCACAGTAAATACAAGATGCATTGTTCTGTACACGAACAAAGGAGTGGACTAGAAAGAGAACAAGGTGTAAAGAACAAGAAGAGTCCAGACTATGATATCAAAGTGACATCACAATAAAGATATGAGAACAAAGGAAAGTACATAAACGTAGTACAAGCTCAATCCAGAGTGGTCCATGATGTCATGTACATGTGTGATGTCATAGATAAGAGAATACAAGAAGTCTGAGATTGTAAAGATCAAAACTATCTAATCTACAAGTCCTGTATATCTAATCTAAAGCAGTCCATTATCTGCATGTCCATTGAGCCACTAAGTGTGCACAGGTCACTTATCAACATCTCTCCATGATCAGCAATCTGGGACTAGCACAAGCCCATGTCAACATTGTGTTGCTGCAGCAGGACACGCGCAAATGACTTGGTAAAGCCGGCCGCAACCATTTCCACAGTAGGGGTTCTAATAAGGGTGATAGTCCCCTTTTTGATATACTCCCTTATAACATGATGCCTAATGGCAATGTGCTTGGATCGCCTCCCAGTGACAGGGTTCAAGGCCAAGTCAATGGCACCCTTGTTGTCACCATGCAGTGGGATGGGGTCGTCGACCTCATACCCAAGTTCCGCAAGGAAGCTCTGATACCAAGTGGCTTGGTTGGCTGTGTCATGATCACGTGACACATGATGTGGCTCAGAAGAAATTCGGAAAAGTCATGTCGTGCTATGTCGTGTTATGTCGTGCTTGCCAGCGAGGCACTTGCGTGGCCTCCCATATCACAGAAAACCATCCCAATAAAAAATAGTTTATACAAGTATAAGTACGAGGCTTGTATCATTCGTAGTCTGTGTCTTAGCTTTGATAAATCTCAGCCATTGTTTGCATGTCTCGTGTGACTTGCACGATCCCTCTCGTCTCTTAGCATTTTCCTGCAGAGTACCCCTCTGCCCATTGTCCCTCTCTATCCCCTGAACCTTTGCCCTTTGGGCACGTTGCCTTCCGAACTCTTGTCCTTCAGCACGAACGATCCAGCTGGATCATAAAACAAGCTAAGACCACTCTACTGACCCTATGCTTGTTGCGTAGATCAACAACCCAAGAGCAGACTGGCAGACGAAGCCAAAACCCTCTTCACACCGACACCGAGAGCCAATCGAGCTTTCATTGAACCCATGCTAGATCGACAGGATCCAGCAGAACGACGCATCGTCATATGCAGGACTAAGCTGAGTATAAACAATCTCACAGGCACAGGGACTTTCTGGGAACACACCAGGGGTTATCAAGTCGTTGTGGCCTATAACCAAGCCATCGACGTCGAATACTTTGAAACAGAAGACAGCTGGTATGAAGTACATCTGCACGAAGACGGGTGGTATATGCATAACACCAAACTTATCGACAATCCGCTTTTGTGGAGTCTCCAAGTCGTGGGAGCTACATCACAAGATACACACACTTGGTGTCATAACCCAGTAACTACTATAGACAATAGTTCGTCAGAAAAATCGGCAAAGAAAGGAAAAGGAAAGCCACCTACTTTGCCTACTGCAAAACATTTTACGATCACTTCCTTTCCACCCGCCATTCCACCAACTTCGATGGCAATGTCAAATGGGTCCCTCAAGGGACAAGCTCTGAAAGAATTTGCCGGGGACAGAACCAAGAGCCTGCAGTTTCTTCGAGAATTCCACCAGTACAGGCGAATCAATCAGGTGCACGACCTGATGATGTTGCTGTATAGTTGTGTCAGTTTGGCTTTATCCTACATCAGGGGCCTGAAGATCGACGATTGGGCCGACAAAGTCAGTAAAGAGCTTGACGATAGCGTCACAATTCATGTCCCGAAGCTCGACGAAAAAGACAAAGCGCTCTGGATGGTGTTTGAGAAAGCCTTCAAAGACGCCTGGACTGACACCCTAAGCGAGCAGAACGCCCTACAGAAGTTGACAATGCTCAGTATGAGCGGAGACAATGTTGACTTGTACATTGCCACATTCAATCAATTATCCACAGCCGCGGGGTGGGACGTAGATGCTAACGGGACCATTGAATTCTTCAAACGCAGTCTGAAGAAGGGATTGCTAGTGGCATGTCTTTGTAGACCCGCAATGCCAAAGAAAATGTCAGAATGGCATGATGCCATCTGTGAAGAAGCGCAATGCTACCAAGCAATATCGAACACAATCGCAAACATCAGTTGGGGACGAGTAGACCTGCAAAGAATGGGACCAACCCAAAGTACGCGCATCCCAAAACCCCGAAATGACCAAGTTGTACCGATGGACATCGATAACATCCAGATGAATCAGAAACCAGCCTGGCAGACAAAGAGAATGCCGGAAGAAAAGTTGATGTGCCAGAAAGAAGGTTGTTGTTTCAGGTGCATGGCACAGGCACATATGTCAAATGCATGCCCAAAGAAGCGTCCAGGCCCACCTCAGCACATTGCAAACATCGCCCAGGCTGACACAGCATCAGTGCCGACGCTGGTACCAATTGCGGTCTCCATGGAGGCAGCAAAACTCGCGGTCCTGAATATGTCATCCGATGAGAGACAGGAGTTCATTTCAGCACTCCTGCTAGATACCGGAGATGACAGCGACACCCTCTTGATTAACACTATCAACACCATACAGAGCATCAGCAGCTCATCAGTCACCATCTCTGCCCAAGTCAGGGGAACGAACCAACAATTGCTCATCCTGCTTGACACCGGAGCCAGCGGCAACTTCATTTATCGAGGTGCCACCCGCCTTCTCGGCTTCATAAACGAAAGCGTCGACAAGGTCAACATTCGCAATGCCGATGGAATGGTCAACACTGATGGAGCAATCAGAGAGAAATGCAGACTGACCTTGGTTGACGGAAGACATTCAGACATTCTCAATTTCTTCGTGATGGATCTGGGCTCTTGTTGCGCCATCCTGGGCCTGCCCTGGTTCAAGCTGAGACAGCCTATGATTGATTGGACCTCGGGGACATACAGCGGAGGACCGATCTGCATATCGCAAGGTGGAGAGAAGATCAATGAAACAATCACACAAAAGATGGCTTTGGCAGCAGGAGTTAAGAAAACCACGGAACTCCCCGAGGTGTACATGGATTACACTACAGTCTTCTCAGAAGAAGCTGCACAGAGGTTCCTGCTGTCTAGAGAAGACGATCATGCCATTGTATTGAAGGAGGGAGCACCTAGTCACTTAGGAACAAAAGTGTACCCAATGAACATGTCTGAATTGAAGGATCTTCGCACTTTTCTGTTGGAGCAATTAGCAAAAGGCTATATAAGGGAATCCAAATCGCCCTATTTGTCGCCCTTATTCTTCATTAAGAAAAAGGATGGATCGCTGCAGCCCATCCAAGATTACAAGGCCCTCAACGTGTGGATGCTCCGAGACGAATATCCACTACCGCTCATCAGAGACATCATCACATCCCTAGGTGATAAAAGTCTATTCACGAAATTCAATATCAGATGGGGCTACAATAATATCTTGGTCAAGGATGGCGACCAATGGAAAGTGGCCTTCAAAACCCCGTTAGGACTCTTTGAACTACTAGTTATGTATTTTGGTTTAACCAATTTGCCTGCAACATTCTCCAGGGCTATGAATCGCATGCTACGCCCTCTACTGGACCGCTACCCTGGTGAA
This sequence comes from Lactarius hatsudake, assembly GCA_024734325.1. Classification (NCBI taxonomy): domain Eukaryota; kingdom Fungi; phylum Basidiomycota; class Agaricomycetes; order Russulales; family Russulaceae; genus Lactarius; species Lactarius hatsudake. The sequence goes on along the minus strand of JANSJP010000042.1, from coordinate 333,009 downwards.
CTATACGTCTACATGGACGATATCTTGATAGCGACCACCGGAGACCTGGCAAGACACCACGAGATTGTCAGTGCCGTCTTGGACATACTCCAGAGAGAAAGTTATTTCCTGAAGCTAGCCAAATGTGTCTTCGAGGTCTCCAAAATTGATTACCTCAGAATGACTATCTCGTGAGGTATTATCCGCATGGGAGCAGACAAAGTTAGCAGTCTCAGAGACTGGCCATGCATCCTCACCACCGTACGACAGGTACGAAGCACCTTGGGTGTATTGAACTATCAAAGACTGTTTATTCCAAACTTTGCTGCAATCGCGCAACTGCTGAATGTGCTGCTGAAGAAGGATGCCCCCTTTACATGGACAGATGAGTGCACTATGGCATTAGACCACCTCTTGACCATAGCGACCAGCCATCCCGCCCTTTGCCAACCAAAGCCAGCCGAACCATATGAATTGCAAATGGACGCATCGGCAGATGCATTGGGTGCCATCTTAATGCAGTGGGACTCGTGTCGCCAAGCGCAGGTCGTCAGTTATATCTCCCAGTCGTTCAACAGCACCGAATGGAACTACAATGTCTATGATTGTGAGTTCCTTGGTCTGGTATGGGGACTGGAACACTGGCGTCATCTCCTTGTCAGGGCAACTCATCCAGTAACGGTCTTTACTGACCACGTGAACCTCCTCCATTACTGCCACCCCCAACGCATTAGTCGCTGGGTTGCACGCCTTGTCAATGTACTGGCAGATTATGATCTTCGCCTTGTCCACCGTCTGGGATCGCTTCTGCAGGCAGATGCACTTTCACGTCACCCAAGGCTCACGTCATCCCCCAATGACAATGTGGACATCGTCATCCTTCCACCATCTCTCTTCATCGCCACGCTTGACACGTTGGTGCTGGACAATCGTCTCCGGGCTGCGCAGCTCGCCCATCGTTCTTTGCTCCTCTCTCTCATTTCTCGGGGTGCAGCTTGGGAGTCGAACTCTCTATTCTTTCGTGATTCCTGTCTTATTGTCATGGATGACACGGCCCTAAGGAGGGGGGTAATCACCTTATTCCATTTGGTGATGACAGCTGGACACCCCAGAATCACCAAGACACTGGACACAGTGCAAGCACATTACTGGTGGCCGCGGATGAAGAAAGATGTTACCGACTATGTCAATGGGTGTGGGAAGTGCCAGGCGAACAAAAATCTCCCAGGCAGACCAAAAGTCCCAATCTATCCTATAATGCATAACGGGGAACAAATGCCATTCCAGACAATCACATTGGACTTCATTACAAAACTGCCCAAATCCCAAGGGTACGACACGATTCTAACAATGACAGACCAGGGATGTACAAAGGCTTGTGTCTTCCTGCCATGTAAAGAGGCTATGAGTGCCGTCGATATGGCAGCACTGTACCTGCAACATGTATTACCACACTACGGCCTGCCTAGGAAGGTGATATCAGATAGAGATCTGCGATTTACCACTACCGTCTTCCAAGAACTGATGAAGAAACTACAAATCGAACAAAACATCAGTATGGTGTATCACCCGCAGACAGATGGCCAATTGGAAAGGACAAATCAATGGCTCAAGCAATACCTCCGTGTCTTTGGAAATTGCCAAGACGATTGGGCAGATTGGCTACCGATCGCTCAATATACGCCAAACGCATGGAAATCAGAAACGACAAAGCAAGTTCCATTCAAATTGCTATTCGGATTCACGCTGTGCATTCACCAGCCAGAAGAGACCATCACTAGATTGCAAGAGGCCTCAAAAAGACTAGAACATCTGAAGGAAGTGCGGTGGATAGCGGCGCAATCGATGAGGGTGGCACAGGAAAAATGGATTACCAAAACGAAGCACAAGACCTATGCTGTCAGGCAGCGTGTCTGGCTAGAAGTGACAAACCTGAAGACAACACACCCAACAGCAAAGTTAGCGCCCCGACAATATGGTCCATTCATGATCGCGCAAGTGGTATCAAAAACATCATATCGATTGGCTCTTCTGTCGCAATGGAGGATCCACAATGTCTTCCACACCACCTTATTGACCCCATATAGAGAGACGCTAATGTATGGGAAGAACTTCGAAGAACCACCGCCAGACATTATCGATGGCGAAGAAGAATGGGAAGTGGAGGAAATATGGGGCGAGCGTAAGACGGGCAGGAAGAAGATGCTGCAATATCTCATCCATTGGAAGGGTTATCCAGATGCTTACAACAGCTGGGAAGATACTACGGACGTCCATGCAGACAACCTTGTAAATGTATATAAATAATGCTGAGCAGGGCTGAAGATCAACAACATCGCCATGGATCACTATACTCTAGTCTTACGCCCTTCTCCCTCTCCCACTGCACCGCTGATTCTGACCCCTCGTCATCCTCCCCAGCACTATTTCATACCAGACCATGAGCTTCCAGAGGTGGATCGTCTCAAATCTTCTGCAGGGTCGAAGACTGGGCTCACCTACCCCTGGACCACGACACGAGGGCAGACACTCCCACGACAAAAGAAGATTCGTTTGGTTATCCCATGTACAGAGACTCAGATACTAGTCGTCGCCATCACTCCAGAGTGCGTGCAAATCACCGAGAGCGCCTGAGGAGAGAGAAGCATGAAGAGCTAGCCCAACAAGCCACTCAAGAACATGGGGAGTATCTGGAGGATGTCCCACCTCCTATTGTCAAACTGATTCAGGCAGCAGAGCGTACGCCGGTTCGATGAACGTCCGGCAATAGTGAGGAGACGCCCATCGAGATCACTGATAGCTCTAGCCCTGAGGAGGATCCCTATTGTGGCGCGTTCCGATCCCCCCCGCCCATGATACTGGTGGGGCCCACTGCACCAGAACATCCAGGTGCGGGGTGGAAGGTGGCTAGACCTACGGAGCCATACACCTTCGATATATTATTCAAAGATGGCACGAGGGGACCCGCTCCTTTTATCCGCTTCACTATTAACCAGAGAGACCAGCTCGTCGCATTGGGCACAGAAGGGAAGGGGTTGCTGCAATACTATAAACTACTCTACGCCATTCCACATTGCCCACGCACCGCACAACCAGGAGTAGTCCAAGGACATTCCTTCATGCTGTTCTCAGAGGTCCATCCGGCCAGGCATGAGGTGGACAGAGCACTGGCCTATGTCGTGGACCCTGGGGTAGCTGCCGAGGTCCATCGGTCCCGGTGGTCTACACGCCACAAACATGAGCTGTTCACGAGGATGAGGGAGTTGGACAACGCCTGGAATGATTGGCTGGCCGAGGCGGAAGGGATTGATAAGAGGCTGAGGGAATCAAACATTACGTCGAGAATGTACCCCTTCCTCCTGCAACCTCTCCCAATGGGCCTGGACATGTATCATATGTCTGATCCAACGACTAACGATCGCAGATATCGCGCCCACCTCGATAGCCTCGAGGGAGTTGCACCAAGACCAGTACCCCCTTGCCCACCACTTCCCACCACAACTTTGGCGCCTCCCCGACCACCTCCTCTCCCCTTTCCCATACTCCATGACAAACAGCCATGGGATGTCAAGTGCACCTTTTACAATGAACCTCATGCAGGACATGAGTGCCCATGTCCCCACCGGTTTTGCCAACACGGGACACGTTGCTATGTCCCCGTATGCCACCCCCGCTTCTACGACACACCCTGCACGGTATGTTTGCCTGCCCCATGTTTTATCCCATACGACCACACAGGCGTGGCACACCGCCACACGATAGGCCATGCAGTCGGGATGACTTCGTCTAGTGAGGGGGCTGTGTCACGATCACGTGACACGTGACATAGCTCGGAAGAAATTCAGAAAAGTCGTGTCATACTATGTCGTGTTATGTTGTGCTTGCCAGCAAGGCACTTGTGTGGCCTCCCGTATCACAGAAAACTGTCCCGATAAACAATAGTTTGTACGAGTATAAGTACGAGGCTTGTATCGTTCGTAGTCTGTGTCTTAGCTTTGATAAATCCCAGCCATTGTTTGCACATCTTGTGTGACTTGCGCGATCCCTCTCATCTCTTAGCATTTTCCTGCAGAGTACCCCTCTGCCCATTGTCCCTCTCTATCCCCTGAACCTTTGCCCTGCAGGCACGTTGCCTTCCGAACCCTTGCCCTTCAGCACGAACAATCTGGCTGGATCATAAAAGACCACATCAGTCATGGCCATGTATTCTGCCTCTGTAGGGTTTTGGGCCACTGTCTTTTGCTTTCACGAAGACCAGCTTATTGCACCATTGGCTAAAGGGAACACATAACCCGAAGTGGAGTGTCTGTCATCAACCTGGTCACCAGTCACCCAGGGAAAAGTCAGAGTAGCCATGAAGGCTGTCTCCACTGGCGCCATCATAGACTATCTGCATGTCCACAGTGCCTACTAAGTAAGCTGTCATGGACGCGTATTATTTTTATCTTATTTTTGCATATTTATATGCATTTATTTGGTGAAGATATAAAGGGCCAAAGTACTGATACAAGTTAGTCACACGGGCCTGCCACCCATGTGCACGTGATTGCGGGACAAGAGTCCCTTATACGTTTACTCAATTATGATTGGATGGAAGGAGATGGAAGACTCTAGAAGGATCTAGAACATATATACGTCATGATTAGTAGTATACACTTACTCGCTGTATTACGTTTTACTCAGCAAGTGGAGCCGCTCATAAGCGCGATGACATGTGCATCAGTCAGCACAATAAGATGCGCTATTAATAGACACGACGCGTCAGCTCCTGAGTCAAGGAGTCTTACTGTACACTTAGTAATAGTGTTTAGACTCAGTTCAAGCTCAGCTACAGTAGCGTATATAAACCCTCATGTAGCGTCCTGAGTGGAACCAACTTGTCCTCTTGGTTCTCCACTCAGGTGCGTATTCCCATGTACTCTCTACACTCCATCAATCTAACTTGTCCTCTTGGTTCTCCACTCAGTGTGCCGCCGTGTGATATCTGTGGTTGAAGACTTGTATAAAGTCTTATACGTTCCACGCCCTCCACGTCGACTGCACATCTAGCGCGTGACTTGTCTCCGCGTTGAGTTGGGTGTGTCACCGGTTCAGTTCACCTTCACCTTCACCTTGCTTAACGTAGCGCGGCAGTCGCACCGCTACATTAGGACAAGTTCCTTTTCACACTCCTGAGCCCCGTTACGCTCACCAGTCTCTATTACCCTCCAGGTGGTTGACGACCATCAGTCCCTTGTATTATCCACCTCATCCTTTGCCTGTGGACCTCCGTAAGCAGAATCTGTGCTATTGTGGTACAACTGTAGTGTCCGTAAAGCTGGCATACATTGTGCTTGCCTATAGGCATTCTATCTGAGTTCAGTAGAACGTTTGGGTACTTGCTGCAGAACTGGTCACCACGCCAGATAAGCTGCAGTAGGACAAGAAGCCAGCCAGGCCTAGCCTGCGACAGCTGTACACGTAGTAAACAGAAAAGTTTGAGAGCGCTTCGGCGTGAGAGGCAGCCAACAGGTCGAGAAGACTGAGGCAGACAGCCTTGTGGCTCTATACATCTCCCTACCCCATTCCCGAGTGTTCCGTTATCGCCGCAGCCTCGCGCAGTGTGAAACAATCACTGTGTATTGGTCTTGCTTGATCGGACTCTCCTATCATCTTCGAGTTAGCGTTTCGCGCTTGTCGTATCACGTCGTCACTTAACCCACCCATCCCCACACACATTTCCACACTGCCTTGTTTATTCGAGAACATTCGCACCCGTCTACGCCGTCTCTTTAGGAGGAGACAAGCATCAATCACACCACCCCAGACCCAAGCCTCTGCCTCGGCATCGCTTCACGTACACCAGGATTCCCAGTCTGAACAAGACCGGATTCCTTCACCCATTTTTACATCCCGTTCCCGTACATTATCGGCCGAGTCGTTCCACTCCGCCCACTCCTCCTCCAACGAGACACTCGCCCAGTCAGGTGAAAGCTTCGTAGACGAAGACAGTGTCAACGTCCGAGTCCAGACGTTCCAGTTAGAAAACCCCCCACGTAACCTTGCCGAACAATACGTTCAGGCGATCTATCACGAGCCCGGATTTGTCAATGGACTCCTCGAACTCTACGGCTTCCAGTACCTAGTAGACGGTACAGACTTCACTGTCCCCCAGCTTGTAGCAGCCGCTGCAGCTTTAATTCCACACCTCTCTCCCCCTCCCTCCGAACGTGGCTCCTCCGCAGAAAGGGAAGCAGACAGCTCGTCTAGCTCAAGCCCAGTATCCTCAAGGAGCTCGCTCGAAATTCCACCTCCCACCGCCCACTAAAGCAGAAAGGGAATATATATCTCGTATCCAAGACTGGGACGAGATCTCCCCTGACAAACAACTAGAACTCCTACAAGAGTTCCAGAGGGCGCAGGACAAAGCTGAGAGAGAAGAAAGACAAAGAGAATTAGACAGGATGAGCCAACCCGCTGGAAGTTCAACAACCCCCGTTGCCCCCGCCCCACCACCTACGCTAGACGATTGTCTAGCACTCATAAACCAACTGGGCCTCGCTATGGGCCAACTTGCACAACAGGTCGCAGACCTAACCACGCAAGTGACCATCAGTTCGAGTCGCCCCTCGTCCGGAAAGCAAAAGGAAGTAGTGGCCCGCCCCAAAGCCTGGGATGGGAAAGGCAACTCCACAGATGCCTGTCACTTCCTTGCCGCCTTCCGTAACTGGGCAGGAGCAGCAGGAGACGCTATGAATACGTGGGATACCACCACAAGCAGTTGGTATACAGACGAACACCGCTGGTGTTACGAATTGCCTTGTCTCTCATTTTGCACCTTCGGACTACTGTACTTTTACGATATGTTCCCATGACTCGCGCTTCTCGGCTTCCATTCCGCGCCCTGCGCCTCGGCGATAGGATGGCCAGTTTTACGCTCGGTTTCGTCCGCTGACCATTTCTAAGGCACGCATCGTCCCGCAGGATTCCCTTGTACTGCATAAAGCCATTCCCTTTGTCTCCCTTCTTGTACGATCACGATAGGCTCGCGCCATGTGTTTGTCCTGTACAAACACCCTGTACTAGTATATAAGTCACGCCCTACCTAGCTTGTATGGTAGACTTGACTTCTTGTGTAATACCACATCGTCTTTGCCTCACGAACGACCCTCGACTCGCCTTTGCGCTTGAGTCTATACTTTTGCTCGCCAGTGCGCTTGAGCCTTGCTCTCCCTCTATTGTCCTCGGTTCCAGGGAAACCAAGTGATACTTGTGCATCACCGAACTGAGTCTTAACCGACTCGCGCTCTTCCGATCCCGTTGACTTAACGTGGTACACGTCGTACCTAACGCCCCTGTGGTGGCGTTACATTAAGTCAAGTCTCTCACAGTGGCGAATCTTCACAGTCGCTCCAGATCCCAGTTTCAGGCAGAATATATCGACAGATACAGTGACGACAAGCTTTCCGATAAAGTCAAAGGAGCCGTCATCTGGAAGGAACACGAAGGAGTGGAAGGATATTTCCTCTTCCATCCTAACACCCAGAAATACCGACAGGTCCACTATCTTGAAGAACTACGGCAGTGGGCATACATTGACTATTCTACAAAGAAAGGCCAGTGGTACACTATTAGCATAGTACCACAGGCACTCGGAGTCGGACCCCTTACGACTCACACTACTCCCGGCATTGCCGTCGACGACGATTCCCCATCACCGAGTGTCTCTGTACCTACAACAAACCTACCCAACCCAACGACACATTTCCAGACTCACGCGATGTCCCAAACCCAGCAAGCCTCGGCCAGTACGACTCTCACCAGCGGTGGCGCTGGAGGAGGAGGAGCACCCAACCCGCCTAGTGGTAGCGCACCCGTACCATCTGGTAGCGGTGGTGGTGGCGGTGGCGGTGGCGGTGGCGGTGGCGCCGCGCCAGGAGGAGCAGCGCCAGCAGCGCCAGCAGCGCCAGCAGCGCCAGCAGCGCCAGCAGCGCCAGCAGCGCCAGCAGCGCCAGCAGCGCCAGCAGCGCCAGCAGCGCCAGCAGCGCCAGCAGCGCCAGCAGCGCCAGCAGCGCCAGCAGCGCCAGCAGCGCCAGCAGCGCCAGCAGCGCCAGCAGCGCCAGCAGCGCCAGCAGCGCCAGCAGCGCCAGCAGCGCCAGCAGCGCCAGCAGCGCCAGCAGCGCCAGCAGCGCCAGCAGCGCCAGCAGCGCCAGCAGCGCCAGCAGCGCCAGCAGCGCCAGCAGCGCCAGCAGCGCCAGCAGCGCCAGCAGCGCCAGCAGCGCCAGCAGCGCCAGCAGCGCCAGCAGCGCCAGCAGCGCCAGCAGCGCCAGCAGCGCCAGCAGCGCCAGCAGCGCCAGCAGCGCCAGCAGCAGCCAGCAGTGCCAGCCCCCCGGAGGAAACGGACGACTGGGAGGAAACCCCCCTCCTGAGTTTACTGGGGTCAGAGATGAGAGCAAGGCTTTCTTGCGAGCGTTTCGACTCTACAAGGAGATGAACCCCACCGTCGATCAACTAGCGATCCCGGCCTCGCGAGCCATGACCTTCCTGTCGTACATCCGAGGCCCGTTAGTAAACGACTGGGTTGATGAACAAGCACAATGGTTGGAGGACCAAATTGCGGCAGGAGTCCTCCGACAAAACGAAGTTTTATGGACTACCATCAGAGACCGGTTCGTACAGGCCTACACCGACACATCTGAACAAACCAACGCACGCAAAGCACTCCAAACCCTCACGATGAAGGGAGGAGATATCGACACCTACGTCGCAACATTCCAAAACCTCGTCACGAAGGCAGGGTACAACCCTGACGAAGCCACGACATTGGAGTTATTCCAAGACGGACTACCAAACCAGTTAGTAGTCAACGCTGTCCGCTTCCAGCACCCTGTCAATTGGGAGCAGTGGAAGGCGGCCGCCCGATTGCAGCAGGCTGAATACCTCATTCTTAAGGACCGCCTCGGCAAAGGCAAGCCCCAGCGCAAAAAGGGCGGACAGAGCAGAGAGCAGTGGGTCCAAGCCCTCAAAGGAACTCGCGACCCCAACGCCATGGACGTTGGACACGCCAGAGCCTCCGTGGCTCTCACCGATGCCAACAAAGCCTCCCTTCAAAAGGAGGGACGATGTTTTAGATGTCGTGCACAAGGGCACATCTTGCGTAACTGTCCTCAAAAGGGCCTGCGAGTGGCTGCCACTACATCTGCCGTGGCGCCAACCCCCATGTCCCCGCGATCACCAACCACGGCTTCCACGAGTTCAGGTGTACCAACTCCCACCATCTCTTCTTTCGCCATACAATCTAGTCGCATACTATCGAATGAAGAGCAGGCGGATCTACAGATCGCAGCGATGAAGGCGCAAACTCAGGAAGTACAAGATCTCATGGTAGAGAAGCTATTTGGACGAGAGGATTTTCTCGACGCTTGAACCCGGCGGCCTGGGCTAGAGCATTAAACTTGAACGTGTACACTAGCAGATACCGATCCATGCGAATCCCAGTTTTGTTCAAATCTGCACACGCAACGGCCGAACGACAAGTCTTGATCGACTCAGGAGCTACCGACAATTTCATATGCTCCTCGCTTCTGAAACGACTCCAAATCGGGACGAGGGAAGTAACACACCCCATCCGTATTTGGAATGTAGACGGCACCCATAATCAGGACGGTGCCATCACGCATTACACGGATCTTACCGTACGAACGGGGAAAGAAGAAAGGACGCTTCGCTTCCTGGTTACCAACCTAGGAAGGGACGAAGTAATCCTAGGATACCCTTGGTTCACGGCCTTTGAGCCCGCAATCAAGTGGGGAGATGCGACGCTGAGCGAAGAGTTCCAGCCGGTCGTAGTCTCGAGCCTTCACTTGTCAGACGAAGCCACGCCCATGGAAGCTTCCATTCGGGCGTTGGAGACGTACGAACTTGACGAGGGAAGCGTGGGAACAGCTCATGGATGACGAGCGGGAGCCCCAGATCGCGTTTTTGCGAAAAACTACGACCGCCTCTGAACTAGCGCAGCAAGAAGCGGCGAAAAGAAAGGAACGTACCTTCGAAGAAATGATACCCGAGGAGTACAGACGCCACAAGAAAATCTTTGATGAGGAGGCGTCTCATCGATTCCCGCCCTCTCGTCCCTGGGATCATGCCATAGACCTCCTTCCTAACGCCCCCGCCTCATTAGATTGCAAAGTCTACCCGCTCGCACAAACGAACAGGAAGCACTAACCACCTTCCTGAATGAACAGCGCGCGAAGGGGTATATTCGCCCATCGAAATCACCATACGCATCCCCCTTCTTCTTTATCAAGAAGAAGGACGGGAAACTACGCCCTGTCCAAGACTACAGACGGTTGAACGAACTCACAGTCCGAAACCACTATCCACTCCCCCTGATTCCAGAACTCGTTGATCGGATACGCAATGCGCGTCTGTACACAAAACTTGACGTTAAATGGGGGTATAATAACGTGCGAATTAAGCTCGGAGACGAGTGGGAAAGCGGCTTTCAAAACCAACCAAGGACTATATGAACCCCTTGTTATGTACTTCGGACTCACCAACTCCCCCTCTACATTCCAAGCGATGATGGACGACACGTTCCGACCTCTCACCCTCACAAACAAAGTGATCGTTTACATGGACGACATCTTAATTGCTACACCCCTCAATTACCCCCACCACCGAGCCGTAGTACACGAGGTTCTCCGCTTGTGCGAAGAACATGACCTCTACATCAAACCAGAAAAGTGCGAATTTGAAGTGCTCGAAGTCGAGTACCTTGGATTGATCATAGGCCATGGAAATCTGCGGATGGACCCCGTAAAGGTACGAGGAATCCGAGAGTGGCCAGCCCCAAGGAACCTTCGCGAAGTACGCGCATTCCTTGGATTCTGCAACTTCTACCGGCGATTTATCCGAGGTTTCTCCACACTCGCACGACCACTCCACGACTTAACCCGTAAAGACACCCTGTGGCACTGGGGACAACGAGAGCAAGACGCATTCGACAATGTTAAACGCAGCATCCAGCGCGAACCCACATTGCTGTTCCCCGACCTCACAAAGCCATTTGAACTAGAGGTCGACGCATCCAATGTCGCCATCGGAGCCGTGCTCAACCAGCTCGGCCCGGATCAAAAGCTGCACCCCATCGTGTTCCATTCCGAATCCTTCAGCCAAGCAGAACGCAACTACGACATCTATGATAGAGAGTTACTGGCCGTAGTCAAAGCCCTACGAACATGGTGTACCTACCTTGTTGGCTCCCCCCATAAAATCATCATCCACACCGATCACGCCAATCTCCAGTACTGGAAGGAACCAAGAAAAATCAGCAGACGAGTCGCGCGCGAATTCCTAGAACTCTCGGAGTACGACTTCCTCCTGAAACATGTCTCCGGAGTAAAAAACAGCCGCGCGGATGCCCTGTCACGAAGAGCGGACTACGCAGCACACGAGGAGGACAACAATGACATTATTGTCCTCCCTGCAGAACGCTTCCTTCGAGCGACGGAAATGTCCATGCACAACATGGACATTTGGACCCAGATATCGCAAAACCTTGACAAGAAGGACGTATTGCGATGGGTCGAGCCCCATAACCTGAAAAAGGTGGGGGGGCTGTGGTGGAAGAATGACGCGTTAGTTGTCGTGGGCGACAACGACCTTAAACGGGGGGTAATCACCTTTTTCCACGATACACCTGCCATGGGACACCCGGGAATCGCAAATACTTACGAGTTATTACGACGCGACTACTGGTGGCCCAACATGCGCAAAGACGTAGAAGACTATGTCAAAGGATGCGCGACATGCCAGGCAAACAAGATTAACCCTCACCGTCAAAAACCACACCTGTTCCCCATCACCACAGACCCGAACGCCGAACCATTTGAGGTTGTCGCGATGGACTTCATCACTAAACTCCCTCTATCAAACGGATACGACTCCATACTCACCATCACGGATCACGATTGCTCGAAGGCCGCAATCTTCATCCCATGTAACGAGTCAATCACAGCAGAAGGAGTAGCACGCCTCTACCTCCGTCACGTATACCCCCACTACGGCATTCCCCGAAAGATTATCACAGACTGAGACCCCCGATTCACATCCGCATTCATGACCAACCTCTGCAAGGTCCTCGGAATTCGTCAAAACATATCGTCGGCATACCACCCACAAACTGACGGACAATCTGAACGTACGAACCAGTGGTTAGAACAGTATCTGCGACACTGGAGTAACGTACAACAGGATAACTGGGCCGAGGCATTACCAGTGGCGCAATTCGCCCATAACGCCTGGCCTAATGCAACAACAAAAGAAACTCCCTTCTCGCTCATCATGGGATGGGAACCACGTACCATGTGGACACCGAAGCCAACGACATCCCCGTCAGTGGAGCAACGCCTAGAAGATATGACCATCAGACGACAACACGCGCAGGACTGCATCAAACACGCGCAAGAACTGATGGCAAAAAGGGGCAAGACGCGCTTCATTCCCTATCAAGAAGGCGCAATGGTTTGGTTGGAAGGCACGAACCTCCGAACTTTCTACCCCACCACAAAACTCGCCCCAAAACGTCACGGTCCGTTCCGGGTGAAGTGGGTTCTTTCAGACGTCTCATACGAATTAGAACTCCCGGACGCATGGAAGATCCACCCAGTCTTCCATGCCAACCTCCTTACGCCATATAAGGAGACGGAATTACACGGCGTAAACTTCACACGCCCACCCCCGGACTTGATTGATGGAGAAGAAGAGTTCGAAGTGGAGCGCATCCTTCAGTCCCGATCACATGGACGAGGGCGCAAACTTCAATTCCTTGTCCAATGGAAGGGCTTCCCAATAAGCGATAGCACGTGGGAACCCCTTGAACACGTTCGACACGCGCCCGACCTTATCACCGACTTCTATCGCTTAAACCCTACCGCCGAAGGGGCTGGACGAAAGATATAAAGCATCGCCCCTCTGACCGCACCATCGCCCCATCCCCACTGCCCTTCGCTCAACCATGACAACCACTCCCGTGATTTCTACTATCCAAACCCGCCGCCCTGTCGAGATCATCCTTGAAAATCTAACCGTGCCTTCACAGGATCTTGGTGTCCCCTCCGAGCCGGAGGGTCGTACGCCGTACTCCGTGATTCCTGACTCTCCCCCTCGCCCTGTCCTTGCGCTCGCTGTCTCCGCCCTAGTATCACTAGCAGAAGAATCCACGTCACCCACTGAGACGACCAAACATCCCCCAACCCTCGTCGTTCCTCACTCCGTTGACACACCAATTACTGTCCACGTCCCCGTCACGCCCACCTACCCACCCGAGGTCGTCACCTCCATCACTCCACCACCGCCGCTCTCGCCTACCGCCGTTCTCGCTACCTCCATTCCGACTCCACCATTCCCCGCTGGAATGGATCACACATTTACGCCAATCCCTCAGACTCGAATGGTCGAGCCCGACCCTGCCCTCGCCCTCCTTGATGATGAGGAGGACAAGGAGAACGAAGACCCTGGCATTCCCTTCTTCCTCAACGACCCCACAACCCCCACCTTCTTTCCGCTTATGGTCGGAGAGACAGGCACCGTTAAGCAAATGGCACGGTACATCTACTATCGTCACAACTACCAGGAGGTCGTCGGGACTATGGGGAGGGGCCACCCTTGCTACGCATCCCAGGTCTTTCTCAACGAAGTCTACACCAGTCAGCTCGCACAACACATCACCGACAACCAGCTCAACATGTTCCACCCTCATGACCCTCGCGCCATTGTTCTTAACGAGGTGTTAATTGAACTTCATAATCCCCGCCTTCATGCCGAGGTGTCCTGTCTCCGCGAATGCCTTACGCGCCGAGACGCTATCTGTACCCGTCAGGCGGACATCCGGCGTCTGGAGACGGAGCTGACACGGGATCAGTTCCATCTCGACCTGGACTTCTCGTCGGTCCGGAAGCGCCTTCAGTACGCTCGGGCCATCCCTCTCATTGCCGACAAGTACGCCGAGCTCCATGTGAAGCCCGTGTGTCCCCGAGGCTCACCGGAGTACACCCCCCTCGCTCCCCGTGACGCTGGACCTAGCGAGATGCCCCGCCTTCATGGGGAGGGTGGCGGGCGTAAGCGCAAGTGCTTCCAGTGCAAGTCCACGGAACACCTGGTGGCCCAGTGCCCAGAGCGACGAGCGAGGGAGCCGTGTCAATGGTGCGGGAGTCGAGCGCATAGGCTTGATGTTTGCCTCATTCGGCGGCTTTCTCCCATGACACCTGCACATGTAGACCCAGACTCCCGCCCTCGGTGGTGCGGGAAGTGTCTATGATACGATGCCACCCACGAAGAAATTAAATGCCCCATGTACGAGATGTGTTGGGACTGTGGAGAGAGGGGGCGTTTCATGTTCCTGCGTCGACACACCTGCCCCCGCACCCCTTCTCCTGTCCCCGCGAACATCCCTGCAGAGGAGGACTACGCATACACCAGCGATTAAGCTGAAGTCGTGGCGACTTCAGTTCTGATGGGGGGGTAATGTTACGAATTGCCTTGTCTCTCATTTTGCACCTTCGGACTACTGTACTTTTACGATACGTTCCCATGACTCGCGCTTCTCGGCTTCCATTCCGCGCCCTGCGCCTCGGCAATAGGATGGCCAGTTTTTACGCTCGGTTTCGTCCGCTGACCATTTCTAAGGCACGCATCGTCCCGCGGGATTCCCTTGTACTGCATAAAGCCATTCCCTTTGTCTCCCTTCTTGTACGATCACGATAGGCTCACGCCATGTGTTTGTCCTGTACAAACACCCTGTACTAGTATATAAGTCATGCCCTACCTAGCTTGTATGGTAGACTTGACTTCTTGTGTAATACCACATCGTCTTTGCCTCACGAACGACCCTCGACTCGCCTTTGCGCTTGAGTCTATACTTTTGCTCGCCAGTGCGCTTGAGCCTTGCTCTCCCTCTATTGTCCTCGGTTCCAGGGAAACCAAGTGATACTTGTGCATCACTGAACTGAGTCTTAACCGACTCGCGCTCTTCCGATCCTGTTGACTTAACGTGGTACACGTCGTACCTAACGCCCCTGTGGTGGCGTTACAGCTGGATAGCGGCTGTTCTTAATTTGATGGAAGGAGACGCAAAAACCTGGGCCCTCCCATACCTGGAAGAGGCCAATTCAGGTGGAACTCCCTTCGGCGGAACCTTTGCAGGGTTCGTCAAGGAGTTTAACCGCAGGTTCAGCCCCCTCAACGTGCAAGAGATAGCACGCGAGGAACTCAAAAAGACAAAGCAAGGAAAGAAGCCAGTCTCGGAATACATGTCGGTATTCGAGCAGTACTCAGGACAGACAGGGTGGTCCAAGGAGGACCTTCGCACCCGATTCTACGATGGACTCAACGAGGACATCAAGGACGTCCTGGCCTGGTCAGAGAAGCCTTACAAGACCTATGAAGAGCTCAAGCAATCAGCGCAGACCATTGATCAGCGTATGCGCCAGCGAAGAGCTGAGAAGTCTGGGAAACCAACTTCGCCAAATCAAACCTCGTCCCCCGACCCTAACGCCATGCAAGTAGACGCCACGCGTCAGCAGGGCAACCAGAAGAAAGGGGACATATTTAAAACCAAGGCTGAATACCAGAGCTGGATGAAAGGGAAGTGTTACGGATGCGGATCACCCGACCATGTCAAGAAGGATGGGAATCACGAGCGGGATGTGTGCAACCACTGTCAAAAGGTTGGACACAGGTCCACCGTCTGTCAGCTCAAGAAAATGGGGAAACCAGGGAAGGCCAAAGTGGCGGCCACTACCACGGAATCCCCGAGCCCACCATCCTCGTCAAGTACTGCGGTAGCTGCCGCTTCACCAAGCACCACTCCGGCAAAGACGTCACAGGCAGACGTAGCCAAGTTGATGGAGATGGTAACCCGCCAGCAAGAGCAGTTGGAAGCTCTCAAAGCAGCTTTTTGATTAAGGGGTCGCGTGTAGCTGCGACCGGCCCCTTAACAGTAGATGAGACGGACTTATGTACCTGTACCATATGTTCTCGTGTTTCGGACTCATTTCCTGTAATTCGTACTCACACAGTTTCTGCCTGTAAGTTAGATAGTAGTGTCGGCTCCGTTTCTTGTCTTCCCGGTCCCTCCACATTTACATCTGCCTTGGAGATGAACAATACTAGTAGTGTTTCTGTTGCTCCACTTTCTTCCGAAGCAGCGCCGCACGTGATGATTTCTGATGCAGCACTGTCTTCAACTATTATTCCTGAAACAAAAGATAAAAAGTCACACTTTCATATTTCTGTGTATTTAAAAGGACATCATCGTACTGTAAAAGTAGCAGCAATGGTAGACTCCGGGGCAACTTCGTTGTTCCTAGACAAAAGGTATGCTGACCGCCACAAGATGTTGCAGGTTCCTCTGGAGCACCCCATCACCTTATACAATATCGATGGAACGCTCAACGAAGCAGGCAGTATCACCCAAAAAGTTCGACTTACTCTGAAAGTTGGCCCCACCGAAGATAGTCATGACTTCCTAGTCACTTCGCTGGGCCCAGAGGATGTCATATTGGGACTGCCATGGCTAAGACTAAGGAACCCCAACATAGATTGGCAGGAGGGCACAATGCGCCTCAACTCAACCGCTGAAATAGCGCAACCAGAGTTGGAGGTAGAGGTGACGCGCATTATGGTGAACCGTATGGAACGCCACCGTCTCCTTGCGGAGAAGGTGCTCGACACGGCCCAAGACGAAGTGTTCTGCTTAGCGGGCTTTACATATTCTCAACAGATCGCTGAGAAAGCCACAGCCGCTAAACCTAAGAAAACCTTCGAAGAGATGGTGCCAGAGCACTACAGAGACTTCGCAAAAGTATTCTCTGAGGAGGAATCCCAGAGGCTCCCTGAGCACCAACCATGGGACCACGCCATAGACCTAGAACCAGATGCAGTCAAACACTGGAAGGTCAAGTCGTACCCCATGTCGGTCAACGAGCAAGAGGAATTGGATAAGTTCCTGCAAGAGCACATTTCTAAAGGATACCTGGTCCCATCAAAGTCACCAATGGCTTCACCAGTATTCTTTATAAAAAAGAAAGACGGAAAGCTACGTCTAGTGCAGGACTACAGGTGGCTCAACAAAATTACCATCAAGAACCGCTATCCACTTCCACTAGCAGCCGACATTGTTAACCGGTTGAAAGGAGCCAAGTACTTCACTAAGTTCGACGTTAGATGGGGCTATCATAACATTTGCATCAAGCCTGGTGACGAATGGAAAGGTGCAATAGTCACAAACCGTGGCCTGTTTGAGCCAAAAGTAATGTACTTTGGCATGACCAACAGCCCCGGCCACCTTTCAAGCCCTCATGAACGCCGTCTTTGCCGATCTAATTGCCTCAGGAGAAGTCGCAGTCTACATGGATGATATCCTCATCTATAGCCAAGACTTGAAGCACCACCGCCAGATAGTGCGAGAAGTGCTCAAACGTCTAAGAGACTACGACCTCTATCTCAAGCCTGAGAAGTGCGAGTTTGAAAGGCAAGAAATGGAGTACCTAGGGATGATTATCCGCCCCGGAGAAGTGCAGATGGACCCTGGCAAGGTCTCTGCAGTAAGGGAGTGGCCAACACCTACAATGCTTAAAGAGGTCAGAGCGTTTGTCGGGTTCGCCAACTTCTATCGTCGGTTCATTAAGGACTTCGCGGCCATTGCCCGACCCTTACATGACCTTACAAAGAAGGACACTCCATGGCACTGGCATTCAGAGCAGCAGGCTGCAGTCGACAAGCTTAAGGAGCGCTTTGTACAGGAACCTATCTTAAAGGTGTACGATCCAAACCTCCCCACGCGTGTTGAGACCGATGCCTCTGGATTTGCTACTGGCGGGATACTCACTCAGAAGTACCCAGATGGTCTTTGGCACCCAGTTGCGTATCGCTCAGAGTCAATGAGCAAGGAAGAACGCAACTACAAGATCTACGACAGAGAAATGCTCGGCTTAATACGCGCCTTAGAGGACTGGAGACATTTCCTCGAAGGCATCTCCTTTGAAGTGATCACCGACCATAAGAACATGGAATGGTGGGCAAGCATGAAAGACTTAAATCGCCGGCAAGCTCGCTGGGCGTTATATTTAAGTTGCTTTGCCTTCAAAATCACCTACAAGAAAGGAGACTTGATGCAAGCCGACGCATTAAGTAGATTCTCAAAAGACCATGTCAAAGACAGTGAGGATAACCGCCAAGTTCAGGTTTTACAACCTAAGCACTTCCTCAATGCCGCCCAAGCCCACTTCCGCCCAGAAGTGGATTCCCTAGGCAGTCGCATTAAACTCGCGTCTATAAGAGAAGCCGAAGTCATAGAGGGTCTTAAAAGTTTACAAAAGACCACTCCAAAGGCTCTTACAGACGGAGTTGCGCTGTGGGAAGAAGAGGACGGTTTTGTTTATCATAGAGGAAAGCTCTATGTACCCAACGACCGTGCCCTACGTAGAGATGTGGTGAAGTCTTGCCACGACTCAACTACTACAGGGCACCCGGGTAAAACGGAACCATCGAGCTAGTTAGTCGCTACTACTGGTGGCCACGCATGGCAGGCTTCATTAGCTCATACGTAGAAGGATGCGATCGATGCCAACGCTATCGCAAGGATCTGCACCCCAAAGCTATTATTCAGCCGCAAGAAGTACCTGAAGGTCCATGGCAACTAGTTGGTGTCGATCTAATTGGACCACTGCCAATGTCACATGGAAAGGACATGATCCTTAACATAGTGGATCATTATACGAAACAGATCCATCTATTTCCAGTGACTTCTCAGATTACGGCTGATGGGGTAGCATCCATCTACTTTGAGCAAGTCTTCCCCTTGCACGGGATCCCTCGAAAGATCATCAGTGATCGAGGACCCCAGTTTGCTGCAAGGAGCATGCGGGCACTTTATAAGCGACTAGGGATAGACGCAGGTCTCACCACCGCCTATCACCCTCAAGCTAATGGACAGGTAGAGCGCAAAAACCAAGAAGTAGAAGTCTACTTGCGCTTGTTCATTAGCAAGAGGCAGGATGATTGGGCAGACCTACTCCCTACAGCGGAATTTGTGGTCAACAGCAGGCTCAACTCTGCAACGGGTCACACACCCTTTGAGCTGCTATACGGCTATACGCCAGACTTCACAATTCCTGCTGGTAGGCCCACAGGAATCCCAACGCTCGATAAGCGTCTACAGAACTTAGTTTCCACAAGAAGGGATGCAGAGGGCCGCTCTACGCCTAAGTAAATGGCGAATGCAGACAGACGTTGAACAAAGACATAAGCCTACGTCTTCAACGTCGGGGATAAAGTCTGGTTGCAAGCTAAGCAAATAAAAATCCACCAGCAGTCGTCCAAACTGGGACCTAAGCAACTAGGCCCATTTGAAGTCACTAAAGTTTTAAGTGACGTCGACTACAAGCTTGCCACTCCCCCCTGCATTACGGATCCATGATGTATTTCATGTAGACCGCCTCTCCCCTTACAAGGGAAACGAAGTTAATGGGCTTTTGCCACCTCCACCAGACCCCGTCACAGTCGAAGGCGAGGAAGAGTACGAAGTTGACCACATAAGAGACAGCAAACTCTTCGGTCGCACTCTTAAGTACCTCGTTCACTGGAAGGGTTACGGTGAAGGCGAGGACACTTGGGAAGCCAGCCAAGAATCTAGCTCATGCCCCGGAGAAAGTACAGGAGTTCCACTCCTTAAACCAGGCGCACCCAGAAAAATAGCTGCTCTCATATACGCGTCCTTGCCTTGGCAAGCACCTCATCAGTACACAGAGGCCAACGCGGACGTCGACCCTTAAGAAGGGGGGTGATGTCATGGACGTGTATTATTTTTATCTTATTTTTGCGTATTTATATGCATTTATTTGGTGAAGATATAAAGGGCCAAAGTACTGATACAAGTTAGTCACACGGGCCTGCCACCCATGTGCACGTGATTGCGGGACAAGAGTCCCTTATACGTTTACTCAATTATGATTGGATGGAAGGAGATGGAAGACTCTAGAAGGATCTAGAACATATATACGTCATGATTAGTAGTATACACTTACTCGCTGTATTACGTTTTACTCAGCAAGTGGAGCCGCTCATAAGCGCGATGACATGTGCATCAGTCAGCACAATAAGATGCGCTATTAATAGACACGACGCGTCAGCTCCTGAGTCAAGGAGTCTTACTGTACACTTAGTAATAGTGTTTAGACTCAGTTCAAGCTCAGCTACAGTAGCGTATATAAACCCTCATGTAGCATCCTGAGTGGAACCAACTTGTCCTCTTGGTTCTCCACTCAGGTGCGTATTCCCATGTACTCTCTACACTCCATCAATCTAACTTGTCCTCTTGGTTCTCCACTCAGTGTGCCGCCGTGTGATATCTGTGGTTGAAGACTTGTATAAAGTCTTATACGTTCCACGCCCTCCACGTCGACTGCACATCTAGCGCGTGACTTGTCTCTGCGTTGAGTTGGGTGTGTCACCGGTTCAGTTCACCTTCACCTTCGCCTTGCTTAACGTAGCGCGGCAGTCGCACCGCTACATAAGCCAGAACATATTGCGCAAGCTGCAGATGTTGGGGTGAAGGATTCGCTGCATACTGCGCCAGACGTGACACAGCGAAGGAAATGTCTGGTCTAGTACCAATCTGAATGTACAGCAGACTACCAATGAGTGACTGATAGTGCATAATGTCAGAGGCAGTAGCCTGACCTGTATATTTATGAGGTGCTTGTCAGCACCAGCGGGCAAGGGTGTGGAGTGTGGAGTGGCATTAGACATGCCAAAGCGTTCAAGGACATCCTTGACATAGCCAGACTGATCTATTTCGATGCATCTAAGGGAGCGGTTGCGCATAATGCGCATACCAAGATAGGACTCTATCTCCCCAAGATCTGTCATCTCATAGCGTTCAGAGAGGGTCTGACTTTAAACGCTTAATCCTCTCCAAGGAAGCACCCAATATAGTGATGTCGTCAACGTAAACGATAATGAAGAGTGGTCCATCCCCCTCTCATTGAGGCAACACATATACGCCAGCATCGGCAAATGTCTGCTTAAAGCCAAGTGCAAGTAGCACTCCACGGAATTGCAAGTTCCATGCACAGGAGGCTTGTTTGAGACATATATCGCCTTGACTAGGTGACACCCTTCGTCTCTGAACCAGTGGTGATGAAACCTTGTGGCTGCTCCATGTTATCTCCTCGTCAAGCACACCATTGAGAAAAGCAGACTTGACATCCATCTGATGGATGTGCCAGTCCTCCAGTGCGGCCAATGCCAGAAGTAATTGTAGCAACTCAAATCGTGTGATGGGAGAGAAAGTTTCATCAAAATCTATGCCAGGGATCTGCATAAATCCCTTAGCCACCAAGCAAGCTCTGTAGTGGCCATCCACCTTGAGCTTGAAGACCCATTTGGATTTTACTGCCTTACAATTAGGCGGGAGATCTACTAACTCCCATGTGCCATTCTTGGCGAGCACATCCATTTCATATTGGCATGCCATTGTCCATTCACCTGCATCCACAGACTGCATGGCCTCTGCGTAAGATGCAGGATCTCTTCCTATATAAGCTGCAGCCAACAGCTCCGCATATCCCAACTGTCTGCCGCACATGGCCATGTTATCTGCTGAGAAGTAGCGGGGGTTGGGCACAGGTGCACGGGCAGAGCGTCTAGGCGCATTGTCCATCTCGCACAGCAGCTGACTACACTGTGCACAGTCCTCAAATCCTCCAGGCATATCTGGTGAGGGAGGAGGGACATGGCGCATAATGCGCATTGCACCTGATGTGGCGGTGGAGAAGTGGGAGTGGGTTGCTCACGCTTAGGTGTAACAGGAAGAGTGGGTGGTGTAGGTGGTGGTGGTGTGTGGGGGTGCTCTTGTTTTGGGTCTAGAATGTCTTCAACATCCTCCTCCTCACTGGTGTCTGAGTGTGCAGGGGAGGGTGCTCGCTGTGGTGGTAACGCCGACGTGCTAGGTACAGCAATCACTGGTGGAGGTAGTGGCTGTGAGACCACTTGAGAAGGTTGTGAGTGTGGCTCAACACCTGTAGGGACAGGAAGCTACTCTCGTCAAATGTCACATCCCTGGACAAATGGACAGAGCAGGTTGAGAAGTCCCAGAGCTTATAGCCCTTAGATTTGGGCTCAAACCCAATAAGCATGACCTCAATGGTTTTCGCATCCAATTTGCGATGCTTATCAGCAGGTATGTGCATGTACCCCTTGCATCCAAAGATGCATAAGTGAGAGACATCTGGTACCTTGCCAGAGTACCAGAGCTCATAAGGTGTGCGCCACTTGAGCGTACGGGTGGGAGAGTGGTTATAGATGTGTACCGCAGTGCTCATAGCATGCTCCCAGAAGCCTTTAGACATGCCTGCTGTGTGTAGCATGGCCATTGCCTTATCCGTAATGGTGCAGTTAAACCACTCAGCTTTCCCATTTGACTGTGGTGAACCTGGCATCGTAAGGTGATGCTCTATCCCTCTCTGCTTGAGAATGTCCTGTACTAGTACTTGGCTCACCATGTACTCACCTCCATGGTCAGAGTGGAGTGCACACAGTTTATGGGATGTCTGGGTTTCACCCCAGGCCAAATACATCTGCAGTGCCTTCACAAACTGATCCTTTGACTTAATAAAGTACACCACTGCATGCTTGGAGTGGTCATTTATGAAGGTGGTGGTGTACACTGAGCTTTGTAGGGATTGAGTTTGCATTGGACTGGCAAGGTCACTGTGTACAATCTCAAAAATACAGGTTGTCCTTTTGGTGGAGGACACAGAGAAAGGTTGGCGAGTGGATTTGCCTAACTTGCACCCACAACACACAGCAGTGTGCATGGTAGAGCTGTCAATGTCCATGCCAATAGTGGCAGAGGGACTGTACGACTTAAGAGCAGCAGGGAAAATGTGTCCCATGCGCTGATGCCAGATATCAAGAGTGGTGACAGCACTTTGACATGAGCATTGAGGCCAATGCTTGAAGCATCCAACCAGTAGAGGTTGTCCTCCAAGTAGCCAACAGCTACACATTTGTTACCAACAGATATTTTAGATGAGCCACTGTCAAAGGCCACTTCCGCACCCTTCTGTGCTAGAGCATGCGTTGACAAGAAGCATGTTTTCACCAGAGGAAGGTGTAGCACATTGCTGAGGGTGATTGGAATGCCTTGGCTTGTAGTGAAGACGACGGAGCCTACACCAACTTGGTCAATTGTGGACTTATCACCCAGGTGCACAGCACCTTTACATGGGGTGTAGTCCTTGAAGTCAGACCGATGTGGTGTGATGTGGTGTGTAGCACCACTGTCCATCATCCAATGCTGTTACAATCACCCAGATTGTTCCACAAGATGTACAGGGGGTCAGTTTATAGTCTGGTGACTCTGAGATGTTTACAGTCCAAGGGACTCTTCCTTGCATGCTGCAAGGGTTGGGATGCCAGGCTGGTCGCTTACTAAGCGAGGGAGCAGAGATCTTGAGGGACAGGAGATGAGAAGTGGGCTATATTATTGGAAGACCAAGATGGGGACTCTACACTGTAAACTACACGTCTTATATACACTTCTAACTAGCTCTTGCCAGCGCATCAGTCTTGCTGGCAATAAGTGCCAGCACATCAGTGCTATGTGTCAGATCAGGGCCAGAACACAGGAGCGAGGCAAGGTGAAACATGGAACAGTACAGTAGAAGATCAGATAAGCTGATCTCTGGATATAACACATCTGGAACACAAGTTATCAGTCCGAATCAGGAACGCTTATGTGGTGCCATGTCATGTGATCATGACAAATGCACACACAAGGCAGCATACAAGGCAACACCAACTGCATTGTCCGCCCAGTTAATGGCAAGCTCATCATCGACCTCCTTAATGGAGGTGGTGGTTGGTACTAATACATGACTATTGGCAGCCTTGTTGCTAGTCTCCTTCAGCTTCCCCGCAGCTTCATCCTTCTTCCTCTGCCTGCAGTCAGGCTTGATACGCCCCTTTTTGTTACAATAATGGCACATAAGTTAAGAATGGTCTTTCTTCTTATGGCCACCACTAGTGGGCTTATTGGGGGCAGCCTTATTGAGGGAGGAGCCAGAAGGGCCAGTGTGGCATGCTTCCTCCGAGATGATGTGCGCAATTATTTCAGCATGCTTTAGTTTGGAGGGGGCACCACTGGCAAGGATGGTGGAGGCCAGAACCTTGTAGGAGGCTGGCAGGGTGTGGAGAAGTATGAGACAGAATTGGGTGTCTGTGACACCCATCTGTGCATTGGAAAGGACAACCCATAGCTCATTGAGTTTGGCCAACTGAGAGGCCATAGGTGCAGAGTTGTCAAGGCAGGCTTGAGTTAACTGGATCCACAAATTAAATATGGTAGTGCTGCCCGAGGCACCAGCATAGACGTCCTTCAGCTTGTCCCACTTTGACTTGAAGGTGGGATAGGCAAGTGGGTCAGCAATGAGGGAGTAGATGTCAGGCTTAAGGTAGAGGCGAAGGTACGCCTTAGCCTGACACTGGATGGAGTCCCACTCATCAGCGGTGACTCCAGAGGGTGGAACCTGGAGGTAGAACACATCCTCTGCTTCATTCAGCGTGAGGATGGCCTCTAGAGTTCTGGACCACTCATTCCAGTTAGACCCATCAAATCGGCTAAGGTTAATGCCCAAAGGCATGCCAAGGAGTTGCCATAGGCGTTTGCAATACACAAGGAGGGTGTGGACCCAGAAGCAGATGGGAGTGAGCTGCCTGCTGTGGCACCTGCAGCTGCACTGGTGGCACCAGTGGGCAAGGCAGCGCGGGAGGAGTGTGTGGAAGAAGCCATAGGGATGATTTATCTATCACCGAGGAGCAGTCAGTGATAGTGCTTCAAAACAGTTGCAAGATATGGATGGGGGGTACCACTCCTGTCTGTGAATCTGTAAGGCCAGAACGCTAACACGTCCTGCCTCCTGATGGTATGCCAGTGATACAAGGGCTAGGCCCAGGATGGAGAATCCCTTTGCCATACTGGAAGCTAGCTGCTGGCCAGGATGTGTCTAGGACACAGCTTCACCAGTTTGCATCAGGGGGAAATGGAGGGAATGCTTTCAGAGCCCAAGGCTGTCTACCTCAGCCTCCTCAGCCTATTGGTTGCCTCATCACCACAAGTGGCTTTACTGAATCCTTTCCCATTGCCACTACAAGGCAGGTATCTGGTTGCAGAACACCATAAGGTGAACACCCCCCAGAGTCTGAACCAGGTTTTACACTCCCATGGTGAGGAGATCCTGCGCCCAGTGTGGAGCACCAGAGACAGCTGGCACTAAGCTCCACAATACACAGCCCAGTGGGCCATGCACACCTGGATATGGATTATGGGGCTACCAGATCCAATCTCCTTGCGCATAGTGCAGGGGCTAGGAAAACAGTAGGGGTGAAAGTAGGACTACTGTGTTGATAAGTGACCTGTGTGCACTTAGCGGCTCAATAGACATGCAGATAATGGACTGCTTTAGATAAGATATATTGGACTTATGTAGATTAGATTGTTATGATCTTTACAATCTCAGACTTTCTTATCTATGGCATCACTGTACAATGACATCATGGACTCCTCTGGACTCCTATTGTATTTCATCCTTGTACTCATTCACTTTGTTCTATCCTTATTGTGATGTCACTATGATATCATAGTCTAGCCTTCTCTTGTTCTTTGCACCTTTGTTCTCCTTCTGTACACTCCCTTGTGTCCCTCTGTAGAACAATGCTCCTTGTATTGTGTGACTCTGTGTTACTTCTACTAGTGTCACTCCCCTGTATAGTATAAGTAGAGTACCCTGTACACTCTGGCACCACACCAGTTCCTCATCTGTTGTGTGCCAGGTATGTTTTCCCTCTTGTATAAACACCAGTTCCTCATCTGTTGTTTGCCAGACTTCACATCTGTTTCACTTGCAAGATCTCTCTGTTGCTGCTTCCAGTCACCCTCCATATCTCACCACAGTCTCCCTTGTCCACTGTGAGTATGACCTCTATATGTACTGTTCATCATACTTGGCAGTACATAGAACAGGAGGTTCCTCAGCAGTGACAACTGGTGCCCCAGTGTCAACTGCCTTGGGCAAGGCTGGTGAGGCCCCAGACAGACCTTGACCTGGTGTGTGATCCTAGGAACACAGTGACCAGCCAAGTGGAGTGGCTTGGGCACCAGGGCCCATAACCTGATGAACAGCGCACATGAAGGGATGATACTCACAGTGACAAAGGAGACTGTGGTGAGATATCAAGGGTGGCTGGAAGCAGCAACAGAGTGTTATCAAGCAAGTGAAGCAGATGGTGGTCTGGCACACAACAGATGAGAACTGGTGTGGTGCCAGAGCGTACAGAGTACTCTACTTATACTCCTACAGAGGGTGATGCTGGTAACAGCAGGTCACAGTAAATACAAGATGCATTGTTCTGTACACAGACAAAGGAGTGGACTAGAAAGAGAACAAGGTGTAAAGAACAAGAAGAGTCCAGACTATGATATCATAGTGACATCACAATAAAGATATGAGAACAAAGGAAAGTACATAGATGTAGTACAAGCTCAATCCAGAGTGGTCCATGATGTCATGTACATGTGTGATGTCATAAAAGATCAAAACTATCTAATCTACAAGTCCTGTATATCTAATCTAAAGCAGTCCATTATCTGCATGTCCATTGAGCCACTAAGTGCGCACAGGTCACTTATCAACAGGGTTCACGTCTGATGCACCATTTGATGTTATCGAAGGTGTCTTGTTCGTTTTGTCCCCAGCGCCATGGCGTATCTTTACAGGTGAGGTTGTGGAGGGGGTGTGTGAGGGAAGAGAAGCCTTTGATGAACTGGTGGTAGAAGTTACAGAAGCCAAGGAAAGCGCATACTTCTCAGAGGTTTTTTGGGGCTTGCCACTCCTGGATGCCCCATACCTTTACAGGGTCCATACGCAGGTTTCATGGCCTATTATCAGCCCTAGGTATTCCATCTCAAGGACTTCGAATTCACACTTCTCTGGTTTAATGTAGAGATCGTGTTCTTCACAAAGGTAGAGGACTTGATGTAACACAGTTCAGTTGTTGTGTTAGGCCTGTCCTAACGATGCTTGACTTGAGCAATGACAGAGTGGCCGATCTCACAAGGGGCGACTTAGCGAGTATAGATACATGTCCTCAGAAGGATTGTGATCGTGGCAAGCACTGGGGCGAAAGTCCACCAGGCGTATGTGCTGCTGAGCGATCCACCTTATCAAGGCCAGATGCAGTAATAGACAGAATGAGAGAAGGAGGCTGACAGAGAGAGGCAAGATGGGAATCAGAGTGATGATTCAAGAAGACCAAGCTAAGGAGCTCAATCTTTGCACTACCCACTAGATATACAATTGATGAGGAGCTTGAAGCTCCTCCTAAATGTAAGGTACCCAGTAGCGATAGTAGCTCGAACCCTACTACAACTGTCCTAGGTATGAGTCAAGTCTGTACCGTATGACATGTGATAACACGACGAGGATGACTGAGACAACTGTCCCTGACTATACTAGGGTAGTCAGAACCCCACGAGTCCACAATCTGTACCGATGAGTCCGATTGCAACATCACCCCCTCTTCAGGTGCAACGCCCTGATGCTCCAAAACCTTCCTCCACATAAATGATCTGAGTGCACTCCCCCTGTTGGCGCCTTCCCCTGCATGTCTTCTTCTTCATCAGCTCGTAATCTACCATCATACCTGCCTCGTCCTCGATGCACTCCATGGCGTTGGCCATCTCCAGGCGACGCTGGCAACCCATCACCTTGCCTGTGATCTCCCCCAGGGTGGAGATGAGGTCGTCAATGTGCTGGTTGATGCACTGTCGCTCCCGCTCGGCATGGAGGTAGCAGTGAACCTCCTCACTGAGGGAGAGGTCATGGAGGGAGTCAAGGCAGCAGTTGACGCACGGCCCGGTCTTCGAACCCTTTGGAGAAGAGGGCCATGTCTGCTGTGGGGTACATGGGCTTCCCCCCATAGCTGTAGTGGGGGGCGGCATAGAGGGGGTGAGCATAGACCTTGTCCGACTCATCAATGAGGCCCACCACCATTACCTGGTGGTAGCGGGCCTCTCACTCCACCCCGTCAGGGGACACGATATGGAACGGGAGATAGTCCACGCCAGTGTTGGCCTTGAAGCCACTGGGGACTCAGGTGTTGATGATGGTGAGAGGTTGGTGGGACTGGGTGCCCAGCACTCCGAGGTCCTGCTTGTACATGGGGGAGTCGTTGGTGTTCAGGGTGTAGGGGGGAGTTTAGTGATGAAGTCGAGGGCGATGGTCTCAAAAGGGAGTGCCTCAGGATTCAGGTAGATCGGAGACAGTGGTGCTCAGGTCAGTCGGTTGTTTGCCTTGTGTCTTTGGCAGTCGGCGCACCCTTTGATGTAATCTAGCACATCTTGACAGAGGTTTGGCCACCAGTAGGAGCGTCCTACCAGTTGCGAGGTCTTGCTGATACCTGGGTGTCCATAAACCGGGGGTGTGTGATGGGCGGAAATGATACTTCTCTTATCAAGGAGTCCACCTGTTACCATTTGTCTTCCATCTTTGTACCACATCCCTTCAATCTTCTTCAGTCGGTGTGCATCTATCCAGGGTCGTAGGTAGTCTTTGTCCTGTTGGTACACTGCATCTGGTTGTTCCATTTCCTCAGATTCTATTGTTAAGGTGGTTGGCATGATCGCCTCGACTTGTGTTGCTCAGACGAAGAGTGCATCAGGTAGGACCACCACATCTTTGTTGTCGTCATCCCCTTGATCGTAGTCCAGTCTCTGGGAGAGTGCGTCTGCTCTTCCGTTTGCCATACCCTTAATGTGGTGAATCTCAAAGTCATATTCAGAGAGCTCTAGGACTTCCCTTGCGATGTGCCTGCTTATCCTTTGTAGGGATCTCCAGTATTGCAGGTTGAGGTGGTCGGAGAAGACTTTGGTCTTACGTGGGGATCCTACGAGTAGGGGTTGCCAGTGGCGGAAGGCTTTGACGATGGCTAGCAGTTCCAGGTCATAGATGTCATAGTTGCATTCTGCTTTGTTAAGTGTCGCTGAGTAGTAGCCTATAGGGTGCCATTTACCATCTTCTTTGCATTGTAGGAGTACAGCACCCACTGCGAAGCCTGATGCATCCACTTCCATCTCGAATGGTTCTTTGAGGTCCGGGTGTGCCAGCACCAGTTCACTTGTGACCAGGGTTTTGAGCTTTGTAAAGGTGTCTTCTTCTGCTTGTCCCCACTGCCACACCGTGTCTTTTCACGTTAGTCTGTTCAGTGGCCGTGTGTGTGTGGCAAAACCCTTGATGAAGAGGCGATAGAAGTTGCAGAAGCCAAGAAAAGATTGGACTTGTTTGACTGTGGTTGGCGTCAGCCAGTTGCGGATGCTGGTGACCTTGACTGGGTCCATGCATGTCACCCCCTTTTCAAGGATTACCCCCAGGTAATTGATCACTGGTACACCGAAGATGCATTTCTCTGGTTTGAAGTACAAGTCATTGTCCTTTGCAATCTGGAGTATGTCATGTACAGCTGCAATGTGGCCCGCTTGACCGTTTTGGGAGGCAATGCCGATGTCATCCCTGTATATGCAGATAGTAGTGCCCAGTGACTCGTGTTTAAGGATGGTGGGACCGCAGAGATAGTCCATCATCACCTGGAAGGTGGCAGGCATGTTAGTGAGGCTGAAGTACATGACCAGTGGTTTGAAGAATCCATGGCACATTTTGAAGGCAGCTTTTTCTTTGTCACCTTCCTTGATGCGGACGTTGTTGTACCCCCAGCAGACGTCGAGTTTAGTGTAGATGTCTGCAATACCCAAGTCCATGATGAGCTCCTGTATGAGTGGCAGGGGGTACTGGTTATGCACAGTGAATGAGTTGATCTTTCAATAGTCTTGGACTGGTCACAGCTTCCCATCCTTCTTCTTGACGAAGAAGAAAGATGATGCGTAAGGGGATTTCAACGGACGGATGTATCCCTTTTCTAGTTGCTCGTCCAGGAATTTGCGGAGGGCGATGTCTTCGTCGTGTGACATGGGGTAGATCTTGCAGTCAATGGTGGTCGGGGCGTCCTTCTTGAACTCAATGGCATGATCCCAGGGTCGCGAAGGTGGGAAGTGATGTGACTCTTCTTCACTGAATATCTTGGCAAAGTCTGCATATTCTTCCAGGATCTCTGTGGTGCCAGTGAATTGCTGTGCTTCGATGGCTAGCTCGGTGGCAGTGGTTCATGCTCTGACTGTTTCCCATTCTTCGTGGAGTTGTTGTATGGCGTGGTGCTTCTCTTCTTCGGTGAACTCAGTAGGCACGAATGTGATGGTCACCCCTCGATCCTTGGGGTGTGTGGTTCAAAGAACCACTGGGTATGTGTCCTCTTTGATGACGGCGTGCTGCCAGCTGATCTGTGGTTCATAGGTGGCCAGCCATGGGTAGCCGAGGACAATATCCTCGTTTCCTGTGTCTGTGAGTAGGAACCTCATTGTTTTGTGGGTCCCCTTAGTGTGTACGTCGAGATCTGCACAGTGTGTGATTAGTCCTGCTTTGTTTTCTGAGTTATTGATGTTCCATATCTTTTTGGGAGTCTCTAACTCTTTGAGACCAATCCCCATTTGCTTTGTGAATGCGGGTTTGATGAAGCTGTCTGTGGCTCCTGAGTCCACCAGTGCTTTTACTTCGGCCATGTTGTAACTCGTTCGAATGGAAACTGGAATTCTCAATGATCAGTAGTGTGTGATTATTACAGAGTTACAACGGAGCACCCTCACCCGGGCCGACGGGTTCAGGCATTTGGAAAACCCTCTTTCCCCCACAGTTCTTGAAGGACCAGGTCCTTTACTTCATCTGGCGCTTCGGCCACTCCCTGAAGCCATTCTTGGGCTTGTTGTTGTGGGGTTGCTGCCGCACGTGCTTCTACCCTTGGCTCCTGGGCGTAGTAATCTGTTTCCGACCTTCTGCTGCCACTTGGGGCGTTGTTGCGATGCTGTGGGCAATCACAACTGAAGTGTCCTTTTGGTTGCAGGTGTAGCAAATTACTTCCCTTGCATCTCAGGGTGGTCCCCTTCCTTGTCCTCTTGGCCCTGTCCTTGGCCCTCCTCTGGGTGGATAGGGTTACCTTTGCCTGTTGAGTATGAACTCCGCCCCTGCAAGTCTTCCTTGGGTGTCTTCTGCTTCCGCACCTTGAGCTCGTGTTCTGTCTGCAGAAGTGTCCATTGCATTGGGGTCTTGGTATCAGGGGAGGTTCCTTGGGGCCCATCCACTTGGAGGGGGGCCCCATGGGCTGGTGCATGGGGTAGTTTTTGGGGCAGATGTTTTGAGTGAGTTAAGATGCGCCTGCAGGTGCATATACTGTTGCTGCTTTTTCATTGCCGCTTGCTTCCATGCTTCGAATGTGGTGGGCTCGTACTGTTCATAGACCTTGGTGAACAGCCCCTTGGGTAGTCCCGCCGTGAAGAGGTCCAGTGTTTGAGGAGAGTCGAGGTGATAGTTGGCTTGGCAGGCTAATCGTTCGAAAGTGGCCATGTAGCTGTCAATGTCCCCATCCTTCATGTGGAAGCCCTTGCGCAGCTCCGCCTGTGCCTGCTCTTTCTCCATGGTGTTTGCAAATCGTCTTGTGAAAGCACAGGCAGTTTTGTCCCAGAGGCGTCAAGTGTGTTCAGGAAACCCGGCTTCTATCTGGCACATAAGCCAGTCAGTCATGTACATCACCCACTCGTTAACCAGTTCCCCTTGGATGTACACAAGGAATAAAAGTGATCAGCGATAGTGGTTGTTCATAACGTCACTTGTGCTGTTGATCCCTTGGTAGAGGTTCCACTGCGCTCTGAACTGTAGTGCCTTGGTGCGATCACCATTGAAGCCAGTGGGCGGGTTGCCCATGAGTTTGTCAGATCGATGTGGGTTGCCAATGGGGCCTATTCTGGGGAATCCACCTCCTCCTCTGGGTGGTCCTCCTCCAGGTGGTCCTCCTCCAGGTGGCCCTCTTCCAAGGCCTCTTTTTGGTGGCCCTCCTCCTGGGGGGTCTGGTTCGTTGGGTCCTATGGCCCTCATGAGGGCCGCGTCATCCGCAGTCATGCGGTGGCCCGTGCTTGGGTCAATGGGGAGTAGATCTTCTGGGACTTCTTTGTGTGGTCGCTGCACAGGGTCCATCTGGAGTGTGTACGTTGGTTCTAGCTGTGTGGTTGTCATATCTCCTGGTGGGTGAACAATGATATGCTCAGCTTGTGGTGCCTCGTTAAGCGTGATTCCTGCAGCTAGGTTTGCTAGCTCTTCCTGTTCCTCCGCATTTACTTGTGAGAAGCGGTCCTCTTCTGATCCGCTGCTGCAGTGTTCCGATTCCGATCCTTCTTCTTCTGTGGTGCTTGAGGTTGTGGCGCCATTGATGGGTCCTGCTGCTGCAAGTGGTTCTACTTCACTCTCTAGGATGTTGCACCGGTATTCGCACATTGTTGGTCTGACAATGGTTCGTATCCCTGTGTCGCTTGTTGCGAGTATGCACCAACAGGTGTGTTTGAAGTTAAACTCAACTGGGTAATACCGACTCAGTCGGTTTGGGAAGTCAACAAAGTACCTGGTTTCTCCTCTGTGTGTTCTCCACCTGGCAGCTTTGAGATAGCATGTGGGGACATTCCGTTCTCCTCTGTTGATAATGGTGTATGCAAGGACTTGATTCCAGCCCCACCGATCAGCGGTTGTAGACACCACTGTGTCATGTGTGGAGGGTGTAGCTTGGTCTTAATGTTGCATTAGGCCTGTCCTAACGATTCTCGACTTGAGCGATGACAGAGTGGCCAATCTTACAAGGGGCGACTTAGTGAGTATAGATACACATCCTCAGAAGGATTGTGATCATGGCAAGCACTGGGGCGAAGTCCACCAGGCATATGTGCTGCTGAGCGATCCACCTTATCAAGGCCAGACACAGTAATAGACAGAATGAGAGAAGAAGGCTGACAGAGAGAGGCGGAATTGGAGTGATGATTCAAGAAGACCAAGCTAAGGAGCTCAATCTTTGCACTACCCACTAGATATACAATTGACGAGGAGCTTTGAAGCTCCTCCTAAACGTAAGGTACCCAGTAGCGATAGTAGCTCGAACCCTACTACAACTGTCCTAGGTATGAGTCAAGTCTGTACCATATGACATGTGATAACATGATGAGGATGACTGAGACAACTGTCCCTGACTAATACTAGGGTAGTCAGAACCCCATGAGTCCACGATCCGTACCAATGAGTCCGATTGCAACATCAGTGATGGGCGTAGTTGAGGGCAGTTGCAATGAGGATGTCGTCCATATAAACAATAACTTCATTGGTGAGGATGAGGGGTCTAAAAATGGTGTCCATCATTTCTTGGAATGTGGCAGGGGAGTTTGTGAGTCCGAACTACATGACAAGGGGCTTGAATGCCCCTTGTTTGGTTTTGAATGCCACCTTCCACTCATCTCTGTCCTTTATGTGGACATTGTTGTATCCCCACCAGATGTCCAATTTTGAATATAACCTGGCTCTGCGTATGTGATTGACGAGTTCGGGAATGAGAGGGAGGGGGTAGTGATTGTGTATAGTTAACTCATTTAGCCACTGGTAGTCC
This sequence comes from Lactarius hatsudake, assembly GCA_024734325.1. NCBI lineage: Eukaryota > Fungi > Basidiomycota > Agaricomycetes > Russulales > Russulaceae > Lactarius > Lactarius hatsudake. The sequence continues at coordinate 299,409 of JANSJP010000042.1, read as the reverse complement.
TGGACTGGGTGTTGCGATTGGACTCATCAGTGTGGAGTACAGACTCATGGGGTTCTGACTACCCTAGTATTAGTCAGGGACAGTCGTCTTGAGTAGTATCACATGCATTGTTGTTCGGACTTGACTCATACCTAGGACAGCTGTAGTAGGGTTTGAGCTATTACTGCTGTTGGGTACCTTAAATTCAGGAGGAGCTTCAAAGCTCCTCATCAATTGTATATCTAGCAGATAGTGCAAAGACCAAGCTCTTCAGCTTGGTCTTCTTGAATCACCACACCATTCTCTCTCTTCTTCTCTTTGCCTCTCTCTCTCTACTTCTAAGTCTATTGGTGCAACTCGTCTTCTTAGACCAGATCGCACGGCAGCATATACACCTGGTGGACCTTGCCCCAGTGCTTATGACAATCGCATTCCTGTTACAGATGTGTATCCATATCTACTAAGTGGTCTCCACATATCAGGCCCCTCTGGTACTGCTCAAGTCAAGCATCATTAGGACGGGCCTAACGCAACATCCCTGGTCTAAGGGGATATTCCAGAGAGACTCACTTCAAGGGGACGACCCCTGTAGAGTGAAAGACTGAGAGTGGTATTTGAAGAAGACCAAGATGCCATTCTTGGTCTTTGAGTTGTACTACTTATACAGTTACACACAAGCTTTAAAGTGCTGCTTCAAGATGTACTAGCCAATAGCATAAGTAGAGCAAACCCTAGTACAGCTATCCTAGTATGAGCCACTACAAGTCATGATCTGATCTGTTATCATACACAATCACATGTGCTGGAGCTTACCCAGCTAACTGATCCAACAAGTCCATGACAATATACTGCTGACGTGGTGTCATACCCTTGATGTCAGTGTCCACTTCCAGGCTGAATGTAACACCTTAGCAACTCTAGAGGAATGTTTCTTGAGTTGAGCTGAACCTCTGTATGAAGTTATGAGTCTGACAAAAACCTGCAAGACCAGCTGTGTGGTTTCAAGCCTCCTGAAACCTGATGCTCTAGCTGCACTCAGAAGTGCTTACTGGCAGCTTAGGGTATCATTTATATAGGTAAGCAGAGTGCAGATCTAAAGATAGAGTAAGGTCCAGAGAGCAACAAAGTGAGGTTGCAAAGCCAGAGGGAAGGTAGAAGGGTAAGAGCTGCAAATTGGCCAAAGCGCAGGAAAGTGCAGGCTGCTGGAGCAGTGTTATGTTCAGCCCAGAAGTGGACACTGATGTCAAGGGTATGACACCACGTCAGCAGTATATCATCATGGACTTGTTGGATCAGTCATCTGGGTAAGCCCCGGAACATGTGATTGTGTATGATAACGGATTGGATCATGACTCGATGTGACTCATACTAGGATAGCTGTACTAGGGTTTGCTCTACTTACGCTATTGGCTAGTATCTCTTGGAGCAGCACTTGAAAGCCCATGTGTAACTGTATAAGTAGAGTACTGCGAAGACCAAAAACAGTATCTTGGTCTTCTTCCAATACCACTACAACTTCTTCACTCTATAGGGCCCTCCCCCTGTTAAGTGAGTCCTCTGGTATATCCCCTTAGACCAGGGATCCCTGTGAGCTTATCCTAAGTTCCCTTTGTGAGCAGTGGACGTATTCCCCATCAACTGTGTTTGTCACCACGTACATCTACACTTCAACGAGCGTGTTGCCCATCTGTACGGCCATCTATACATCATCGACCATCCTGAGTGGGACGACCTTCGTGTACTCAACTATCACCCTATCACTGTCCTGCTCCTTGAAGACCTTCACAGTTACTTAGCCTTGGATGGCCATCTTGTCCCACACCCAGCTGAGTACCCTCAGACCCCCATCAACTGCAACTTCTATCGACCATTTAGGATCGCCACATCCAACAAAGCCTACATCAGGCAAATGTCTGTGGTAGATGTTACAAGCAGTGTGAGAAAGTAGCAAAAGATGAAAAAAGTGTAATGTACCAGGGCAGCTGTGCGCTGGGCATATTAACAACTTAGAAGTATACAAGCTTCAGCACCATGCCTACAGCACGGGTTGCTTCAGCTTGTTGGGCTGTGCCCCCAAACCCCTGCTTTTCCACACACAGAAGTCTGAGCATAGCACAGGAGTCCAAGTGTCAGCCCAGAAAGAAGTCCAAGAATGAGCCCAGAAGGATCATGAAAGCAAATGTATTTCATAAATTTTTGTGTATTGATTTTTTTTATCTTTTTGTGTGCTTTGTGTTTATTTTTTGTTTTTATCTGCCTGTTTAATTTGTTTCCCCTTAGGGGCTTGAGTTTCAGAGTGGCCATTTTTCTGCAGGGAATCATGTCCCCAAAAAGGAAGGTGCCAAGAAAGTCATGTTTTCCCTGTCATCACAAAATGGGCATTCCCAAACAACATTTGAGCCCAGTTTGTTTTACTCTTAGTAAGCACAAATAGAACAAACACTTTTATAAAAACATATTTCCTTAATTGTACACATTGTCTTTGGTCAGCGTCATATGTTTTTTAAAATGTTCAAGCGACTTAACAAAACAATAAATATATTCTCATTATCTAATTAAGCTACATCTATTTTTTCTAAGTCGTACTATGGTGCGCAAAGCAAGCGCAGTCAATGTGCACACAGGGAGACCGTGGGCCCTCCTGTGCGACATGTGGTGAGGTGGGGATGGTTTGCCCTTGTGTGCCCCTTTCTGCACGAACAGGCTGTGCGGGAAGGGGACTGTGGTGCCTTCCAGGGAGCGGCATGCCCTCTGTGCGCCCCCTTCTGTGTGAACAGGGTGGCACAGGAACGGGAGAGGGGTGCGGTGTCCTAGTGCACCCCTTCTGCACAAATGAGGGGAAAGGAAGGGGCTGGGGGTGACAGGAGAGGGGCGGTGGAGCGGCTTGCCCTCGCACGCTCCCTTTCTGCTCAAACAGGGTGACATGGACAAGAGGGGAGGGGAGGGAGAGGGTGGCAGTGTGCCATTGTGTGCCCCCCTTCCGTGTGAACGTGGCGTGTCATTGTGCACACTCCCTTCTGCTGTGAATGTGGGGGCGCGGGGGATAGGGAGAAGCAGCACTGGCATGCCTTCATGTGCCCCTTTTCCATGCGAATGGGGTGGCACAGATAGAGGGTGAAGGGAGGGGCCAGGGAGAATGAAGAGAGGGGGGCGCATTCCTTCACACTCATTCTGCACAGATGAGGCAGCACAGATGTGAGAGAGGGGAATGGAAGGGGGGGCAGCATGCCCTTGTGCACCCCCACTTTCTGTGCATGAAGGGGCGGTGGCAGCAGAAGGGGGAAGGGATGGGTGGGCGACTTACCCTTGCGTGCCTCCTCTCAGCGTGCTCTTGGGGTGGCAGTCAATGCGGGGAAGGGGAGAGGGTAGGTGGGTGACTCACCCTCGTGTGCCCTCTTTTGTGCGCAATGCATGGGAAGGGGAAGGGCATCAGCCTGCCCTCTTGCATCCCCTTTTCGATGCGAATGAGGTGGGCGAGGGGGCGGGAGGAGAGGAGGGTGCACACCCAAGAAGGAAAACATGCCTGCCACATATGCATACGTGGCAGGCACATTTTGCTCTGCCACGGGGTCCAGACTGGAGGACCCTTCCCTCCTCTCCTAATCCCCCATACACCTACACCCACCCTCATCTTCTCCTTCCCCCCTCACCCACCCCATTTGCATCAAAAAGGGGACGCAAGAGGGCAGGCTGATGCCCTTCCTCTGCATCATGCACTGCCCTGTTCACATCTAGAGAGGGGTGCATGAGGGTAAGTCCCCTCTTCCCCTTCCCCCACACTGACTGCCACCCCTTCGCACGTAGAAAGTGGGGGCGCACAAGGTATGCTACCCCCCCTCTTCCCCTCCTCCACATCCACCTCGTCTGCGCGGAAAGCAAGTGCACAAGGGCATGCAGCCCCCAGCCCCTCCCTTGGCTGCACCGCGCCGTATGCACAGAAGGAGTGCTCGCGAGGGCATGCTGCCCCCTCTTGTCGCCCCCTCCCCATCCTCTTCCTCCTTGGCCGCACCACCTGTACATGCAGAAAGGGGGCACGCAAGCACAGCATGTTGCCCCCAGTCCCACCCTTCCCTATTTGCGCGGAGGGGGTGCGCATGATGCGCGCTGCCCCTCCTCTTCACACTGCCACCCTCTCCCTCCCCTCCCCTCTTGTCCGTGTCACCCTGTTTGAGCAGAAAGGGAGCGTGCGAGGGCAAGCCGCTCCACCGCCCCTCTCCTGTCACCCCCAGCCCCTTCCTTTCCCCTCATTTGTGCAGAAGGGGTGCACTAGGACACCGCACCCCTCTCCCGTTCCTGTGCCACCCTGTTCACACAGAAGGGGGCGCACGAAGGGCATGCCACTCCCCGGAAGGCACCAGTCCCCTTCCCGCACAGCCTGTTCAGTGCAGAAAGGGGCACACAAGGGCAAACCATCCCCACCTCACCACATGTCGCACAGGAGGGCCCACGGTCTCCCTGTGTGCACATTGACTGCGCTTGCTTTGCGCACCATAGTATGACTTAGAAAAAATAGATGTAGCTTAATTAGATAATGAGAATATATTTATTGTTTTGTTAAGTCGCTTGAACATTTTAAAAAACATATGACGCTGACCAAAGACAATGTGTACAATTAAGGAAATATGTTTTTATAAAAGTGTTTGTTCTATTTGTGCTTACTAAGAGTAAAACAAACTGGGCTCAAATGTTGTTTGGGAATGCCCATTTTGTGATGACAGGGAAAACATGACTTTCTTGGCACCTTCCTTTTTGGGGACATGATTCCCTGCAGAAAAATGACCACTGAGTTTCAGTGCCAGTGTTGGTTCAGTCACCACATTTCTGCTCAGTCAACAGCTCCTTCCTTTTTGGGGTTTTGGAAGCCCAAAATGCGGCCAGTGTGCTTGGTCACTATTATTCAGCGACCTACAAATGCTCCTTCCATTTTGAGGATGGGTCTCTCTTGTATAGGCAGTGAGCTTAGAAACAACATTCCCTTTCGCGGGACCTGTGTCTGTGTACAGAACAGAATCAACAAGCATGTGACTGCAAAGATCAGATAAGATCATGTGACAGAGAAGACATTGAGCGAAAGCGAAAGATCAGAGAGATTAGGATCTGTTTCACCAACACTCCTAGCAACTGTCCTAAACCACAGAAAGCGATAACGATGTCGAACGCAGCAAGGGATTTATTGAGAGAAGATATAAGAAGTGACATGTGCGTGACCTAGATTAACTGATAGAGTGAGGCAGAAGGAAGCTGAGACCGGACAGATCATGGGAAGAAGAAGGGAAGGAGGGAGGAAGAAACGAGGGAGGACCTGTGGACATCAGTGAGGTGCCAGAGGACATGGAGGTAGAGGCAGAGGAGAAGATGGGGCAGAGAGAAGTGCTAACGGAAATACTGGCCACCAGGCTGGAAGACTGGGGAGTGGAGGACCCGTTCAACGAAAAGCGAGCCCACAAACTGAAGCTGTCCGACTTGCTGACGGCAGTACCTGATGGAGGAGAAGGAAAGGAGGCAGAAAGGGCTGAGGACATTGATGGTGCGGAACCAAATTGTGATCGACACTGACATGAAGTTGCCTGTGGGGAAGGGACAGGTGATCATGACGACGGACCGAACGATGCTGGACTACGAGCTGACGGTCGGGAGCGAAGTTGGGCTTGGGGCAGTACTGCCGAACGCAAGGTCAGCGAAACACTTCATGCTGGAGCTGGACCTGCAGCAACCGCTGCGAGAGTTCCGAGGGAAGCGAGGGATGGTCGGCTTCGACACGGAAGGAAAGATGCTGTATATTGGACGAGCGCGGAACGAAGACGTTTTTGTGGCGATGGCACCGAACACGTTCATCCGGTGTGAAGAGGAGCCGTGTGGGGCGGGGTACAACACAGGAAGGCCACAACTATCGCGGCGGCACTACCGGCAGGTGGTGATGATGTTCGCGCACTTCCTGGCGAAGATCCCAGAGCTATCGTTTGCGACGCCTTGGGGGAGGAGTGTGTACGAGCTGAACCTGGAGAGCGTGAGTGTGAAATGGGACCAGGTGACGAACGTACTGTAAGCAGAACAGCAAGGGGTCGTCGAGAAGAAGCTGACAGGAAAGATGGACTGAACAGAGACCACAGAACGATCAAGCTGAACCAGAGGAACACGGAGAAGCTAGACGAGCTAATGTCAGAGGGGTACGAAGAATGGGTGGAGAATGCGCCGAGGTCGTGGAAGAAAGATGGGTTTCTTGAGAGGCACTCGCCGATTGTGGTGACGTCTCGGTACGGGCAAAACGTGGAAATCTCAGAAGGAGGAAACGAGACGCGAGAGGCGTCGAACTGGAACAAGGAGCGAGACTACTCGAAGGTGGCATTCACGACGGTGGCACTGGCGACGCTGATAGAGTGAGTGGGATGACTGGGAAGGAGACAAGCTGACGAGTTGCGGGCAGGTGCACGGAAGTGACGTCGTGGGAGGTGTTCGACCCGAAAGTCCTGAAGCGGACATTCGGGACACTGTACGATGGGGATAACAAGAACAGCCGAAAGAAAGTAAACCTACAGAGGCTGCCGATGATGACTGAAGAGGGTACGGAGATCGCGATATACGACGAGAGCGGAAGAAAAATACCACGGCGGCGAGCGACGCGACAGATAGAGGATCCTGCATGTGGGGTGCTGATGGACCTCGTGAACGTGCACAACCTGTTCCACCCTTCGCGGGAGTACCCACTCAGTGAAGACGACAGGATGGAGGAGTACGACGAGCTGAGGCCGGAGACCGGGAGGGTGGACGTGTACCCTCTTGGGTTCCTGCGAACTGTGGGAAATGTGCAAGCCGAGGGGATACCGCCGTGTTTCTACAAAGGGATCAAGGAGATCAGCAGCAAGGTGCGTGCAGACCCGAACGGAGGAAACGAAGGCAGCAGCAGCAGCAGCACAAGCAGCACAAGCAGCAACGAAACGACTGACGAGGATCCCATCGCATGCAGGTGATCAAGCCGATCTCGTCACAATTCTACAACTACATTTCGCACCGGGCGGCGAGCCGAGCAGGAGACATGGACACAGAGAAAGGGACTGTGACTGCGGCGTTAGCAGGGGCATTCGCAACCACGGCAAAAGACAGAGCGACTGCAAGAGGCAAACAAGAGCAGTGCCGTGTCGCGCTACCATGGAAGCGGTTCCACGATAAAATCAGCTGCTACGACTGTCCTGTGAGCTGTCGAGGAGAAATTGTGTACGCGGTGAATGTGAGGGCGCTGAAAGTGAGAACTGGAAGGTAAGGGAATGGTGCCCACAGGAGAGCAGAGAAAGGACACTGAATGCCCAACAGGAGCCTGTTCTCTGATGTGATCCAGCCGCTGGTAAACATGTGGGAGCGCAACGAGGTGAGGAACACAATCAAAGACCACCTGGTGATCCTCAAGCCAGAGGTAAGAGCTGGAAGAGCAGGGATGGCGATGTGAGAAATGGGCTGAACCTATATTTTACAGGTATTCCCATCACTGTTCAAATGGGTATCGTCCCCGATCACCTCGTTGATTGAGACGATCTACGAGCAAGAAATGATCCCGGAAGACACGGAGGACCGAAGAACCGAACCAGCTGAAGCTCGAGTTGTTGGCAGCAGCTGGAGCGGACGCTGTGCTACTTGCCACACAGGGAATGCAGCGTGTCTGGCGACGACATTGATGAAGCCACTCGGACTTGAGCCAAGGATTGATCAAGGACTGGCTTCCCGATGCTGTTTCCCGTGTTCAAGGAAAAGGAACATCCTGGAAGCGATGAAGCGTGGGTTTCAGGTGGACGAGCGTAAATGGCTGATGAAGGACAGGCACCCTGCAATAGCATCGAGGAAAGCACAAGAAGTCACATATTCGGCTCAACATTTTCATGTGAGTGTACAATGACATGATAATCCCCAACAAACCGTGCACCGCGTTTGTCCACAGTGGACAAACGCGGTGCACGGTTTGTCGTCCGCATTTGTCCACTATGGACAAACACGGTGCACGGTTTGTCATCCGCATTTGTCCACTATGGACAAATGCGGACAACAAATCGCACCTTCGTTTCAGTTGCTCATTTTCGTTAATCATATCTATTTACTTGCTTCGGTACTCATGCTTTCTTAGGCTTATCACGCAAAACTCTGTCTCAGGCATACACTCCTCATCAATCCTTCTGTCTCTTACAATCCCTCCTTCTCCTCCATTGAGAACAGAGCAATGCACATCTCTGTGGTCGCATTCCAAGCCCTCTTCGACGACGTCAAGAAACTCGTTGCGGATGGCGTCAGGAGGGATATTGCAGCCATCATTTCTGCCGCTCCAGATCAGGACTCACTGGATCTCACCATCGCTCAGTGGCAGAGAAAGGGAGTCTTTCCTCAAACATTGGCTCACCATACAAAGGCCCCTTGCCTTCGGCCAGGTCGACAAACAGAATACTTTTGTTTCTCTTCTACAGGCTGTTGTCGCAGACACAGATCTCATCTCTCATGGCCTCCCTAACTTCAGTGAACATGCCATCACCCCCACAACTTTCGTTAACTCCCTCATCGCCATGTCCTCCCCAACTAATCCTTCCCCTCCTGTTGCTCCTGTCATGTCCTCAGGCTCTTTCCTTCCCCTCCTCAAAGAAGCTCATTCCCTCCTCCTCTCCCTCCCTCATCTCTCTCCTTCTGGTGACCAGCATGATCTCATTCGTTGCTCATTTATTTCTACTATATCTCATCTTCTTATCCGCTTCGTTCCATCTCATCGTCCTAGGTCTTCTTCTTCTGGCGCTTCCCCTCGTGTCCCCGTCTTCGACTCCTGGGCAAGTCTCGGCCTTCAGGATGACGCTCGCACAATCATCCCACTCCAGCTCCCTTCCGTCTCTCTTCCTAATCCTTCTCAGCTCGCCGCCCAGTCAGCTCTCAACACCGCTCTTGTCGACGATGCCGCCGCAGAATGGTCTCTTGAGGGAATCACCATCCCCCTCATTCATACTATACTCAATAAATCCTCCCTTCCCATCGACTTCGTTACCCCTCTCCCAGCCAGTGCTCCTTACATCAACGATACTTACCACTGGGTGAGGCACAACTATGATCCCAGAAAAACTATTCATCGCCTCGCCCTCATCGTCGCAATAATCGTCTCCCACTTCCTTCCTTGTGTTTTTCCCCCACACCCTATCCTGTCCGATCCTTTCATGAGTGCCTCTGACCCTTTCGCCGTTTATCAAGCTTATTGCACTCTCCCTTGGGAATCTCGCCAAGGAAAGAAGGGCGTCTCCGATCGCCCCATTTACATCTCCATGGTCACTACCTTTATTATCGCCATTTATGAACGCGACTCCCCTCTCGGACGCAGACTCTTTGAAACCAAAAGCCTTGGTAGCCCTTGGGCCGCAAAACACAGTGACTTCCTTCCCCTTCTTTCCTCTTTTTCCTTCTCACCCTTCTTTTCTTTATAGCCGTCAAGGGCATCTCTTACATCAACCTCATTCGTCTCGGCATCATCTGGGGCTCTCGAGAAAGTTATAAGAATAAAGGCGGTTTCGGTACTCACTGGGGCCTCTTTGACGATTCTCACCTCTGCACCCATTATAATGAGCTCTCAAGGAGACTTCGCTCTCCTGATGCCTTCAGTTCTTTTGATGCCATTGCTTATCTTGTTGGTGATGCTAATGCTCGCTTTTTATTTCAATCTGTCATCAGTCTTAGAGTTAGACCCCCTCTTTAGCCATCTTCCTTTCCCCTTTGCCCCTTTTCCTCTTAGCTTCGGGCTGAGTCATGTTATCCTTTTCATCTACTTTTAGTCATAGTGTCTGTGTATAACATGCAACTATCTTGGGATTCTTTCTCCCATTCCTTGGCATGCTGCCCTGTATCTTTTGAGTTGTTGACTGGCATTTACTGAATCCTCTGCTGTTGGCACATCCCCTTTGCAGTTTCTCTGTAAGCTTGCAGTCTATTTGGACATATCACAGGTGTCCTGCACTCCTGCATGCCACTTGTAGGAGGGCCAGTCAGAAATGCCCAGAAGGGGTCACCACAGTAGTAGTTCCCAGAACAGAAAATGTTGAGCAAGTATGTGGCCAGCAAGCTAAGCAATCAGCATGCACCACAACACTTAGCCACACCCATCAGCTGTCGCCTCACCAGTATGCATCAGAGGCTCAGAGCACAGACATTGTCTGTGCTCAGTTGAGTGGCCTTATGTTACATTTCGGACTAACAGGCGCCTCAGGCCGAGAACTGGACACTGATGTAGCAGTGCAACTGCCATGCTACATCAAGTCAAGTGGAAGTTCAGATAAACTCAGCTGGGAGCACACTCACCTTAACACATAGACAAGTCATGCACTAAGAGTACAGTCAACATGGAGAACGTGAGATGTAGGAGACTTTATACAAGTCTCTAATCACTAAGGTCACACAGCAGCACTCTGAGTGGAGAACCAAGAGGACAACTTGGTTCCACTCAGGACACTACATGAGGGTTTATATACACTACTCCAGCTGAGCTTAAACTGAGTATGAACACTATTACTAAGTGTACATTAATAATACTCCTTGACTCATGACCTGACACATCATGTCTATTAATTCTGCTGACTGATGCACATGTCATTGTGCTGACATGTAGCCCCACTTGCTGAGTAGAACCTAATACACCAAGTAAGCATAATCTACTAAGCGTGGTCTAGATCCTTCTGGAGTCTTCCATCTCCTTCTATCCAATCAGAACTAGCTAAATCTATAAGGGACTCTTGTCCCATGATCATGTGCACATGGGTGGCAATTCATGTGACTAACTCACGTATCAGTACTTTGGCCCTTTATATCCTTGCCAAATAAATTATGTACAAAAATAAGGGAAAATAATATGCGTCCATGACATCGAGCGTGGCTGGCACATTAGGGAGAAGCTCAATGGCATGATCCCAAGTATGGGATGGGGGAAATCTGTGTGATGCTTCCTTGCTGAACACCTTTTGATGGCAATGATACTCCACCAGGACCATCTCTTCCAATGTATGTTCCCACTTTTTTGCCGCTTCTTTTTGTGCTAGCTCTGACACTGTTGTTGTTTTCCTTAACAACACAATATGGCGCTCATGCTCGTCGTCCATGAGCTGCTCCCATGCCTTCTCCTCAAGCTTGTACATTTCCAACACTCAAATAGATGCTTCTATAGTCATGGCTTCCTTGGCCAGCCTGAGGCTAGTGACCACAACCAGTTGAAACTCTTCGTTCACCGTCACATCTCCCCACTTGATCTGTGGCTCAAAAGCCGTAAAACATGGGTATTCAAGGATTACTTCATCCCTTCCAAGGTTCATGACCAGGAAGCAAAGCATCCTTTCCTCTTTGCCCACTCGCATGGTGAGGTCCTTATATTGCGTGATAGCACCATCCTGATTATGGGTGCCATCCACATTCCAAATGTGGATAGGGTGGGTAACATCCTGCAGCCCAATTTGGAGTTGTTTTAGAAGAGAGGAGCATATGAAATTGTCAGTGGCTCCAGAGTTGATAAGGACTTGTCATTCGGCCATTGCATGTGCAGATTTGAATAAGACTGGAATTCACATAGATCAATATCTGCTAGTATACACATTCAAATTTAATGCTCTAGCCCAGGCTGCCAGGTTCAAGCATCGAGAAAATCCTCTCATCCAAATAACTTTTCTACCATGAGGTCTCGTACCTCCTGGGTTTGTGCCTTCATCTGTGATCTGTAGGTCTGCCTGCTCCTCATTCAAAAGTATGCGACTAGATTGTATGGCAAAAGAAGAGACAGTGGGAGCTCGTAAGCTTGAACTCGGGGAAGTCACGGCTGGTGGTCTCAGGGGCAAAGGGGGTTGGCACCACAGCAGATGTGGTCACAGCCACTTGCACACCCTTTTGTGGACAGTTACGCAAGATGTGCTCTTGAGTAGTACAACATCTAAAACATCATCCCTCCTTCTGAAGTTGCACTTTGTTGGTGTCAGTAAGAGCCATGGAGGCTTGGGTGCATCCAACATCCATGGTCTTTGGGTCACATGTTTTACTAAGTGCTTGGACCCACTGCTCCTGACTGTGTCCTTCCTTCTTTGCTCATCCTGGCTTTCCCTTCTTGAGGCAATCCTTTAAGACAAGGTATTCAGCCTGTTGTAGATGAGCGGCCGCCTTCCACTGCTCCCAGTTGACTGGGTGCCAGAAGTGGACAGCATTGATTACTAACTGGTTTGGGAGTCTGTCCTGGAATAACTCCAGGGTGGTTGCTTCGTCAGGATTATATCCTGCCTTATTGATGAGGTTGGAGAAGGTGGCAATGTAAGTGTTGTCTTCTCCCTTCATTGTGAGAGTCTGAAGTGCTTTGTGAGCATTAGTACACTCGCTCGAGTCAGCATAGCTTTGATTAAAGCGGTCCCAGACCATTTCCCACAGGACTTCATTCGTGGAAAGGACTCCTGCCGCTGTCTGGTCTTCTAACCACTGTGCTTGCTCTGCCACCTAGTCTTCGACAAGTGGTCCTCTCATATAAGAAAGGAATGTCATGGCTCGAGCTTTTGGATTTTGCAGCTGCTCAACAGTGGGGTTCATGCCTTTGTATAGCATAAACACAAGCATGAATGGCTTGCTCTTGTCCCAAGCTCTGTCAAATTCTGGGGATGGGCTTCCCCCCAATCATCCACCGCCTCCTGGCACATGAGGGGCTCCTGGCATAGGGCCTCCTGGCATGGGACCTCCTGGTGGGGTGCCACCGCCTCCACTGCCACTGCCACTACCACTGCCACCTGAAGTGGCACCACTAGGCAGGTTCGGAGCTCCTCCTCCTCCAGAGCCCAAGGCTCCTGAGGGTCCTCCGTGCCACTAGCGAGGGTAGTACTGACTGTCACGGTTGTTTGTTGAGCCATAGTGTAAGAGGGGAATGCCAATATGGGTAGGTTTGTAGTGGGGATGGAAATACTCAGCAAGGTATCATCGGGTTTGTCAATATTGATGCCCAAAGGATTTCGGCTTTTTATGGGCCCTACATTGAGTGTAAGGGGGACTGGTGCAATCATATACCACTGCCCTTCCAAGGGAGAGTAATCAATGAAAGCCCACAGGTGTAACTCTTCAAGATAGTGAATCTGTTGGTAGAATTTTGTAGAGGGGTCAAAGATGAAGTATCCTTCAACACCCTTGTGTTCTGCCCAGACTGCTGCTCCTTTGACTTTGTTGGAGAGTTCATTGGTACTGAGCCATTCAATGTATTCGGGCTGGAACTTGGTTTGGCTATGACTAGATGTCGCCATGGTGAGAGACTTGACTTAATGTAATGCCACTACAGGGGCGTTAAGTACAACAAGTACTTCGTAAGTCAATGGGATCGGAAAGGTGTGAGTTGGTTAAGACTCAGTTCAGTGATGCACAAGTATCACTCAGTCTCCCAGGGACACAAGGACAATAGCGGAAAGGCAAGGCTCAAGCGTAAAGGCGAGCAAAAGAGGGACTCAAGTGCAACTGGTGAGTCAAATGGAGATCGTAAGGCTAAGACAGTGTGGTATTACACAAGAAGTCAAGTCTACCATACAAGCTAGGTAGGGCATGACTTATATACTAATACAGGATTTTCATGAGATGCAAACATATGGCACAATTCTTAGGTGCAAGCCCTAAAGAGTTAACAAAGGAAGAACTGGATATAGTACCAGGGAATTCCGCAGGATGATGCATGTCTCAGAAATAGTCAGCGGATGAAAAGAAGCATAGTACTGGCCATTGTAATGCTGAGGCACAAGATGCGAGATGAAAGCTGAGAAGCATGCTAAACCAGATTGTATTGTAAAAGTACAATGAAGGCATAAAGGAAAGCATGAGTGGAAAAATCGTAACACCAGCTCAATAGTGATCTGCTGAGCATGCCAAAGAACTGCACTGAAATGGTCAAGCTCCAACTGCCTGGAGATCTCTGGCCCATTGGAAGGGTCATGATCTGACTCAGAGTTGCCAGGACCCTCTAATCCATCATGTGCATCATCTCTGTCTTCATCCTCAAAGTCCTGAACTCTGGGTTCAAGATTGAATCTTTGATAGAAGCTTGCAAGTTTGGGATCAAGGTCCTCTCTGCTTAAATACTGGCCAGTTTCTGTCCGCTATGTGAGTGAGCCCTTGCTTCTGGACTGGCATAACTGCCCACCTGCTTTAACATGGCCCAATTCTGCCACAGGGGGTCTTGTGTCCAACGGATGCAAGGCATGATGTGTGATTTTGGCATTGTGGGCATGGGCCTGGCTTTTATGAGACTTTTGGGGCATTTCCTGATGCAGTTGTTGGTGTTTTTGCTCAGGGTGGGTTTGATGACTACACCCCTTTGTGGGTCACATGATCAGACTAATCTATCAGACACAATTTTTAACATTGTTCTGTTTGATTCAGAAACACTCAAAAATGCTTTTTACAAATAATAGTTACCAGACCCTACTGTACCATCACTTTTGAGAAATAAGACAATCCCTTTTCACAAACAAGAGCTAAGTGAATCTCCTAAACTTCTAATAGTGCAGAATCTTGGAAATTGGTGTTGTGTAAGAGGAGTAAGCCATACGGCAGTGGGTCAAGTGGCTTAAGTAAGGGGTGCCAGTTCCTGACTTCAGCTACCTTATTGTTATTAGAAAATCTAAATAGTTTTAGGGGCTCCATTTTGGCTTTCTCGGTGCTCAGAGGTGACTGTGCTGCCTTTCTTTACTTGGCAGTTGAACCTCAGAGACTTTGTAGACCAAGGTGATGCTCAGTGAAGTCCTACCTCCCTGGATTCCCTGTGAAAACAGGTGTCTGCCAGTTGCTAAGGTCTTTTTTGAGACCAGACCTCTCTCTGGGCACAGTGCACAGGGATTTTGGGTTGGTGGGGTGGTTTTTACCACAACTAAGTTACCTCCCCTTCCTTTATTGGAAGTTGTTCCATTATCAACTGCCACTGCTTGCACCAATTTCACATAGTCTTTGGAGGATTTAGCTATTGGGGTTAGAATGCCTGTTGCTCCTTCCTCTGCTTTTGGTCTTGGTTCTGGCTCTGGACTTGGCTCTGCTTCTTCTGTTCCTGCTACCTCTGCCCCTGCTCTTCCCCCCACTTCCAACTCTATCCCTGCTCTTCCCTCTGCCCCCCCACCTCCTCCTGCTGAAGCTGTCATCCCAGTTACCCCTCCTACATCCCCTCAATGCAGTCAACATACTGCATGTCAGCAGGAGTGTGATAGCCATATTATGGGCAGTCCTGAAAATCATCACACACCAGTAGCTCCCAATCTTTCTTTCCAGGCCACCTACCTTAAATGGCCAAGAATATCATCATTTGCTAGCCAATTTAGCTGCCCTGATGGCTCGCCTACCTCCCATGCCTGTACCTCAAAGGCACTTCTGTTGTTCTCATAACACTACTGCTGCTTCATCTGTAAGCTCTAAATTCATATTTTATATTTTTGGCACTAAATTTTGATTTTTTAAAATTGATCAGATGCTTCTTCCACCACCACCTCTACTGTCCCCTGCTCCCATATCTGCTCCTGCTCCTGCCTCTACCTCTGCCCCTGCCCCTGCCCCCACTTCTGCCCCTGCCCCCACTTCTGCCCCTGCCCCTGCTTTGGTTCCTCCTGCTGCTTCTAGCTCTAGCTCTGCTGTTGCTCCTGTTTCTGCCCCTTTTGTCCCCTCCCCCATTTTAACTCCTCAATTAGCTGGTGCACATAAGCCTATACAAAAAATTCCTGTAAGTATTAAAAAAAAAATTCCTATTTTTTATATAAATACTGACCATAATATATAGCCTCCAGTTATTCTGCCACCACTACCTCTTCCCCTCATCCTTCCTGTTGCATGCCATCCTTTTGATCATACTTGGAATGTCCACAGCCTTGGAGACCTCACCATTCAATGCCCTAATTGCAAGGCTCTTCATTGGTTAGCTGAACACCTCACCAAGTCTTCTATGCTTAATCCCAAGTTTGGCATGTGCTGCTTCAGTGGCAAGATTGCACTTCCTCCTCTCCAGTCCCCACCTCTTGAGTTGTCCCAGGCCATCAGCAAACCCTGGGCCACCCCAGAAATTCCTGTAGTGATGGTAGAGACTGTAGATGTCATAGACATCACAGTTATTTGGTAGTAGATTGGTAGAGACTTGGTAGAGACTTGGTAGCAAACCCTGAAATACCTGATAGACATGGTAGAGACTGTAGATACTGTAGATACCATAGTTATTGGTAGTAGATTGGTAGAGACTTGGTAGTATGACTAGCAAACCCTGGAAATCAAGCTTGAAATCAAGATTTCAATCTGGTAGACATGGTAGAGTGTCACGATCATGTGACACCTTCCCGTTTTGGACTACTGACTTGTGGCTTGGTGACTCACAGGGCAGAGGGCTGCCAGCTCAGCAGTGCCCAGTGCCCTATGCGCTGGCACTTATGCATTCCTAGAAAATAGTATGAAAATACATAGTTTGTAAGATATATAAACAGTCAGTAGTGTACCATGTAGCCTCATCTTGGTCTCTTCAATAACATAGCCCACACTTCCCAGTCCTTTCCTCTGCTGTGCCAGAGCCACCACTTTTGCACTTAGTCAGCACCTGGCCCATATTGGCCCAACCCTCTGAGTTGCAACTCATGGAAAAGTCCCTTGAGACTATAAACAATACCACAGAGGAGCTGCCACCCATGGACTCTGTATGGATGAATAAATGTACGTTTCTGGAATGATCTGGGTGATTGTAACATAGAGACTATAGGTGTTGTAGACATCATAGCTATTCAAGTTTGGTAGTTGATTGGGACACTTGGCAGCAAACCTGTAGATCCTATAGTTATAGATATAGCAGATGTCAGTAGTAATTGCAGACTTGGAGCAGTTGTACACCTGGTAGTGGTGGTAGATATGGTAGCTGTTGCAGTTACAGTAGATATTATAGTGTCTAGACATGTAGTGATTTCTAGGGAGCATGTCTAAGATAGCATTTTGGGGGTGTGATCATAGAGATCAGCACAGCCTGAGGTAACTCAGGTAACCCCCAGAAATGTTTTGCTCAAACTGTACCTATACTCATCAAAACACTTATCCCTCCACAAGGGTTCAGGTATCAGCAGTGATACCCTAAACTGTCCCTGAATGCTAGGAAACAGTCTAAGATTGAGCACAGGGTCTAGGGGGTGTGAAGCATCACAAGCAGTTGTGCAGGCCTCTGCAGGGTGCAAACTGTCATAGGTAGGTCCACAGCAGTTGCGGGCATGTTGGTGTCAAAGGGCTAGAGCCACATGTAAGTGCAGCAATATCAGGAGAGGGAATGGGGTTGGCTGGTCACAGGTGGTTGGAAACAGTCACACACACATCAGCATAGTATGAAACTGTGTATGGGTGGCCACCAGGGTTGGGAACATGTTATGCCTGAGTCACTAAGGCTACACACAAGTGTGGCATGCTGGGGAGCACAAAGGATGAGCTTCACTGAGCTCAAAGTCTAAGGGGAGAAGTCTACTATTAGAAGTCTAAGGTGTAAGGTTGTAAATACATGGCCTATATATTGGGTTGGTAACCTGTCATGTGACCTGGTGTGTGCTGCTCTGATAGATTGTTGCATTTGTGCCTGAGATGCCCGAGGAGTTCCTTGAAGAGGATGATGTCCACATGTTCAGCGTGATGACTAAGGAACATTCTTGGAGACATATTGAGGCAAGCTTCCCTTTGTCCTGAGGAGTTAGGAGTGGGCCGTCATGTGACCCTGGCATGTGACCTGCCTAGAAGCGACCAGAAGGGTCCAGATGAGCTTGTGCCCAGACTGGACTTGTGACTTGTGACTGATGTGACTGCTGACTTGAACGGCCTTTGATTGGTTTGTGATATTAGGATTCACAGCTGTGTATTAGGGTTGCTGAGCTTCAAAGCTCCATCCCTTGTAGTATAAGTAGAGGGGCATTCGCTTACGAACCCCTTAGCTTTGATATATTGAGGAATCCCTTCACTTATCCCTATCTTTGCTCTCTCTGCCCTGTGTGTGGGCCTGCCTCCTTGTCATTCAATGCTCCCTGCTATAAGTTGTATGCCGACTTCTCCTTCACCATTCTCGACCTTGGCATTCTTGTTCTTTGCCTTGCCTACATCAGCCATTTGCTGCGTATCGCCCTAGCTGTTGCCTATGGGATACTGAAGACTTATGATGCTTATACTCGGCAAACTGGTTCCAAATCCAAGTCAGATTGATACATCCAGAAGGAACGTAACATAGATTATCTGGTTGGCCCTATGGCCAGCACCAGTTTGAATGAGAGAGACACCTAGCTTATACATCATCTAGTTAACCCTATGGTTGGCACCAGTATGAGTCAAGTATTACAATCCAGCTCAGTAACCCATGGCCAGATAGCTCAGTTGGTAGAGTGCCTGGTATATATCCAGTAGGCCTGGGTTCAAACCCCAGTCTGGTCACTTTTATGCATCCCAACACTATATACTGGAGAATGTAAGCTAGGAAGAGGGTGAATTAGATAAACAGGGGAAAGGGGAATGTTAAAACACAAAGGGGAGAGTCTAGAGTAAGGGAGAGGCCAAATGTGTGCACAGAGAGTGCTCAGAAAAGTGGTGCTTATAAAGTGCAAGAGAGTGGGAAAGCATGAGAAAGTGGAAGTGTAGAATGGGTACTGCTAGAGACTGCAAAAAGTGTGATTTTACTGGCCAGGGAGAGCACTGGCATGTTTAATACATTACTGTACTACATGTAAACTACAAAGACTATTGTGTCCCTCACCTTGCCACTTGCCTTGCTGCTGTTGGTATTGTGGTGACATGGTGGGGCTTGCATGCCACTATGTTAGTGTTGTAGAGACGTGGCAGAACTTGCAGGCCATGTTGATGTCAGAGCAACATGATGGGGCTTGTGTGCTGCTATATTGGTGTTGTAGCAACATGGTAGGGGGCTTGCAGGCTGCATCAGTTGTTGTGGTGTTGTGGTTGTGTGAACCTCAGGCTGTTTGAAATCTAGAAGAGAAAAACATTGTAGTTAGTTGATTTAAAGGATAAAAAGAACACCTAGTTGGGCTCCTGGGCCAAAGAAATACAGCCAACAAGCTGAATGTTGGACGTCAATGACATGATGGCAATGCTCTCAAGAAATGATCAAAAAGAAAACAGAAAAAAGAAAAACACATACCTTGATGCACTATGATTTGACCATGAGTGTCATCATGGTCACAGTCATGCTTGCAAATGGAGTGGGGCCATAGTTAGAACAGAGGCCATTGAGGCAACATGGTGAGGATGAGAAAGAGTGTTGTGCTAACATGTTAAGCACCTGGTTGGCAGTTGAGCAGGGGCTTAATCTGTGGCATGGGAAGGTGTCACTGCATGTAGGCTGATGTTTGACTCCCACATAAACACCTCCCATGAGGGTTTTTTTTTTCTTCTTCAACTCTTCAAAGACCACCCACATACTCCCACAGGCAACCAACCACCCCCATGGCCTATGCAAAGAGGGATGACCACAGCCTGTCTGTGGGCACAAAGATGGAACTGATGACTGGCAGACAATGATCTGGGCTTCAGCCCTGTGTAAGTTTTTGTTTTGTTTTGTTTTGCTCCATGTCTCACTAATGTTGCAACCCTAGACCCTCACCTCTGCTACAGCTACATCCTCAAATTACCCCCACCTTCTGATGTGTGCCTGAAGTGCCTTTATACCTCATGACAAACTAAGTTGAGTGATGTTTTTTTTTCTCTGCTCCACCATGAACTAACACATTACAGGACAACAGTAAAAACACATGCAAGCTCCTTCTTGCACTCACCCTCACTCACCCACCATACCGACACCATGGCCACACTGTACCCACCAACACATGTACATACTTGATAAGTTTTTCTTTTTCTTTTCCCATTCACCTTTAACTGTTGCAGGACATTCATTACCATCCCCTTGAGCCACTGCTGTGGTGCAACACTGCAACCCCAATACTGCCACAGCTGTAACCTTATCACCACCCCAACCATTTTGCCACCACAATGTTTCACCATGTACTAGCCCTGTTGTGACACCATCCCCCAACACAGCACAGAAGACCCTGTGAATGCCAACTCACTGCCACACCATGACCCTGGCCTTGCGACCAACATTGTGACTCCTTCACCGCAATTTTCCACCACCATGCCCACCTACCATGCTCAAGTCTCCCTGTTGTGGCATGCCATCTCCATCACAGTGTGGAAAACCCTGTCACACCACATTGTACAGAGGCCCTACCACTGCATTCTGACCCTGGCCCTGCAACTGCAACCCTGTCACCACCACCACCACCACCACCACCACCACAGCTGTGCCTTGCTTACAGTAGTACTAGCTCCCATTGTAAATTAATGTCACAAATTTGTAGTACTACAGACTCTATGTATACTATGGCTGATTATGAGAGGGCTATTAAAGGCTATAATAAGGCAATGGTAGACTACAGCAGGCTACTGTGGTAGTGCTGCTGCAGACTTCCACAGACTACTGTAGAGGCCCAGGCCAGCCTACAGTCAATGGTAGACTGTGGTAGTAGGCCTGGATATGGCAGACTGTGGGTAGACTACAGCAGACTACAGCAGTGCTGCACAGAACATAAATGTCACTACCAGTGCTACAAGAAATGTGGGTTACTATGGCCTCTATGTAGTGCTGCTGCAGACTCCTGTAGAGGCCCAGGGTTTGCTGATGCAACAATCAGTTGAGATTGGGCCACCCTTGTATGTCTCACTTGTGAGATAGTGCAAGACTGATTCATTGCAATTTACAGTCAGTGTGATTGATCAATTGCACATTGTGGTTACATCTGGTCTCATTATCTGAGCTCCTGCAGTGCAATTGATTGGGGTTAGATTGTGTCTTTATGATGAACAGTGCACATATAGGACTATACTCACAGTGAACTGAGAAGACTGTGGTGAGATATAGAGGGTGACTGGAAGCAGCAACAGAGAGATCTTGTAAGTGAAGCAGATGTGAAGTCTGGCACACAACAGATGAGAACTGATGATTATACAAGAGGATAAGACATACCTGGCACACAACAGATGAGAACTGATGTGGACCAGGAGCGTACAGGGTACTCTACTTATACTCCTACAGAGGGTGACGCTGGTAACAGTAAGTCACAGTAAATACAAGCCGCATTGTTCTGTACATGGACAAAGGAGTGGATACAAAGAGAACAAGGCGTAAAGAACAAGAAGAGTCCAGACTATGATATCATAGTGACATCACAATAAAGATAAGAACAAAGGAAAGTACATAGACGTAGTACAAGGGCAATCCAGAGTGGTCCATGATGTCATGTACATGTGTGATGTCATAGATAAGAGAATACAAGAAGTCCGAGATTGTAAAGATCAAAATAATCTAATCTACAAGTCCTGTATATCTAATCTAAAGCAGTCCGTTATCTGCGTGTCCATTGAGCCGCTAATTGCGCACAGGTCACTTATCAACACTTTATCTCTTACCAGTGAAATCAATTATTGCTTTGTGAAGTTGGGGTTTATGTAATGATTATGTAAAGTAAAAAGGTGCAATGTCATGTTGACAGCCTTTATAACTTGCAAGGCCTGGTAGTAATAAGATTGGTGATAGTCTATGTTCTATTAGGGAATCATATCTGTGAGATGCTGCATATGCAGACTCAGATTTCCATTATCTGTGACTCATCTGTAACACATACCAATGGCAAGCACATTGTGCTGCTCTGTATAGCACAGATTGCTCGCGCTGCTCGCTCTCCAGCATACAGAGCAGCACAATGTGCTTGCCATTGGTATGTGTTACAGATGAGTCACAGATAATGGAAATCTGAGTCTGCATATGCAGCATCTCACAGATATGATTCCCTAATAGAACATAGACTATCACCAATCTTATTACTACCAGGCCTTGCAAGTTATAAAGGCTGTCAACATGACATTGCACCTTTTTACTTTACATAATCATTACATAAACCCCAACTTCACAAAGCAATAATTGATTTCACTGGTAAGAGATAAAGACACAATCTAACCCCAATCAATTGCACTGCAGGAGCTCAGATAATGAGACCAGAGAGGCTCATATATAACCACACTTCAGAGTGCAAATGACAGCCCGCGTTTATCCACTGTGGACAAACACGGGCCGTGGTTGTACTCGAATATATGTTTTATTGTATTTCGAGTTGAATGGCATGTTCGGCATGTCAATACGGGCCCGCGTTTATCCATGATGGACAAACGCGGGTCAAGAAATGGTCCCACGTTTATCCACTGTGGACAAACACGGGCCGTATTTGTACTCGAAATATAGGTTTTATTGTATTTCGAGTTGAATGGCATGTTCGGCATGCCACTACGGGCCCGCGTTTGTCCATCGTGGATAAACGCGGGACCATTTCTTGACCCGCGTTTGTCCATCATGGATAAACGCGGGTCATGATTTGGATATATGTGGTAACCCTAAGTCAAAATACGGTACAGAACCCATACCAAACCATGAACCTAGTTATCATTAGCCCATATATAATTCCATTACATAATGTCACATGACCCTTAACTCTTTGTCGAGGACACATTGATTACATAAGCAGATCACGTGATGGAAGGTTCCAGAAGATTCTATGTGAGTCACTCATAATGCTAAAAAATGGCAGTGGAGTACTCGGATTAGTAACCTACCCGTACGGGCGGCGAAAGGCCTTGGCACACTGTCCATATAGAACAAGACGCTAATAGGAGTTCCCTCTGGCTTTGCGTATTCTTTTTTAGCACGTGACTGATCACGCCATTCTCTTGGCATGGTCCGTGCGCAGGCACCGGCAATTATAAGTACCCCGACCCAATCAGGGCGCGGGAAAAAGGCACCATAAGCGGACTTTGAATGAGACCTGAAGAGCATATAAGCGAAAGGTATTGGGATTGGGATTCTCCATCCCCCTTGTCTCATACCGCCTCGGCACCTTCAGCGCCTCGTCTGTTGTTTTGCTACTCTACCCTAAACCCAAGCTTGCACTCCCCCCTGCATTACGGATCCATGATGTATTTCATGTAGACCGCCTCTCCCCTTACAAAGGAAACGAAGTTAACGGGCTTTTGCCACCTCCACCAGACCCGGTCACAGTCGAAGGCGAGGAAGAGTACGAAGTTGACCACATAAGAGACAGCAAACTCTTTGGTCATACTCTTAAGTACCTCGTTCGCTGGAAAGGATACGGTGAAGGTGAGGACACTTGGGAGCCAGCCAAAAATCTAGCCCACGCCCCGGAAAAAGTACAGGAGTTCCACTCCCTAAATCCGGGTGCACCTAGAAAAATAGCGGCTCTCATATACGCGTCCTTGCCTTGGCAAGCATCTCATCAGTACACAGAGGCCAACGCAGACGTCGACCCTTAAGAAGGGGGGTGATGTCATGGACGCGTATTATTTTCCTTATTTTTGCGTATTTTTACGCATTTATTTGACGAAGATATAAAGGGCTGAAGTACTGATATAAGTTAATCACACAGGCAGCCACCCATGTGCACGTGACCGTGGGACAAGAGTCCCTTATACGTTTAGTTAGCTCTGATTGGATGGAAGGAGATAGAAGGATCTAGAAGGATCTAGACTTACATACGTCACGATTAGTAGTATACGCTTACTCGCTGTATTAGGTTTTTACTCAGCAAGTGGAGCCGCTTGTAAGCGCGATGACATGTGCATCAGTCAGCACAATAAGATGCACTATTAATAGACACGACGCATCAGCTCCTGAGTCAAGGAGTCTTACTGTACACTTAGTAACAGTGTTTGGACTCAGTTCAAGCTCAGCTGTAGTAGTGTATATAAACCCTCATGTAGCGTCCTGAGTGGAACCAACTTGTCCTCTTGGTTCTCCACTCAGGTGCGTATTCCTCTGTACTCTCCATACTCCATCAATCCTAACTTGTCCTCTTGGTTCTCCACTCAGTGTGCCGCCGTGTGATCTCTGTAGTTGAAGACTTGTATAAAGTCTTACACGTTCTACGCTCTCCACGTCGACTGCACATCTAGCGTGTGACTTGTCTCCATGTTAAGTTGGGTGTGTCACCAGTTCAGTTCATATTAAACTTCGCCTTGCTTAACGTAGCATGGCAGTTGCACTGCTACACTTCCCTCTATGATAAACGAAACTGTCTTCTTCTTCCCACAGCGCAACTCCATCCGTGAGAGCCTTAGGAGCGGTCTTTTGTAAACTTTTAAGGCCCTCTATGACTTCGGCTTCTCTTATGGATGCGAGTTTGATGCGGCTGCCTAGGGAATCCACTTCTGGGCGGAAGTGGGCTTGGGCGGCATTGAGGAAATGCTTAGGTTGTAAAACCTGAACCTGGCGGTTATCCTCACTGTCTTTGACATGGTCTCTTGAGAATCTACTTAATGCATCGGCTTGCATGGAATCTCCCTTTTTGTAAGTGATTTGAAGGCAAAGTGACTTAAATACTACAACGCCCAGCAAGCTTGCTGGCGATTTAAGTCTTTCATGCTTGCCCACCATTCCATATTCTTATGGTCGGTGATCACTTCAAAGGAGATGCCTTCGAGGAAGTGTCTCCAGTCCTCTAAGGCGTGGATTAAGCCGAGCATTTCTCTGTCGTAGATTTCATAGTTGCGCTCTTCTTTGCTCATTGACTCTGAGCGATACGCAACTGGGTGCCAGAGACCGTCTGGGTACTTTTGAGTGAGTATCCCACCAGTAGCAAATCCAGAGGCATCGGTTTCAACATGTGTGGGGAGGTTTGGATCATACATGTCACGGCACGCGCGAAGTGGACTCTTGCTTACGGTGATGACCCCTTAGTAAGACATAATGTGTCATGGACTTAGTCGATCAGTCAGCAGTAGTACAGTATCACATGCCGATGTGGCATGACTCATTCATAGGATAGCGATAGTAGGGTTCGAGCTACTTTAGCTATTTGTCGCACGGATTGGAGAGGAGCTTTAAAGTGTCCTCGTACATGTATAAATAGTGGCTCGATAAGACCAAGATACGCCATCTTGGTCTTCTTCAATCACCACTTCCTTCTCATCTCTTTCATGTGTGATTCACTTGCCTCTTCGTGCAAGTCGTCTTATCGATCGTCGGATTACCTAGTGGCATGACTTGCCCTAGTGTACGGTCAGATCACGTGCCTATAAGCGCCGTGTATCTCGTGATCCGGTCACATGACCCCGCAAGAAGATTCCGCTAAGTCGTGAACGCCCTTTCGCAGTCCAAGTCGGACTAATGCTAGTGGTGGCGTTACATTAACACCAAGATCTATTCATCGTGGCGTTCACAACTCGAGACCAGTGGAGAGACTTTCAAACTTACTCCCTCGAGCACAGGGGAGACCGCAACGTACCAACACAATTCTTAGGAGCCGCCAGGTGGAGAGAATACCGAGGAGAAACCGGCTACTTCGTTGATTTTGCATCGGGGCCAACCCGATACTGCCCTGTTGAGTTTAATTTTGATCGCCTGTGTTGGACCGAAATTATGTGGAACCCTATAGACAGCCACTACGACGTAGTGCAACCCGCAGGGCGAAACTACAACTGCAACATCGACGCAAGAAACCTACCTACACGCGCAGAGTGGGGACACATAGATGGACAACCCGAAGGAGAACCTAGCACATCCGAACCCAGAACTGAAGCACCATCCGAAACTAGCGGTGAAGACGAGGAAACTAACGCAGACGACAGATCAGAAATCGAAGACATAGTGCAGACAGCTGAGTCCCTTCACATAAACGAACCCGAAAACATCCACGTACATTCCCCAGCCGAGATGGCCACGACTACCGTAACGCGGGAAGACCTCGCTGCTGAAGAAGCCCGGAGACTCACCGAAGAAGCGGAAGCCTACCTACGCCCTATTAACCCTACTACAGGATACTGCATGACGGCCGACGACGCTGCCATATTCAGAGCTGTGGGACCAGATATGCCAGACCCACCACCAGGGGCAGGAGGACCCCCGCCACCAAGACGACCTGGAGGAAGCTTCAGCCAAGGACCACCAGGAGGTGGAGGAAGACAACCCCAATTCGGTGGTGGAGGAGGAGGAGACCCATTCGGAGGAGGACCACCACCGCCGCCTCCAGGAGGACCACCAGGAGGGCCGCTCCCAGGAGCACCGCATACAAACGAGAAACTCATAGGAGAAACCCCCTCCATCTTTGATGGTAACTGAGATGAGTACGAATCCTTCCTCACCCAGTGGCACATTTACTGGGGGCAAAATGCAGAGGCACCAATCATGACCAACATCTATCGGAGGTGCCTACTGTTCCTGGGGTTCATCAAAGGACCGCGAGTGGCGAATTGGACACTCGGATTTCTCCAATGGCTCAACAACGAACTGCGTCTCGGAAGGAATAGATATGACCCCTTTTTGTGGGACACACTGACAGCCAGGTTCTCGGACCGCTTTTCAAACGTCTTAGAACAAGAGCAAGCACAAGCTACGCTAGCAAAAGGGTTCAAAATGATAGGGGATGATATCAACTCGTACGTCACCAACTTTGAACAGCTAGCACGGAAGGCTGACTACCGTCTCAACGACCGCCAAACCTTGGATCGATTCACGGCAGGACTACCGAGAGCCCTCTTCACGAAAATATACGAACTAGACGACCCCCAAACATTCAATGAGTGGAAGGAAGCGGCGTTGCGACAACAAAAGCAGTACATCCACCTACGCGCCCGCTTGGGACTTACCAGCACGCCGCGCAACACACCACCCCCGCGACCCCAGCAAGCATGAGGATACAACCCACAATGGGCACCACCACGCTTCCCACCACCTTGCTACGACCCGAACGCAATGGACACCTTGGCAGACTGAACCCACGCTCGACTCGCGGAAGTAGGGGATCCCCACCGTGGAAGCTATCAACGACCACCCTTTCCGCCATGAGGAGGGCCGGGACAAGGGCAAGGAGGGGGGCAGCGACGCGACATGAGGGAAGTTATCTGTTACAACTGTAACAACCCAGGTCACTTCTCACGAGACTGCACGCGCCCTAGAAAGCCGAAACAACCCTACCAACCTCGAGCCAGCACCAGTTGTAGCGCAGATACTGACTATTATAGCCAAGAACCAACTGCAGCGTGTCGCGTTGACACCACACCGAAGAACAGGCAAAGGGGTGGATGGACACCATTAGGGGAGCTAGTGATGAGGTCAAAGACCTCATATTCAAAGACCTATGGACCCAAGAGGGTTTTCAGGACACCTAAACCCATCGGCCTGGGTGAGGGCGGTTAATTGTAACTCTGTAATCATGACTCGCTACCGTTCACTTCAAATTCCCAGTCTCGATTTGCACCAGTTACTCCATGGCCGATATTAAAGGACTCGTTGACTCGGGTGCCACCGACAACTTCATAAGACCCCGCATTTTGCCAAACGCATGGGCCTCGGGTTACAAACCCTAGAGCAACCCAAGAAAATATGGAACATAGATAACACCGAAAATAAAGCTGGGTCCATCACTCACTTCGTCGACTTAGACATCCAAACCAACGGAATTAACCAAGTTATGAGGTTCCTGGTCATGGACATCGGAAACGAAGACCTGGTTCTGGGATACCCCTGGCTCGCCACATACGAACCCACTATCAGTTGGACCCACGCCACAATCCACAAAAAAGCGCTACCCATAGTGCTTTGCTCAATTAACCCGATGGAACCCCAAACCACCATCGCGAGCACAATCACGCAGGACGAAGCAGAAGACATAGTTCAGGAACTGGAAGAGGAATGCCAGATACGTACTATGTTGAGCGCAGAACTAACGAGCGAAGAGGTTAATAGCACAAAGCTAGTAAAGACAAGTTAACTTCAGAGGTGAAGGGAACTCTGTTACAGCTGCATACCTAGTAAAGACAAGTTACTATAAAGGAACGTCTTATGAGTAAAGGTATTAAGAGAAGTAAAGAGAAATGGGACTTACACTTCAGAGGTGAAGGGAACTCTGAAGTGTATGGGCAAAAACAGCAGTCCTTATATACAGGACGCTTAGGTAAGAATGGTCTGTGCGCACAGAGGGAGAAATGCCATTGGAGGGCAGAGAACAATAGCTGCCTAAAGCAGACAATACCGGTATCTTAACAATAGAGAACAATAAGAGCCATATATGACTCTGACAATAAAGATAAACAAAAGTGGTGCGTACAAGTCCGGCCATAGTCCAAATCAGTCCATAAGGGACAGATACCGTATTTAGTATGTGGGCTGACACAATCAGATCCCACGAGACATGTGACTTATACAGTCGCGTCTCAACATACTACAGCCACTGAACTAGCCATCGCTGCTAACCAAAACACAACCACAACAGTTATCCCGAAACCGTACTGACAATTCGCAAAGATCTTCAGCGAAGAGGCATCTCACCGATTCCCACCATCGCGCCCATGGGACCACGCCATTGACTTCAAACCTGGCACTCCCTCCAGTATCAATTGCAAGGTATACCCCATGTCTCAAGACGAAGACGAACACCTGTGCAAATGGCTAGATGAACAGCTCAAAATGGGTTATATACGCCCTTCAAAGTCACCCTACGCCTCATCGTTCTTCTTCATCAAGAAAAAAGACGGTAAACTAAGACCTGTACAAGACTACCGGAAGATCAACGCTTGCACAGTACGTAACCAATACCCACTACCGCTCATGTCGGAACTCATCAATGACCTTGGCAACGGACACATCTACACCAAACTCGACATACGATGGGGGTACAACAACATACAAGTCAAAGAAGGCGACGAACCCAAAGTGGCCTTCAAGACGAAATATGGACTCTACGAACCTCTCGTTATGTATTTCGGACTCACAAACTCCCCCGCGACCTTCCAAAACATGATGAACAACATCTTTGGCGATACGATCATCTACTTCCAAAGCCAAGGGACAACCATACAAGTCTACATGGACGACATCGGCATTGCGACAACCGAAGAAGCAGGGTTACAAGCACACATAGAAGCTGTCAGCGCAGTTCTACAAATCGCACTCGACCACGACCTTTACTTCAAGCCCGAGAAATGCCTATTCCACCAACTGCGAATGGATTACCTGGGGTAATCCTTGAAAAGGGGGTAACTTGCATGGACCCCATAAAAATTGCTGGCATACACGACTGGCCCACACCCACGAAGGTACGCGACGTACGCTCCTTTCTGGGCTTCTGCAATTTTACCGTCTCTTCATTCGCGGTTTCGCCACATATGTGCGAGCTCTCAACAAACTCACACGCAAAGACGCGGAATGGACATGGGGCAAAGAAGAAGAAACGGCCTTCCAAACCCTCAAACGCTTGGTCACTAGCGAGCCGGTCCTTGCACACCCCACACTAACGGACCAATTTGAACTTGAAGTGGACGCGTCCGGATGCGCAGTTGGCACAGTACTCCTGCAAAAGAAGCAAGACGGGAAAAGACACCCCATCGGCTACTACTCGGCAACACTGAACGAGGTGGAGCGCAACTACGACATCTATGACCTAGAGCTCCTAGCCATTGTCAAAGCACTACGACACTGGAGACCATTCCTGGCAGGATCCCCACACAAGATTAAGATCTTCTCGGACCACCTCAACCTCACACACTGGAAATCACCACAAAAGATAAGTCGTCGCATCGCCCGAGAAGTCTTGGAGCTCATGGAATACAACTTCGAGATTCACCACATCAAAGGAACGAATAATGGATGAGCCGACGCACTATCCCGCCGACCGGACTACGACCGAGGGGAAAGAGACAACGAGGGAGTCACAGTACTACCCGAGGAAGTATTCATACGGATCCTCACAACGCAAACCCCCGAGGCGCACGAACAGGACGAAGACATCCTATGACCCTGGGTGGATCCATACAAACTCAAGAAAATCGATGGAGTCTGGTACCGCAGAAGCGCAAGGGTCATCACAGGAGGATTGGATGCCATTCGCACCATTATCGCCAACCATCACAACCTCCCGTGTACGGCCACCCGGGAATCAAGCGAACAACCAGAATCATAGAACGAAGCCACTGGTGGCCGCAACTACTCAAACACGTGACTGAATACGTTCAAGGATGCGCGGAATGCCAACGTCACAAGGTCAACAATCGACCCATGAGAGCACCACTAGTCCCGATCACCCCAATCGCCGACGCTAAACCTTTCGAAGTCATAGCTCTTGACTTCATTACTAAACTACCCACCTCCCAAGGCTACGATTCCATCCTTACGGTCACGGATCACGACTGCACCAAAGCGTCTATCTTCATCCCCTGCAACGAAGAGATATCAGCAGAAGAGACAGCAGCCCTGTACGTCACTCACGTGTTTCGGAGATTCGGATTACCGGCCAAAATCATTAGCGATCGAGATCCACGATTCGCATCCAAGTTCACCCGAGAACTATGCTGATCCTAGGCATTTATCAGAACATCTCCACCGCTTACCATCCCCGAACGGATGGACAATTGGAACGCACCAATCAGTGGGTGGAACAGTATCTCAGGTTCTGGGCTAATGAGCATCAAGATAACTGGGCGCGATTCCTACCCATGGCGGAATTTGCTCACACAATTGGCCCCACGAGACCACAAGGAAGTCCCCATTCTCCCTCATGATGGGATACGACCCACGTGCTGATTGGATCGATAAGCCATCCCCCATCCACAAGTCCTCACATGCCTGCAACAATTCCGAGAAGCGCGGAAAGAAGCCCAGGACCTTATCCAAAAGGCCCAATCGCTGTGGATCAAACACCGAGATACGCCCAATACCGCATCAGAGATCAAGTATGGCTGGAAGGGCATCACCTTAGAACCAATCAGCCCACGACAAAAACTCACGGCCAGGTGGCATGGACCCTTCAAGATCACACGAGTATTGTCACCTGTCAACTACGAACTCGAACTCCCCACGCAGTGGAGCATCCACCCCTGTGTTTCATATGGATCTTCTCACGCCTTACCGAGAAACGCCCATGCATGGGGAAAACTTCCAGCGCCCCCACTGGATCTAGTGGACGGAGAAGAAGAATACGAAATCGAATGCATTCTAGATCATCGGCATTTCGGCAGGAACAGGAAACTCCAATACCTCGTGAAATGGAAGGGTTACTCCGGACTTGGAGAATCAGTGGGTCAACAAGGATGACGTTTTCGCTGACGAAGCCATAGCGGAGTACGAGCGGAGCTCACTGTCCGCCAGGACGCATATAAGCGAACAGGACCACGCTAAGTTTTCACCATCCCTCCACACTGGACTCCTCACTCATCCAGCAATGTCTCTTCCCACTCCCTGCCTCTTCGCCAGCCATCGGTGCCAACCTCTGGGGGTCCTTCACCCACGAAGAACTCCGCAAGGCCGTCGACAACCTCGCCGCCATCGAAGACCTCGACAACCCCAACACCCCCACTACCTACTGGCTCCTCAACGACGACGGCCAGGCGTCTCAACGCCACTGCCCTACACGCAGGCCGAAGTTAGTCGGCTTCATGCAGCTCTCTGAGACAGTGAAGCTTCCTCACCGGGACCTCTCCCGGTTCGAGTCGAGTACTGGGTCGACCATGGCCAAGAACCCGAACACTCGACAATGGAGGAGTGGTGAAGTGTAGCGGAGCGCTGGAGGCAGGAGCAACTAACGATGGCAGCGACAAGGAGAACGCGCCTCCTAGAGAGGAGGAAGTCATTCGATGCGACGATGCGCGCCAGATTCAGGAGCAGCCTGGAGCGGGAGTTGAAGGAATGGTACCCAGATGAGCACCCGTTCATAATCTCCACCATCGACTCTGACAACCCCCAGCGCAAAAACCCCCTACACCTGCAACACGGTGGGCCGCCCCATCTACCGAGGCGCCTGGCGCATCAACACCCCATCCTCATCTCATCACACGGCGGTGCTGAATTGCCGTCTTTCCAACTCTCGCTTCGCGCCGTACGGTTACGTCCACAACCGTGGCGAGAAGTTCGTTCACTTCCCCATCACCGACGCCCCAAGGTGTCACTACCCAAGCCCGTACGTCCAGGTCATCATGACCGCGGACCCCATCGTACTCGCTCTTGCTGTGGACAGCGACAAGACCTTCTCCAAGCCGCTGTACGCCAAGCCTCAAGTCCACGAGAGGGGCAAACCCCACTACGGCGAGCTCGAGGTGCAAGCCCTCGCCATGGGACACGCTAATCAACACCGCCTCGACACGGCGGTCGGCGAGTTGAAGGATGTGGGGCTCAAAGCTGAGTTACACAGATTCCGCGCGCTCAAACGGGAGGCTGAAAGAATCGAGCAGCGCCTCCACGCCCTCTCACAAGCCCTAGGCGGCATTCAAGGCAACGTCGCGCACTCCAAGTTCCGACTGGAGATGGGGACATCCACAACCGGGTGGACTCGGTGCAGGAGGGATGGATTGGTGGGATCGGGACCCCTCGGTGCCATGGTCGTCGCGGCTGAAAAGGGGGTGATGTCACGGCACGCACGAAGTGGACTCTTGCTTACGGTGATGACCCCTTAGTAAGACATAATGTGTCATGGACTTAGTCAATCAGTCAGCAGTAGTACAGTATCACATGCCTGATGTGGCATGACTCATTCATAGGATAGCGATAGTAGGGTTCGAGCTACTTTAGCTATTCGTCGCACGGATTGGAGAGGAGCTTTAAAGCGTCCTCGTACATGTATAAATAGTGGCTCGATAAGACCAAGATACGCCATCTTGGTCTTCTTCAATCACCACTTCCTTCTCATCTCTTTCACGTGTGATTCACTTGCCTCTTCGTGCAAGTCGTCTTATCGATCGTCAGATTACCTAGTGGCACGACTTGCCCTAGTGTACGGTCAGATCACGTGCCTATAAGCGCCGTGTATCTCATGATCTGGTCACGTGACCCCGCAAGAAGATTTCCGCTAAGTCGTGAACGCCCTTTCGCAGTCCAAGTCGGACTAACGCTAGTGGTGGCATTAGCAATACACCTTTAAGATAGGTTCTTGTACGAAAACGCTCCTTGAGCTTATCAAATGCAGCCTGCTGCTCTGAATGCCAATGCCATGGAGTGTCCTTCTTCGTGAGGTCGTGTAAGGGTCGGGTGATGGCCGCAAAGTCCTTAATGAACCAATGATAGAAGTTGGCGAACCCAACGTACGCTCTAACCTCTTTAAGCATTGTGGGTGTTGGCCACTCCCTTACTGCAGAGACCTTGCCAGGGTCCATCTGCACTTCTCCAGGACGGATAATCATCCCTAAGTACTCCATTTCTTGTTTCTCGAATTCGCACTTCTCAGGTTTGAGATAGAGGTCGTAGTCTCTAAGACGTCTGAGCACCTCGCGTACTATCTGGCGGTGGTGTTCCAAGTCTTGGCTGTAGATGAGGATATCATCCATGTAGACTGCAACTTCTCCTGAGGCGATTAGATCGGCGAAAACGGCGTTCATGAGGGCTTGAAAGGTGGCCGGGCTGTTGGTCATACCAAAGTACATTACTTTTGGTTCAAACAGACCTCGGTTTGTGACTATAGCACCTTTCCATTCGTCACCGGGCTTGATGCGAATGTTGTGATAGCCCCATCTTACATCAAACTTTGTGAAGTACTTGGCTCCCTTCAGCCAATTAACAATGTCGGCTGCGAGTGGAAGTGGATAGCGGTTCTTGATGGTAATCTTATTGAGCCGCCTATAGTCCTGCACTAGATGTAGCTTTCCGTCTTTTTTCTTTATGAAGAACACTGGTGAGGCCATCGGTGACTTAGATGGGACCAGGTATCCTTTAGAGATGTGCTCTTGCAGGAACTTATCCAACTCTTCTTGTTCATTAACCAACATGGGGTACGACTTGACCTTCCAGTGCTTGACTGCGTCTGGTTCCAAGGCTATGGCGTGATCCCATGGTTGGTGTTCAGGGAGCCTCTGGGATTCCTCCTCAGAGAATACTTTTGCGAAGTCTCTGTAGTGCTCTGGCACCATTTCTTCGAAGGTTTTCTTAGGTTTAGCGGCTGTAGCTTTCTCGGCAATCTGTTGCGAGTATGTGAAGCCTGCTAAGCAAAACACTTCGTCTTGGGCCATGTCGAGCACTTTCTCCACAAGGAGACGGCAGCGTTCCATACGGTTCGCCATAATGCGCGTCACCTCTACCTCCAACTCTGGTTGCGCTATTTCAGCAGTTGAGTTGAGGCACATAGTGCCTTCCTGCCAATCTATGTTGGGATTCCTTAGTCTTAGCCATGGCAGTCCCAAAATGACATCCTCTGGGCCTAGTGAAGTGACTAAGAAGTCGTGACTATCTTCAGTAGGGCCGACTTTCAGAGTGAGTCGAACTTTGTGGGTGATACTGCCTGCTTCATTGAGCGTCCCGTCTATGTTATATAGGGTGATGGGATGCTCTAGAGGGAACCTGCAACATCTTATGGCGGTCAGCATACTTTTTGTCTAGGAACAACAAAGTTGCCCCAGAGTCTACCATTGCTGCTACTTTTACAGTACGATGACATCCTTTTAAATACACAGAAATATGAAAATGTGATTTTTTATCTTTTGTTTCAGGAATAATAGTAGAAGACAGTGCTGCATCAGAAATCATCACGTGCGGCGCTGCTTCGAGAGAAAGTGGAGCAACAGGAACACTACTAATATTGTTCATCTCCGAGGCAGATGTAGATGTGGAGGGACCAGAAAGACAAGAAACGGAACCGACACTACTATCTAACTTACAGGCAGAAACTGTGTGAGTACGAATTACAGGAAATGAGTCTGAAACACAAGAACATATGGTACAGGTACATAAGTCCGTCTCATCTACTGTTAAGGGGCCGGTCGCAGCTACACGCGACCCCTTAATCAAAAAGCCACCTTGAGAGCTTCCAACTGCTCTTGCTGGCGGGTTACCATCTCCATCAATTTGGCTACGTCTGCCTGTGACGTCTTTGCAGAGCGGTGCTTGGTGAAGTGGCAGCTACCACAGTACTTGTCGAGGATGGTGGGCTCGGGATTCCGTGGTAGTGGCTGCCACTTTGGCCTTCCCTGGTTTCCCCATTTTCTTGAGCTGGCAGACGGTGGACCGGTGTCCAGCCTTTTGACAGTGGTTGCACATGTCCCGCTC
Source organism: Lactarius hatsudake (assembly GCA_024734325.1). NCBI lineage: Eukaryota > Fungi > Basidiomycota > Agaricomycetes > Russulales > Russulaceae > Lactarius > Lactarius hatsudake. Next base: position 264,359 of record JANSJP010000042.1, on the reverse strand, counting down.
GTGGTTTCCATCCTTTTTTACATGGTCGGGTGATCCACACCCATAGCACTTTCCCTTCATCCAGCTCTGATATTCAGCCTTTGTTTTGAATATGTCCCCTTTCTTCTGGGTGCCTCGCTGACGCGTGGCGTCGACTTGCATGGCATTAGGGTCGGGGGACGAGGTTTGATTTGTCGAAGTTGGTTTCCCGGACTTCTCAGCTCTTCGCTGGCGCATACGCTGATCAATGGTCTGCGCCGACCTGCTTGAGCTCTTCGTATGTTTTGTAAGGCTTCTCTGACCAGGCCAGGACATCTTTGATGTCCTCGTTGAGTCCATCGTAGAAGCGGGTGCGTAGGTCCTCTTTGGACCACCCTGTCTGTCCTGAGTACTGCTCAAATACCGACATGTATTCCGAGACTGGCTTCTTTCCTTGTTTTGTCTTTTTGAGTTCCTCACGTGCTATCTCTTGCATGTCGAGGGGGCTGAACCTGTGGTTAAACTCATTAACAAATCCTGCAAAGGTCCCGCCAAATGGAGTTCCACCTGCGTTGGCCTGTTCCAGATATGGGAGGGCCCAGGTTTTTGCATCTCCTTCCATCAAGTTAAGAACAGCCGCTATCCAGCAGTGTTCATCTGTATACCAACTACTTGTGGTGGCATCCCACGTATTCATAGCATCCCCTGTGGATCCCGCCCAGTTGTGGAAGGCGGCAAGGAAGTGACAGGCATCTGTAGAGTTGCCTTTCCCGTCCCAGGCTTTGGGACGGGCCACTACTTCCTTCTGTTTTCCTGATGAGGGGCGACTCGAGCTAATGGTCACTTACATTGTTAGGTCTGCGACCTATTGCGTGAGCTGGCCCATGGCGAGGCCCAGTTGATTGATGAGTGCCAAGCAGTCATCAAGGGTAGGTGGCGGGGCGGGGGCTGTGGGGGTAGTCGAACTTCGGGCTGACTCATGTTCTCCAACTGTTTTTCTCTTTCTTCTCTGTCCGCCTTGTCTTGTGCCTTTCGAAAATTCTCTAGTAAGAGTAATTGTTCGTCTGGCGAGATCTCGTCCCAATCTTCTATCTGGGAGATGAACTGTTTCTCTCGTTTAGTGGGAGGAGGGAGGGCGAATTTCGAGCGAGCTCCTTGAGGATACTGAGCTTGTGCTAGACGAGCTGTCTGTTTCCCCTTGCGAGGAGCCACATTCGTATGGGGGGGCAGAGGGGAGGTGAGGGATTAGAGCTGCGGCGGCTGCTACAAGCTCTGGGACAGTGAAGTCTGTACCGTCTACTAGGTACTGGAAGCTGTATAGTTCGAGGAGTCCATTGACAAAAACCGGGCTTGTGATAGATCGCCTGAACGTATTGTTCAGCGAGGTTACGTGGGGGATGTTCTAGCTGGAAGGTCTGAACTCGGATATTGACACCATCTTCGTCTATGAAGCTTTTGCCTGACTGGGCAAGTGTCTCATTGGAGGAGGAGTGGGTGGAGTGGAACGACTCGGCCGATAAGGTGCGGGAGCGGGATGTAAAAATGGGTGAAGGAATCCAGTCTTGTTCAGACTGGGAATCCTGATGTACGTGAAGCGATGCTGAAGCAGAGGCTTGAGTCTGGGGTGGTGTGATAGAAGCTTGTCTCCTCCTAAAGAGACAGCGTAGACGGGTGCAAATGTTCTTGAATAGACAAGGCAGTGTGGAAACAGGATAGGTGGATTAAAGATGACGTGTTACGATGAGCGCGAAACGCTAACTCAAAGATGATAGGAGAGTCCGATCAAGCAAGACCAATACACAGTGATTGTTTCACACTGCACGAGGCTGCGGCAATAACGGAACACTCAGGAATGGGGTAGGGATATGTATAGAGCCACAAGGCTGTCTGCCTCAGTCTTCTCGACCTGTTGGCTGCCTCTCACGCCGAAGCGCTCTCAAACTTTTCTGTTTACTATGCGTACAGCTGTCGCAGGCTAGGCCTGGCTGGCTTCTCATCCAACTGCAGCTTATCTGGCGTGGTGACCAGTTCTGCAGAGGGTACCCAAACATTCCACTGAACTCAGATGGAATGCCTATAGGCAAGCACAATGTATGCCGACTTTATGGACACGAGAATTGTACCACAATAGCGCAGATTCTGCTTATGGAGGTCCACAGGCAAAGAGTGAGGTGGGTAGTACAAAGGACTGATGGTCATCAACCACCTGGAGGGAGTAATGGAACTGGTGAGCGTAATAGGGCTCAGGAGTGTGAAAGGAACTTGTCCTAATGTAGCGGTGTGACTGCCGTGCTACGTTAAGCAAGGCGAAGGTAAGTGATGAACTGAACTGGTGACACACCCAACTTAACGCGGAGACAAGTCATGCGCTAGATGTGCTGTTGATGTGGAGGGCGTGGAATGTGTGAGACTTTATACAAGCCTCAAACCACAGATATCACACGGCGGCACACTGAGTGGAGAACCAAGAGGACAAGTTTTAGATTTGATGGAGTATGGGAAGTACAAGGGAATACGCACCTGAGTGGAGAACCAAGAGGACAAGTTGGTTCCACTCAGGACATTACAGGAGGGTTTATATACACTACTGTGGCTGAGCTTGAACTGAGTCTAAACACTATTACTAAGTGTACAGTAAGACTCCTTGACTCAGGAGCTGACGCGTCGTGTCTATTAATAGCGCATCTTATTGTGCTGACTGATGCACATGTCATCGCGCTTATGAGCAGCTCCACTTTGCTGAGTAAAACCTAATACAGCAAGTAAGTGTATACTACTAATCATGATGTATGTACGTTCTAGATCCTTCTAGAGTCTTCCATCTCCTTCCATCCAATCAAAGCTTAACTAAACGTATAAAGGACTCTTGTCCCACGGTCACGTGCACATGGGTGGCAGCCCGTGTGACTGACTTGTTATCAGTACTTTAGCCCTTTATATCTTCGCCAAATAAATGCGTAAAATACGCAAAAATAAGGGAAAATAGTACGCATCCGTGACACAAGCCTGGCAGCATCACAGCACACTCAGACAGGAGAGATGAGGGATGCGAGAAAGGAAGGGATAGACTCGGATAACTCAATGAGCTCACTAAGGACGATTCAAGAGATGTATTGCACCAAAGGCACTATCAGCGTGTCACTGGCAAGGCAGCCTAGTGATGGCAGTACAATGGGTGGTATAATCCAAGAAGTCAAGCTTAGGTCTTCAGTGACCATAAGCCACTCTACTTATACAAGTCCAAGGAGGTTTGAACCCCAGCTTGGAACTCTGAAACACTAATACAGGGGTCCTAGGAATGAGTCACAACGAGTCAGAGATAAGCAATCGGCCAATGGCAGTAGGGCGCAAAGGCATGAGTCAGAGATAAGGAGACACGAGTCATACAGTCAGGCACAAACCAATCAGGAGACAGTATCATATCAGAATCAAGGCACAATCAATGGAAACATACAAGTCACAAACACAAGGCAGGGCACGAGGCAGTCTGGGCCGTTCCAGGCACAAGCTCATCTGGAACCATCTGGTGTGGGTCTAGCCAGGTCACGTGATGGGCAGGCGCTAAGGTCACATGCACAACTCCCAGTATTCCTGCAGCTTTTGAGCGCTTCTGGGTTCATAGTAGGGAGTGGGTGACTTAGCGGATAAGCGGTGTTCTGTCACCAATTGGGATATCTCCGCCTCTTCATCATCAGAGTTATGGGCGGTTCTCCTAATTGCAGTGTTGTGGGTGGCGGTGTGGCGTATCCAAGGGTTGCCAAAAGGGGCATCTGTAACAATTGGGCTGTTGTATCGAGTCTGTTTGGATGGTGTACATGGGTTCTACTTGGGTGGTTGTCATCTCTACTGGTGAGCGAACGATAATGTGCTCAGCTTGTATCAGGTTGCTTAATGTGATTCCAGTGGCTAGGTTTGCTAATTCTTCCTGTTCTTTGGCATTACTTGTGACAGATGGTCTTCTTCTGATTCTTCGTTGCTTTGGCCAGATGTTGATTCTTCTTTGTCTGTAGTGCTTGCGATGGTTGCACCATCGATCAGTCCTGCCTGTTTGGTAGGAACTACTTCACTCTCGAGGATGTCACAATGATATTCACGAGTTGTTGGTCTGACTATGGTTTGTACTCCTGCGTTGTTTGTTGCCAGTATACACCAGCAAGTATGTTCAAAATTAAACTCAACTGGGTAATATCTACTCAGCTGATTTGGGAAGTCGACGAAGTACCCAGTTTCTCCTCTGTGTGTCCTCTACCTGGCGGCTTTTAGGTAGCGAGTGGGGATGTTCCATTCTCTTCTGGCAGTGATAGTATATGCTTGGACTTGGTTCCAGCCCCACCGATCTGATGTGGTGGTCGCCACTGTGTTGTTCATGTGTATATAGCTTGGTCTTAATGTTGCGTTAGGCTGTCCTAACATTGCTCAACTTGAGCGATAACAGAGTGGCAAGACGAAGCAAGCGACTTAGCAAAAGTCTGTACGTGTCCTCAGTAGGAACACGACTTTGAGTAGCACTGGGGCTAGTTCCACCAGGCGTCCAAGTTGATCGACCACCTCCCTGATGAAGGCGAGGCGGGTATAGAGGGAGAGAAGGTGACTTAGGATTATCATGCAGAGGAGTAGATCTGAGATGCAAATGATTCAAGAAGACCAAGCTGAGAAGCTCGGTCTTCACAAAGGCAGGTAGTTATACAGTTGACGAGGAGCTTTGAAGCTCCTCCCGAAAGTAAGACTACTAGTAGCGTAAGTAGCTCGAACCCTACTATGACTGTCCTAGTAATGAGTCACTCGTCCATACTACTAGACATGTGATACTCTGTGAGATAAGAAACCTTGTCCAACACAACGAATGTCCCTGACTAATAGTAGGGTAGTCAGAGCCCCATGAACTACTCTGTGCATACTGTGAGTCCGATTGTAACATTAAGACTCAGTTCAGTGATGCACAAGTATCACTTGGTCTCCCTGGGACATGAGGACAATAGTGGAAGCACAGGGCTCAAGCATAAAGGCGAGCGAAAGAAGGACTCAAGCGCAATAGGCAAGTCAAATGGGGTTCGTAAGGCTAAGACGATGTGGTATTACACAAGAAGTCAAGTCTACCATACAAGCTGGGTAGGGCGTGACTTATATACTAGTACAGGGTGTTTGTACAATGCAAACACATGGCACAATTCTGATGTAACAGTACAAAAGGGGTGAACAAGGGGAATAGTCATATATGATACAAGGAGATTCCACAGGGTGATGCATGTCTCAGAAATGGTCAGCAGATGAAAAGAAGTGTAAAACTGGCCATTGTATTGCCGAGGCACAAGGTGCGGAATGGAAGCCAAGAAACGCAAGAAAGCGGATCGTATCGTAAAAGTACAGTAGACATGTAAAGGGGAACACAGGATGAGAAGAATCGTAACACACTAGCTGTATTCAGTCAAGGTAATGGGTTTAAATACAAGAGAACCAGTAGCTGTGAGCCAAGGTAACAAGTAAGTAAGAGGGAATGTAGTGTAGGAGAAGGGTGGCATGAGAAGCCAAAAGGGAAGCAAGAGCAGCTATGATATTGACATCTTGAAAGGGATATGAGAAATTACAACTGATATGGCAAGCCAGACCAAGACCAAAAGGATCAAAAACAGACAACTTCAGGGCTGGAACCTGAGGGATCCTTACAGCAGTGGTAGTGGATTCCCATGGTGAAAGGTGTTACAATCTCCAACCACACTGACTACTGGGGACCTGGCGCAGGGCCTGGAGAGCCTGCAGGATGCCAGCAGTGGTACATTGGCACATGCTAGGGGAACGGTTCTGGAACGCCCTAGAGCCATGATATCACCAATCATGTGACTGAGGGCTGGGCTGACCTAGACTGATGACGATAGATGGCACAACTGACTGTGTGACCTTTTTAGAAGGTTCCGCATCTGTGCACAGACCACAGAACCTGAGAGAGCAGACTTAGCTGGGTATGAACCACCTTATGTACCTGCATGTATATATACCTGTACTTGTTTCGTCCTCAAGTCTCTCCAGACTTGAGTTACTTAGCAATACCAGCTAGTATCTTGGGAACCTTGCTCTGCCTTGCTCTAAGCTCCTTTCCACTTATCTTGTGCATCACCATTCTTGCCTTGCCTCTTTGTGCATGTGCCTTTGACCAATCTCAGTCTCCTTTGTCATCATTGTTGACAATGCCCAAGTCGTCTTCTGCTAAGCCTGCCGCAGGTGCCTTGATGTCACGATTCGTCGAAGTGGACGCTTACTTTACGGTTATGACCCCTTAGTAAGTTGTAATGAGTCATGGACAAACGGTATCAGTCAGCGTAGTACAATCACATGCCACTATGGCATGAGTCATATCTAGGATAGCTGTAGTAGGGTTCGAGCTACTTACGCTATTCGTCATACGGTTTCGGGAGGAGCTTTAAAGCGTCCTCGTATTTGTATAAATAGTGGCTCGATAAGACCAAGATACGCCATCTTGGTCTTCTTCAATCACCACTTCCTCTTCATCTCTCTCACGCGTGTTCCACTTGCCTCTTCGCGCAAGTCGGCTTCATCGATCATCGGATTACCTAGTGGCGCGACTTGCCCTAGTGTATGAACTTAGATCACGTGCCCTGTATAAGAAGCGCCGTGTATCTCGTGATCACAAGACACGTGACTTCAAGACATACATTTCGCTAAGTCGTGAACACCCTTTCGCAGTCCAAGTCGGACTAACGCCAGTGGTGGCGTTACACTTGAACCCTGGACATTGCCCCACTGGTGGCGTTACAAAAGGTGTATGCAGCAACCATGGGCCTGTGTGCAGCGAGATGGAGGTGGGGGCTTGAGGATGGTGACACAGGGAGCACCTCTTGCAAGTGCTGGTTAGATGGCATGGTGAATGCATCATGAGGAGGGAGGCATCCAAGACAAACCCATTCTTCCAGATGCCCAAAAAGTAAATTTTTTTAAGGATTTTCAGCTGACCCCCACCCCTGGCCTTGGGTCATGGAACCATGGCCTGGCCCCCCCTTGCAAATGTCCATGGTAGACATTACATGATCTGGGTGATTGTAACATATATTAGGGTTTATACAGCTCATTGGGAAATCTACACAATGTGGGGTCATATACAGCAGCTTTTGAATATATGAATGTACCTTTCGTCATGATCTGCAGGTCTTCCTCTGATCACCCTGTCTGCAGTTAATAGTCATGTGACCTAAGAGTGTAACACAGTGTATGATTTCTATCATGTAGTAGTGTAATTTTAAGTTGAAGAGCTGTACTGTACAGCAGGGAGCAAGCAACGCGAGCGACCCATGCTGTACAGTACAGCTCTTCAACTTAAAATTACACTACTACATGATAGAAATCATACACTGTGTTACACTCTTAGGTCACATGACTATTAACTGCAGACAGGGTGATCAGAGGAAGACCTGCAGATCATGACGAAAGGTACATTCATATATTCAAAAGCTGCTGTATATGACCCCACATTGTGTAGATTTCCCAATGAGCTGTATAAACCCTAAATTATGGTTTATATATAAACCCTAAGATAGGGTTCAGAGATACAGTAGGTAAAGGATTTATGGTAGTCAGGTTGTGCTTTGTGCCATGGTGCCACAGCATGATGCAGCACTGGGCCACACAGTGAGGGCAGCATGTGTGAGGGGTGTCCTGGATGCCCATTTCAGTGTGACCCTCAAATTTGGATTTATTTGGATGAGTATGCAGGCACGCGTACACAAAACACTTCTTGGGTTATTGGAATGGTATTTGATGTATGCGTCTATCAAATCTAATCTTATCTATAAGAGACTTGAATATCACATTTACATAGGGGTGATTAAGATGCTTTGTCATGAACAGAGTGCATAGTCACATAGTTACGCCACTAGTTGCTGTGCACATGTTATATGTATTATGTGATGCAGCACCGGTAGACCGGGCCGTGGTGAGGGCAGCATGCGTGAGGGCGTCCTGGAAGTACATGTCAGTGAGACCTTCAAATTTGGATTTATTTAGATGAGTATCCATGCACGCGTACACAAAACACTTCTTGGCTTATGGAATGGTATTTGATGCACGCGTGCATCAAATCTAATCTGATCTATATGAGATTTGAATGTCATGCTTACACAGGGGCGTCCTAGATGCCATGATATGCACAAGGCTCTTAGTCAGATAGTTATGCCACAGTTGCCATGCACATGTTATATATATTATGTGACACAGAAGCGGCACACCGGGCCGTGGTGAGGGCAGTATGTGTGAGGGCGTCCTGGAAGCGCAGTTCAGTGCAACCCTCAGATTTGGATGTATTTGGATGAGTATGCAAGCACGCGTACACAAAATACTTCTTGGGTTATTAGAATGGTATTTGATGCACGCGTGCATCAAATCTAATCTTATCTATAAGATTCTTAAATGTCACATTCACATAGGGGTATTCAAGATTCTTTGTTATGAACCGAGTGTATAGTCACATGGTTATGCCACAGTCGCTGTGCACATGTTATATATATTATGCGATGCAGCACCGGCATACCGGGCCGTAGTGAGGGCAGCATGTGTGAGGGCGTCCTGGAAGTGCATGTCAGTGTGACCCTCAAATTTGGATTTATTTGGATGAGTATCCATGCACGCGTACACAAAACACCTCTTGGGTTATTGAGATGGTATTTGATGCACGCGTGCATGGGATCTCATCTGATCTATATGAGATCTGAATGTCGTGCTCACACAGGGGCGTCCTAGACGCCATGATATGCACAAGGTTTGTAGATAGATAATTATGCCATGGTATGCTGTATATATATTACATGCATGATGCAACCTCAGCACACTGGGCCATGGTGAGGTTAGTGTGTGTTGGGGCTTCTTGGACACCCATTATCAATGTGACCCTTGTGTGCACTACTGGGTGTCAATTAACTCTGAGATCCATCCTAAACCCAGCTGGTGAGTGCCGTAAAAAACACCTGTCTTCCAATCTTCTGACCTGCAGCTTGATCTCACTTGTCGACCCATTGTCTCTCCTCCAAAGTCCACCCCTAGGGGTACTGCAAAGTGCCTCATAACACCCATCTTCCAATCTTCTGACCTGCAGCTTGATCTCACTTGTCGACCCATTGTCTCTCCTCCAAAGTCCACCCCTAGGGGTACTGCAAAGTGCCTCATAACACCCATCTTCCAATCTTCTGACCTGCAGCTTGATCTCACTTGTCGACCCATTGTCTCTCCTCCAAAGTCCACCCCTAGGGGTACTGCAAAGTGCCTCATACCCATCTTCCAATCTTCTGACCTGCAGCTTGATCTCACTTGTCGACCCATTGTCTCTCCTCCAAAGTCCACCCCTAGGGGTACTGCAAAGTGCCTCATAGCCGCTAAGTGCGCAAGGGTCACTTATCAACACGAGGATCGAAGGAGTCGGGCAACGGCCGCCCTTGAGACTCGTGGACGCACGGTGGGGCTGCCGCAGGGACATGTGCTCAATGAAGGGCCATCTCCCAGCATGGCGACCCCGGAACGACGAGAATGTATGTCATTTGTGTTGATGATCGTGCGGCTGACAAGGCCAACTCATTGCTTTCACATCAGGCCTGGCGCAAGTGGTCCCAGTACAAATTTTTCACCAGGCACATCGAGGAGAGCATGGCGAATGGCAGGACGGCACCACAAGCCATCCATGAGCTGGAAGGCCTGCACGGCCCCCGAACAGTTCCCCAGCTCCATCGCAAGCTCCAACCAAAAGGGTGGAAGCAGAAGCAAAGCCCGCCAACAAAAACAAACCCCACTGCGGCCGCGGAAGGCACTGACGACGACTGATCAACAGCGGTGTCTGTCCCTCCTGGGGACGGTGCCCCAATGGTGCAGGGTTGATGCCTCTTTATTTCGTTAACTTACTCTACTCGCTCGGACTCGTATTTAATGGTATCACAGCTCTCACATTGTTCTTGTTAAAGTAGGCTACCTTAGGCTGTTAATGAATCGGATACGCTACGGTGCCCTCCATTGAGGGTCAAGCTGCGCTCGCTGGACTCACAGGGGCACCCCAGTGAAGGAGCGGAGGCGGTGCGGCACTCAGGCGCTCGGGCGCTCAGGCGAACGCGGTGGGGAGAAGACAAGACCAAGAGAAGTCGTGCTAGGTCAGGTCCAGGCAAAGTAGGCCAAGCGGCCAGGCAAAGTAGGCCAAGCGCCTGCCAAAAGGCATGATGATTTCCGTGATCTGATGGCTTGAAAATGTGACCTGGTGGGGCGAAAATCGTGATCTCAACGTACTTTGCCCGTTACCCCTGCCAGAAATCGTGATCTGGGCGATTGTTGACGCGACTTTGCCCGGGCAAAGTGCCACGCAGGCACGTCATGATTTGGCGGAGCTCGAATCGCGCGGATCACACCACTTGGACTGAGACCCTGCCACTGCGTGCAAAGCAGGGTTTTCAGACCAATAAAACCCATAGAAAACCCTATGGAGTGTTAAACATAACCACTTATCAAGGGTTTTTTTAGGGTTTTCTAAGGGTTTTATTGGTCGGAAAACTCTGCTTTGCACGCAGTGTGCGGAAGGACTTCAGATCACGTGACCCCATCGAACACAGACGTCACCAGGTTGGGGCTGCACTGGTCACCGTCCGGCGTCCATGATATCTCCTCCGACAAATCGTGAATTAGAAACATAACAAAACTACCAACTCCATGGGTAAAGCACTCATTACAACTTACACTGCTTTTTAACGTCCCGCGCAGACTCAACAATAGCAAAACAGTTAGTTGACAAGATGTATGAGCGCCGCAAGGCAGCCGCCCTCGATCTTGAAAAGTATAACCTGTTGTAACCCTCTCGTGACCACAGATTTACCTTTTCACTTCTACAGACTTGTCCGCGAATGCCATCAGCAAGGCGATGAACGACGTATCGGTCAGATCGTTGACCAACTCATCGACATGTTCTCTAGCATTACCAACGCGCTCCATGTCCGTAATGGGGGCTTGATTGGCCTTGCTGGTACCGCTATCGCCCTCAGTGTCGACATAGCGCCATATATGGAACGCTTTCTCGAGCCGCTTCTTGTCTGCTTTTCTGACCCCGAGAATCGCGTGCGCTATTTCGCAGCGGAGTGTCTATACAATATTGCCAAGGTATCAAAAGGAGAGGTTCTGGTCTATTTCAACCCTATCTTCGACGCATTGAGCAAAGTCCGTCACATCCTTCTTTCCCACCTTTGACACTCACCAGCTTCCAGCTCGCCGCAGATCCTGAGCTTTCCGTCAAGAACGGAGCAGAACTTCTCGATCGCCTACTCAAAGACATCGTTGCCGAGTCCGCCTCTTATTACGTTCCCCACTTTCCTGAGACAGAGAAGCACTGCACCGCAGATAGTGACAATGGGATTGTCGTTCCCCACCCTGATGACGACGGCACGAGCGTGGTGCCGCGCCGCGCATTCTCCCTTTCCCGCTTCATCCCACTCCTCTCTGATCGCATATACGTGGTCTCGCCTTTCACACGATCCTTTCTCGTCTCTTGGATTTCCGTGTTGGACTCTGTCCCAGAGCTCGAGTTAATCACGTATCTTCCTCATCTCCTGGATGGGTTACTGTGGGGCTCTACCTCTTCATCCACCCCTTTCCCGACTTACCTCTTGTCCAGAAAATATCTATCAGATCCAACAGAAGATGTTCGCATCACAGCAGAAAATCAGCTTGCAGAGTTTCTTCGCGAGATCCGCGAAGTTACTATCGTGCGGAAGCACCGCGAGGAGCAGCAGCGTGCAGGAGACGTAGAGTCTGAAGACCATAACCGCATGGATGCCGAGCGGGTAAAGGAACGATCATCAGATATCGCCGCTCTTTCTGACACAGAACGAGTTTCCTTCCTCAACGGTGATTCATCTCTTGCACTCCCTTTAGATGTGGAGAAACCGAACGGGGACGCCGAGTCGGATGGACACGAACGGGACGTTGGAGGTACGTCTTGACGCTACGTCCCTGCAGATACTCACTTTCCCCAGACTGGGTTCCAGGGCAAGGTGTTCGAATCGATTATGCTGCAATCATCGAGATCTTGATTCAGCAGTTGGATCCACAACGTAAGTTGACCATTCGTTGCGGTAATATGGTGATGTAGCAATCCACCTCTCTCCAGATGACGAAATACAACAGTCAACTGCGCTTCTTTGGCTATCAGAGCTGCTGACATTCACTCAGGAGGTCATGGTGTCGTTCACTCCCCGTCTCATCCCTGCCATCCTCCCCAACCTGGCACACCACGTCCCTATGATTCAGTCTTCTGCCAATCGTACAAACAAGCTCCTCTTGAGTGTAATCCAGGCACTTCCCTCACCGTCCGAACCGCCATCCCGCCAAAGTACCTTGCCGAGCGAGCGACCCGCTCCCGTAGTTGCCCGTGGCCCCTCTGCATCGCCTTCCCTTGTCCCGGCCTCCCCGCCCCCGTCGCGTCAACATACGCAAATGCCAGCCTCGCGCGAGTCTGGTTCGGTCGAATCACTGGCAGACCCGACTGTCACACCTACTCCGAGCAACATTACGATCCAGAAGCGCGCGAGTATGCAGCCCCAGACGGATGGTGCTCAAGCACCACGTCTACTGACACCACTGGACGGCCAGTCGTCAACTAATCGCTCGCCTACTCCTCGACCACCCTCCCCACAATCGCTGGGGAGCGCTGCTGGCCCGTCATCTGCACCTGAGCGCGAAGTGCTTGCAGATGCATTTGACTACCAGGCTACTGTGAATGCCCTGACAATACAATTTCTGAGCGAGCACGAGGAGACACGCGTCGCAGCACTCAAGTGGCTCATAATGCTCCACCAGAAGGCGCCGAAGAAGGTTCGGTACTCTACTTCTCTCAGGACTATCATTGTTTATCCGCGTAGAACAGATCCTCGCGATGGATGATGGGACGTTCCCTGCGCTTCTCAAGACATTGTCTGATACCTCCGAAGAGGTCATCAAACACGACCTTCAACTTCTCGCCCAAATTTCGTCTGCATCGGATGATAGTTATTTCAAGGCATTTATGATCAATTTACTAGATCTCTTCAGCACAGATCGAAGGCTGCTAGAGACACGCGGGAGCCTTATAATCAGACAACTCTGCCTCAATCTCAGCACGGAACGCATTTACAAAGCATTCGCCGAGATCCTCGAAAAAGAAGAGGTGTGGGAATTCTTGAAACGCCAGTTCACCGCATTTAAGCAGGCATGGCTAGGATCTTGACTTTGCTAGCGTTATCGTACAAAAGCTCTCCATGATCCTCATCACATCGCCCGAGCTTGCCGATTTTCGCAGACGGCTCAAAAGCCTCGAGACGCGGGTACGCTGGTGTTTCGACCCTCCTCATGCCAGCCTTTCTCATCGTTCTCATTCACAGCAAGATGGCCAAGCGCTCTTTGTGACGCTATATCGATCGTGGTGTCACAATGCCGTCGCCGTATTCTCTCTCTGCTTGCTTGCTCAGGCATATGAACACGCGTCCAACCTCCTTGGTATTTTGCAAGTCTTTTTCTTCCTGAGTGACATAAACGTTGCTTACCCGCGGACGCAGTGCCGACCTTGAAATGACTGTCCAAATTCTCGTCCAGATCGACAAGCTCGTTCAACTCATTGAATCCCCCGTATTCACTTGTGCGTGAGCACGCTCACTGGATGCCCTATTCACACTCACGAGCCAGATGTGATAGACATTCGTCTACAGCTTCTTGAGCCTGACAGATACCCGTATTTGTTCAAATGTTTGTACGGCTTACTTATGCTCCTCCCACAAAGCTCCGCCTTTATCTCACTCCGAAACCGACTGAACGCCGTCAACTCTGCCGGTTTCCTGCATATCGCACCCAGACCGTCCGTCCACCCATTCTCTTACACCACGCACGCTAACGCTGCCCGCAGGAGTACTGTCGCGACGGTTGCGACGCGATCAAAGCTAACGCGTGACGAGATCAAGTGGCCCGAACTCCTCGCGCACTTCCGCGCTGTGCAGACGCGACACGAGCGGGCACGTCGTGTTGCGCTCGGTAGCGCGCCTGACATAAGCGCTACACTACCAAGCTCCGCGCTTCCAGAGCGCCCTGTCCCTCGACGGCGAGTCACCGGACTCGGCGAAGTTCCGGCGCCGCCTACCTCGTCGGGAACGAGTTCTAGCGCTGCGGGGCCTAGTAATGGACGGCCAGGCGCGCTTAGCCCACTGAATCCGCGCGCAAGGGTTCAGGGTGGTGTGGCTACGACCCTTACGGCGCAGGGGCAGGTCCTCGGTGCACGACCGAAGCGGGGGTTGAGCCTTGTGCGAAAGACGTGACGCGTGATACATGACAACAGACGATTTCCTTTGCTTTCGACTCGCACATATGCATATGTACCCACATCCTTGCACGCCGCATAGCTTATAGGTCAACTAATTGAGTGCATAACTCCGTGGATAATAGGAACGGTTGGAGGACGAGTGTAGGGAGGTATAAGTGAGTATCATGGCTTGGGCACGAGGAGATTTTGCCGGATAGTGGCAATGTCTTGGTCCGTGAGGCCACATTTACGTCGTACATACTCCTTCACACCGCCATACCGCTCGTCCAACATCGTGATAAATGCCCCCATTGTTTCCTCCCTGCCCAGTTCATCTGTATCAAGGAGACCTGAAGGATATATTGCACGCACCTTGACGACAACATATTGTGGGCAGCTGTGGGATCTGACGCAAATATGGGTTCGCGCGCGAGCCGCGATAAGATTATAGGGCGCATTGGCTCACGCCCTATACGAGTCAAGGAATAATCGGCTGAGATCGCATCGTTACTAACGCCGGCAAGCTGGAAGGTTTTGGCCAACGTTAACCTAGGCGCTCACGGATGGGGATACTAAACCGGTAAGAGAGACACACCAACAAAAGCAAAGCGGCCGCTATCCCCGTGCGATCCTTCCCGGCTATGATGAACGAAAACCGGTCATTAGCAAAGAGGAAGTGGAGGGAGGTAGGTGGCGCACCTGTACAATGGAAGAGAAAACCGACATTGGGTGAATCGCGCACATGGCGAAGTATTGAGCCGAACGCGGGCCCGCCCGCGTCAAGGATTTCGGAATAGAGTTGCATGAACGCCTACAGTACTCAACATGTGGAAGACGACCACTCTGATGGAGAAATCTTACATCTGTCGTCCCGCTGGCGTAGAGTTGAAAGCGTCTGTGAAAGGGTCATGGGACCGGGCACGGACAGTGGGCCAAATCCAACAGGAAAGCACTCACTGTGCCATACGTTCTGGGCTGTAGTCTTCTTTCGTGAACACAGGGGTATGCAGTACGGTTATTCCCTTAATCTTTGGAGTCGCTGCGTCATATTTCGCAATTTCCGTGTCCGAGCGAAGGTCGAATATGGTGGTGACACCGAGGGCCCGTAGTTGCTCCTCACCTGGCGTCGAGGATCATGATTAGTTAGAATCACTTGAGGGTAAGTGATAGGTAAAGACCGAGCTGTGTTACTCCAGGGAGCTCTCCACCGCGAAATATGAAGCTCGACCGCGTGACGTGCTGGCCGTCTGCAGTAGGAATCCTACCGAGGTCACGGACGTTGTAAACACCATCAATGGTTACGAAAGGATGTTTTGATAACACATCCGCGACAAGCTCTGGATCTAAAGGAGCCAGCTCGGACATGTTTAAGTTGAGTTGAAAAAAAAAAAGAGGGTTTAAAAGAAAGACTAGGCATCAAATGACAGCGAGTCATTGGGAAGAACCCAGATAAGATCAACCGCGACACGGACCACAATCGACCATGGCTCCCCTCTCTCATCCCTCTATCAAAGGTGCTCACATCATTCTTTACTGTATTTCATTAATATTTTTATCCATAGACGGCTGGTTTCGCGAGATCTCCTCGCAATGGCCCGGTCAGGCCATGACCCTTAAGGTCAACAAAATCCTTCACGTCGAGAGATCGCTCTATCAAGATGTCCTCGTATTCGAATCTGAAACATACGGCAACGTCCTCGTGCTCGATAGCGTTATTCAATGCACCGAGCGCGACGAGTTCTCGTTCGTAGCTCGTCTTCCCCATTGTTCTACACCCGAGTCATGTTTCATAAAGATACCAAGAGATGATCGCGCATATACCGCTCGCAAGCCATCCGAACCCAAAAAAAGTCCTCGTTATCGGAGGCGGAGATGGGGGGGTCGTGCGCGAGGTGCTCAAACACGAAACCGTAGAGCATGTGGTGCTCTGTGACATTGACGAGGTATGCACCTTCCTTCGGCTGGCGACATGCGTAGGAAAATACATAATCATCTCCTCAGGCTGTTGTACGCGTCTCTAAGCAGTACCTCCCTCACATGTCTGCCCTGCTTGAATCACCAAAAGTCCAAGTCTTCATAGGTGATGGCTTCAAATTCCTCGCGGACAACACCTCGAGCTATGATGTGATCATCACCGATTCTTCCGATCCTGTCGGACCTGCAGCTTCTCTCTTCGAAAAACCTTATTTCCAACTCCTTCACGACGCACTCACGCCTGGTGGAAACATTTCCACCCAAGCCGAGTGTCTCTGGCTACATCTCCAACTTATTGGAGAGTTGCGTCGCACCACACTCGAAGTCTTCGAGACCGCAGATTACGCATTCACTACTATCCCCACCTACCCATCCGGCCAGATCGGTTTTCCTGGTGTGCTCCACCGCGCAGAGCCGTGATCTAAAAACAGCATTGCGAACCGTTCCTAACACTCGTTACTACAATTCCAACGTGCATAAAGCCGCTTTTGTGCTTCCAGAGTTCGGCCGAGCTCTTATAGAGGAGCAGAAGAACATTACACCCCCAGTCGGTCGCGCCTCCCGTGCACTTGCTGAACCTAATAGGCCGAAGAAAAAAGTTCTCCTCCTCGGAAGTGGTTTTGTGGCGCGTCCCGCCGCAGAATATATCGCCCGCGACCCTTCCAATGACCTCACCATCGGTGCGTTCCATAACGGTTCTATCCCGAATCCACCCTGAAGGCGCAACAGCCTGCCGCACTCTCAAAAGTGCGGAGGCACTAGCCGATGGCCTTTCAGGAGCGAAGGCTAAGTCTCTCGACGTCACCGATGCTTCTGCACTCGAGGCCTCCGTCGCTGCTGTAGATGTGGTCGTCTCGCTTATCCCGTACATACACCATGTTTCTGTTATTGAAGCCGCTATCAAGGGAAACACGCACGTAGTCACCACGAGCTACGTATCGCCTGCGATCCGGGCGTTGGAAGAGCGTGTCAAGGCCGCTGGCATCGTCGTAATGAACGAAATCGGTGTTGACCCAGGAATTGACCATCTATACGCCATCAAGACGATTGACGAAGTCCATGCTCAAGGGGGCAAGGTAATATCGGGCTCGTCTTTAGGAAGCCCTACTGATTTAGGGATCGGATCTAGATCAAGCAGTTCCTTTCGTACTGCGGCGGCCTTCCGGCGCCGGAAGCGGCCGATAACCCATTGGGATACAAGTTCTCCTGGTCCTCCCGCGGCGTCCTGCTAGCGTTGCTCAATGCTGCATCTGGCTTGCCGATGGACAGGTACGCAGAGTAGAGGGCAACTGACCTGATGGCACTTGCCAAACCATATTACATCTCCCCCGCCTATGCGTTTGTCGCGTACCCGAACCGTGACTCTGCACCGTACCGTGAGTGGTACAACATCCCCGAGGCGGACACCGTCGTCCGCGGCACGCTGAGGTATCAAGGATTCCCCGAGTTCATACGTGCGCTCGTCAAACTTGGGTGGCTCGACGCACAGCCGAAAGAGTGGGTCAAGGAGGGTCCTGACGTGGGCAGAGGCCACGAAGCGTGCAGCGGGTGCCGTAGACGTGTCAGAGAGGTAGGACCCTCTGCGTGCGCATCCTTTTTTCACTGATCCGTGGCCTTACAGCGCGTTGGTATCCCGCGTTAAAGAGGTCTGTTCGTTCCAAGATACCTCAGAGGCAGTGCGCGTCATTTCGGGCCTCCGATGGATCGGGCTTTTTTCGCAAGAGCCAGTCGCGCCCCGCGCGGGCAACCTGCTTGACACGCTCTGTGGGCGGCTCGAGAAGCTCATGGCGTACGCACCGGGAGAGCGCGACCTTGTCATGCTGCAACATAAGTTTGTCGTTGAGCGCGCGGACGGTACCGAGGTACGTAGCTGCGTTCTGCCCTCCTCCGTGTTGCGGGCCTGAAGGGCTGGGATGTGGGTCAGCAAATCCTCACGTCGACGCTCGAGGCAGTACTGGCGCCCCGGGCGGGCACTCTGCGATGGCCCTCACTGTGGGAGTGCCTTGCGGCATTGCCACGCAGCTGGTTCTCGATGGCGTCATTTCAACCCCGGGCGTGCTGGTTCCCTATTCTAAAGAAATTTGCGACCCCCTCCGCGAGCAGTTGGAAAAAGAAGGTATTGGGATGGTGGAACGGGTGTTGTAAGGAGCTACAGGCAAAGACAGGTGGGATTGGATTCCAGACCAGGATGGGTCCTGTCTAGCAGGTGTACAAGAAAACACGAAAAGTGTAGCGGTCGGAGAAAAAGCCCGAGAGATACAATGTATGATGGGGTATTGGAAGGACGAACGAGAAACCGCTAGTGATACATAAGCACGGCAAGTGTATGGCATATTATACAACACGTTAGGGACGACTCAGGCTGTCTAGCCAGTGTCTAGCCCCGCCACTGCAGTATGATGGCCATCTGAGATAACATGAGAGTCGTGAGAATCTCAGTTACCACAGCCAATCCCGCCTGGCGAATTGTCAACATTGCCGAATAGTCAGTTGAGAGCTGCCCAGCTTCGTAAGTCGCGAGGACTTCCTTGCCGTCGACGCACTGCCAGTGCATCAATCAGCGAGGGACACCCACGCTCACGTCAGAAATGGAAACCGTACCTCCATTCTGTTATCTGCAAGCCGCTTCCACTTGAGCAGGCGACCGCTTCGGGACGTGAAGTACTGAGACCTGCAGGATCCCCGAGCAGGGCCGTCAGAAACGCCAACTCTTTCTGGATGGGACTCGAAACTGGACTCACGCACTAGAGCCCTTGCGGCGTAAGGCAGTTGCCATGGGCTGAGAGGGCGCATTGCCGTAGATGAGGTAGCCCGGTGCGCCAGAAGGCCCGAAGTAGAAAAAGGCTGCTCCGGGGCCCATGACGCCTTGGTGTTTCTGCACCCAAGGTGCCTCGCGGCGAAGTTGCACTAGAGTGTTTGCCGTGCTGTCCACCTAATCGAACGTATTAGATAGGGAGCAGAATAAAGGGCTGCGATGTACCTCTTGGCTGAAGAAAAGGCATCAGTCTACTAGCGCATAGCGGCAGGGATTGATTGACTCACAGTGTGAACGCGGTGAGGCCGTCGAGATCCTCGAAGCTCGTGTGGAATGGATCCTGGCCTTTCTGCAGCAGGATATAGGACCGCGACGCCGCCATCGGGGCAAGAAAGGGGGTGACTTGAACCCCAGTTACAATGACCGTCCGAGTATTAAGGCGAGCTGAGCTGGATAATACAAGGGATGCCTTACTTGGCTTTGTCGTTCATCGCCGGTGCCCCAACCTTATTCTCCGAATGCATTGGTCCGCAAGGGTGTAAATCCTCCTTCTAGAAAATCGAAAGCCGCCAACTGAGCCACGAGGACCTAGGAGAACAATAAGCGGAATGGGGGTGTGTGCTGGTTCCGGAGCAACATGTCCGAAATACGGCAACCAGACAACGACACAAAATGATGAGATTGATGGTAGCTCTCCATGCTCTTACGAGAAAACAAGCACGGATCTGGTCCAGGGTTGACGCATCATTCACTTGTCGAAAAAAAAAAACACCGAATCGGGGACGAAACGCTGGGGCGAATAAGGAAAAACTTTTGATACCATATCGATACGCTACAGCATTGAAAATTAAACGTGTAGTTTTAAGGTTCTCCAAGATGTCATGGGACACGCTACGCCCTTGTGAATGAGGACAATGAGAGGATTCAGTCCTAGCGCTTAAAACCGTGGGCAGGGTGGCACAGGGTCGCGAGACGCGGCTCCTAATCACGAGGAAATGAGATGGGAAAATGCGCGTTAAGACAGGATGGACTCACACACTTTAGGGACAATCGTCCCAACAGATCGCGTACAACCAATTAGTCGTACACTAAGGAGGTAAGTTGGAAAAACACGCAGCAGCGGACGGTTTGGAACGCACCGTGAACCATAGCTAACCATGGATGGTAGGGGCATTCAGCTTTCCAATTTCATCGCTTTAACAAGCGAGAGACGAACCGTAGAACAAAGTCCAGACGAGGATGAACGAGAAAGTATTCTCTTGTCCTGGGTTGACGACCTCAAGGAAGCCACCCTGAACGTACTTTTGTGGACTGGCCTTGAGGTTGACAAAGTGGAGCACGATGGATGTGAAGAGGGTCGTGAAGAGGAAGAGGAAGAACCCGAGCCAGTTCTCGAGGCCGATTATTCCAGCGACGGCACCGGTGAGGCAGGAAGAGATGAACTTGACGTTGTATATGGTGTTGGTGTTGAAGAGGATGTGAGGACCGTAGAGCCGCTGCTGCTGGTCTTCGGGGGAGAGAGAAGACATCCGTTTCTGTTCGGTTCTCACGGTCACCCTGCCTCCCATGTACGCAGTCCCAAGCGATAAAAAAGTCAAAGTCGGCGTGCTCGGTGCGACTGGAACCGTCGGACAGCGATTCATCGCCCTCCTTGAAAGCCATCCTTATTTCGTCGTGCTACGCTCTCGGCGCATCCGCTCGGTCAGCCGGAAAATCATACGCTCTGGGAACAAGTTGGAAGCAGACGACCCCGAATACCCGCTGGTGTACGTGACCTCGTCATTCGTCCGTGCAACCCGGAGCATTTTCAGGAATGTGCCGTCGTTTTCTCCGGTCTAGACGCGGACGTAGCAGGCGATATAGGTACGTGTATAGAGTCTCGTTATGGACCCGGCCGACGACGATCATGCCCAAACCCAGAGGCTTCCTTTCGCGCAGCTGAGCTTGCGGTGTTCTCTAATGCTAAATCATATCGCCGAGATCCCAACTGTGCCTCTGGTCGTGCCCCTCGTCAACCCCCATCACTTTCAACATCATCCCCCAACAGCGCGCGCTCCACTCGCCCCCGCTACAAAAGGGCTTCATCGTCACAAACGCGAACTGCTCGACCACGGGCATCGTGATACCCCTCGTGGCGCTGGAACGTGCATTCGGCCCGATAGAGTCGTGCATCATCACGACGCTGCAGGCCATCTCGGGTGCTGGGTACCCCGGCGTACCCTCGCTAGACATCTTTGACAACGTCGTGCCGTATATCTCTGGCGAAGAGGAAAAGATAGAGTGGGAGACGCTCAAGATCCTCGGCGAGCTCGCCCAGACCGACGGCGAATTCGCGTTCGAGATGCACGCGCACACACCCCTGCGCGTCTCGGCGAGCTGCACGCGCGTGCCCGTCATCGAAGGCCACACCGAGACGGTCTCCGTGCGCTTCGCGCGGCGCCCCGCACCGAGCCCACAGCAGGTGCGCGAGGCGCTGGCAGCGTATGCGCCCGCGGTGCAGTCCGCGGGCTGCCCGTCGGCCCCGCGCCATGCGATATGGGTGCATGAGGAGCCGGATCGACCGCAACCGCGCTTGGATCGCATGTTCCAACAAGGCGCTGGGGTGTCGGTCGGGCGCGTGCGCCAGTGCCCCGTGCTGGACATCAAGTTTGTCGTGCTCTCCAATAACGTCAATATTGGCGCTGCGACGAGCTAGTATCATCAATGCAGAGATGGCCATTTCGACGGGGACTGATTGCAGTATAGATGGAACAGTCACTGGTGTGGGGTCAGCAGGAAAAGTAGTTGTAAACTGTACAACAAAAAAGATGGGCGCTGGACATCTATCGCGAGAAATACGATAAATTTTGACGCAGTACAGATACAGTACAGCAAGCTTTTTCGTACAAGACGCATTTCCTACTACAGCGCCGTCACTAAGTGCCTAGTCGTGCGGATACCTCTGCCTGCGCGCGCACGAGGTTTGCCAAGTAGGACATCATCAACGTGTCCTGTCGAAAAAATCAATCAATCAAATTGTACACCAGCCTAGAACGATGACGCGTACCTGGAGACTACTCGCAAATCCGCCCTTCCCTAGTTCCTCCACTCCACCACCTAATGCGTCCATGAGATACCGGCCGAGGGCGGCATCTGCGGGATTTCCAGCCGCCGCCTCTTGGGCGTATTCTAGCACACGATCGAGCATCTCGAGGACGCCGTTGAGTGTACTCTCGAGCTGCGCAAGCTCGCCGACTGGCGACTGTCGGAGCGTTTTCAAGAAGGTGCACTGCGAAAAGATTCAGAAGTTGGCGGATATCAGGAAAGACGTGGCGCGGACGTACTTCCGCTTCGCTCTGCCTCGTTCGCGCGGAGCGTGACTGGTATCGGGACAAAGACAGCGTTTTCGGGCTTTGGGAAGACGCCTACGGGAGAGCTGTGTGATGTTTGAGGGGCTCGGTCGCAAAACGATGGGCGCGCGAAATTAACCTGACGTATGCCTTTACGCCCGCCTCTTCGCCGACTTGTGTGCCAGTGTTGAGTGCAATATGGATGGCAGGATACGGGGCGGTCTCTTGCGAGTAGAAATTTTGGATCAAAGCGGAATAGGTGTTTAAATTTGAGCCCGTCGAGTACCTGCGCCGCCAACGATCAGTTATTTCAGAAGGTGAAAAGAGGACGCACACACCAGCCGACAATAATCTCCTTGGGGTTTACACGCTGGGAGAGCTCGAACATGGCAGCGGTGATAGTCCATGTCAACCGCGACCTGCTCACTGGTCTCTGAATGGAGAACCGCGAATGCGCTGCGCACGGTGACGGCTCCGTCGCCCTCACCGCGCGATCCAAGAAGCGTGCCAATTACGCGCTGCTGAGCATCTGTTCGGCGGAGGTGATGGTCGAGGATGGAAAAGAGCGCAGTCGGGTGAATGGTCACGGAGGGTATCCGACTGAGGGCCTGTGTGTTAAATTAAGCAGGATGGGAAGTAGATATTGCTCACTAAGATAGATTCAAGTATACTGCAGACGATGGAGGGCCCAGTGTCATCTTGCGGATGAGCAAGTCGCTGATTAGATGAGCGTTTAAAAAAGGAATCAACGGGCGACGGCAACTCCCGAACGAGTCTACACCGAACCAACCACTCACCCAACGATGCCCTCCGAAGAAACAAAGGTCATTAATTTTCACACTCTTGTTCTTTAAAGAGACACTGACCTCGAACTTTAACAGGAACGTGTTGTTCGCGCTATTGATTTTGGCCGTGTATGTCTAGCTGCACCATATCCTGTTCCACGTCACTCCGCTGAACTGGCATTTGCAGACCGTGCTCCACTATGGCTGGATCCCTTTCATCATTTATGTGGGCTACTACGCGGAGCAACCCTCAGCCGTCTTTAATCAAGTGCGTCTCGAAAATGCTTCTTTCCCTTTCTTTGTATCTAAACGGACTGGGTCAGGTTGATTAGTCCGCTGGCATAGAGCTGCACCCGTTCCCCGTACGCATGATGTAGATACACTTAATTCTTGCCGCCCTCCAAAATCAACCATATGTCATCGCTGCCCACTATCTGCCTGCCAACCTCTTCATTTACACTGGTGAGTAGGTCGGACCTAATCAGACCGCATGATTATATACTTTAGTGGTGGTGTACGCGAACATTTTCACGCGACACCCTGAGCTACCCGCTATTACCGCTGGGCTACATTGTGGATTACGAAGGCCAGATATGACTCCCATCTCATGATTTTTCGTCGTCATCGTAACCAACTTCTAACTTGTTATTATTCCACCTAGTGTCGTCCCTTGTGTAAGCATTTGATTGGGTCCTTCTAGTTCACACGAATATTTGCGGAATACAGTGATGGGATGTTGAAAGAATGTCAAGTCCGAGTTAGAGATAGATACGACGGAGGTCACCCGCCACGGTGATTCGCTTGCAGATTGGGCATACACCTGTCGCTCTGAGACAGCGTAACCAACACGCGCTACAGCACGCGTGCCAGCAGCCTGTGCTCACTGTTGGTTCGCTGTACGCCTCGAGGCAGATACGGCACCCCAACGCCGAGCCCTCTGACGCGGCATTCTGTGAACATAGCATAACTGAGCAGACAGCACCCAACTCGATGTGTTATAAGCTGACGCACCGCGAGTCGTTGTACCTTACTCTCCAGTGCAGAGATGAGTTCATGTGGATCTTTCCCGTGCCGCGCAGACTCAATTTCCAAGTCCAAATCCACAACCCCAGCATGCAGTCCCATGTCGTGATGTCCAGGCACAGTCCTGTCACCCCCCTCAGCTAGCACGTCTGCCTCAGTGAACTGCGCAGCGCCAAAGGCGCCCGAGGTCATCCCCCTCAACGTCGATCTCGTCTTCAACGTCTGCCGCCGTTCGATCGCCCACTGCAAAGCCCAGCGCGGCCGCGGCTGCGGCTGTAGCTCTAGAACCACCCCTAAGCCGGAGGCGCCGCACGCCATCGGGCGCCTCGTTCTCCTCCCACAAATCAACGTCATCATCGCCGTCGACGTCGACGTCCTGTGGCGCATCCCCGTCCAGGTCCGATTCGTCCGCGTGACCCTCCGCCAGCCCGAGCTCTGCGTGCGCGAGACACGCGTCGATGTGCGCCGCGACGACATCAGGGTCGCCCTCGACGTCCTGCATGCACACGGGGCACTGTTCGCGTGTGCCTGCGCGCGCCTTTCCCTTTCCCGCCAAGGGCAGGTCGTCTTCGTCGCGTGTCGCGGCGCGCAGGGCCATATTTCGCGCCTTGCGCCGGCGCTTGATGGCGCCGAGGGTCTTGGTGAGACGCGAGGCACAGATGGCAGATGTCTCAGACGTGTGAGAAGAGGCGGCGCGGCGGCGCGCGATAGACCTGGGTGAGAGAGACGCGCACGTCTGAGTATGGATGTTCGGGTAGGGAGGGGGGAGGACATACGGTGCATGAGGAGGCGCGTGGGGGTCTGAGAAGGCATCGAGATCGCCGACGTGGTCAAGGATGGTTTGCACGCGAGTGCTCTCGAGCGTGTAATGCTGCCCGAGGAGGCGGAGCGGGATGTGGTCTCCGCAGATGGGACATTCGCGCGTCTCGGCGCGTTTGGCTAGACACAGTGGATGCAGTAGCGCGTACGCGTTTGGTTAAGTGTCAGTGGATGGCGGAAGGGGCTGGAAGAGGCGTACCTCGCTTGACACTCGTTGTGGTGGCTGATGTTGACGCAACGATACCGTGTACATCCGTGCCGCATTCACCCTCGGGATCAGTAACTAGATCCTCGAGAGCGCGTTTCTTGCCTCGCCGACTGTTCTCCACACCATACGCAAGTCAGCAGGACTTGGACACGACACTGCACAGTGAGGACACACCTGGCCGTTACGCTCGATATGGATTTGGTCTTCCCCGTGGAGATTGCGCGCATGGCTGTAGGAATTACGGAGCACATCATGCGTCCTACTTGCGAGGGGGACGAGAAGGCAACGAAGGGTGGATGCTGACTTTGTCGCACAGATGAAACAACCAGCTCAGTCTAATTATTACGTCATTTCGATTTCCAACCCATCTCAGTACTTCGCGCGCTCCAAAGTTGTACACTACTGTATCTCTCTCTACGTTGATCGCCATCGATATCGATATGCGACGTGGGAAATGTTCGTTTATTACAAGTTCTAACCACCGATGTGTAAGGTTCCGAAGGAGGGGTATTCAGATAAACGACAATTACCACATGAGTACAGTATATGCTGAACGCAGCACAAAAAGAATTGCGTTGAGAAGCCTGTGAGAAGAGATAGACTTTACAGCCCGCCCTCGCTGGTCTCACCATTCGTGACCACTGGCATAAGTAGGCGGCGGTTCCGATCTCTCAGCACGGAGTTGCAGTACCTCATGCCTCAAAAAATCGACTTCCGACCGAAGTCTCTGAGCTTCGGATGGAGATGTGGCCTCAGTCGCTATATCCCCAAGCGCACCCCCGTCGGTGGTGGTGGCCAAAGAGAGGTGGGATGGCCGTATGTCCCCGTCCGTGCGTTGGGAACGCAATCCGTTTGAGCGGAGCTGCGCAAGCTCCTTACTCGACAGACCGACAGGGATAGGCACTACATGTGGCGATGGGAATGGTGAGGAAAACGGGCGGTGGGCCAACTGTTGCTGCAAATCCGTCTGAGGCCCTACGTCCAGCGGTACCGCCTCGGTACGTGCTGATTCTTTTGAGCTATCCGAGTCAGTGTATGGGGTCAGTGTGACCTGCATGCCATCGTCTGTAAATTTTCGGGGAAAATGAAGCTCAGTGAAGACTAACTGATGTTGTTCTATGACTTTGTTGACGCCGCTTTACGAAAGCAATGGTCCCAACCACGAGCAAAACCGCAAGGCCACCTATCACCCCACCGACAATCGCTCCGGCGTGAGATTTTGATGACGTCCCAGTGGACCCAGTTGTCGCAGTGAGGTTAACTGTTATCTGTACGATGGGAGCTCTGAGAAAAAAGTAAGCCGGAGCCCTGAAAAAAAAAGGTCGCCTGCTGAACGAACTTAAGAGCTAATGGCGCATACACTGCACCCTGTGCGGGGCTAGAGGGAGATGCGGTAAATATCAATTAGCACCCGACGAATGCAAATCGCGAGCTCACCTGGCTCCTCCCAGGATAGTTGATCCATACGTGCTATCATATTGGATCGGGAACACGCCTGCGCTCATGTTATAAGACGCTCGATTGTGGACTCTCGAGATAAGATTCGTGCGTAGGTCCTGCTTCGAGGTCATAGCGGCCACAAACAAGTTCCAGCCTAGATCTACATTAGCCGAGACGACTTCAAAAGCATTACTCCACTGACTAGACACGGCTACGCCTGTGTCCGAACTGAGGTTATCAACTGGCATGCCAAAGTTGGCGAAGGTCGATATCGATGTGAGATTATCGATGTAGCTACTTTGACCATCGTATACCTGGAAATCGACTCGGATGACTGTTGATATAGGACAGAAATGAATAGACACCGACGGATGATTCGACGACACTGGTGTTTAGCCATACATCGGCGAATAGATTATAACCCAATGTCCACGAGCCCGTTTGTTCGTATGCTGCGAGGAGGCGTTGATCACCTCCCAGCGCAAGGCCCTTCCATTGAGCGTAAAGACTGGCGGCTGTAGCCTATAGACCAGTCAATTTCGCTATGCAACGTCTCAAAACTTCACGGACGGAATACTTGTCGACATCGGCGGTCTTTTTGACAATTGAGCTCATTTCAGACATCGCTTTGATAGCGATAATACCCTTGATTGCGAGGTTGGTTTGATTGTTGGTCGACAGCCCATCCGCAGAAGACCTGTTTAAATCGTGGTCGTCATTAGGATTATCGGCAATGAGAATTGTTGATAGAGATAACGCACTGGTCGCGAATCAACAGCGTCGAGTCGGACAAGTAATCAGCCCAGGAAGTCAGTAGATCATACTGTCCGGTTTTGTTGGTCGTTCATATGTACCCGAGAAGAGCTTATACGTACGTATCTGCCGATCAAGCTACCGTCTCCACTGGCGCGAGCATAGGCATAAGTCATGATCAACATATTCCCGGAATCTAAGGAATAGGGATAGATCAGAGTGATGCGCAAGACCGGCGAGAGAGACACCAACGTTCTACTCCTTGGTTATGAGTAGAATTGCTGACTGTGACGTTGGGGTAATTCGTCCCTTTACGTTCTCGACGATCAGTCCTCGAAACTTAGTCTCTCAGGTTCTAGAACGCACCAAGATCAGCAACAGGGTATGGGTTGGTATGGTTGGGGGATGCTTGAAGCTGAAACAGGGGCTCCAGAAAGAGCCCACCTAGTTTCGGATCAATGTACATGAACGCTGGGAATGCAGAGTACAGCGTCTCGACCGCATTAACCCGGCTTGACGGGGTCAGGACCTATCTCTCGACGCACGAAGTCGACTCACTTTGTTTTCAACCCGCCGACATTCTTCATGAACGCCGTGACATCCGACTTGTTCAAATTACCACTTGCATCAGTCCCAATTGTCACCTGAGTGCTGCCATATACTTGTGCGGTCGCAAGAGAAACCAAATCCCCAAGCAGTCCAGAGATAGGAGCAGCGTCCTGGAGTATTTTCGAGTCCAGTTGCTGGGCTCTTGAAGACGCATTGGTGAAATCGTTAAGAAAGTCGACGATCTTAGAATGCCAGTGATGAGACACAGTACCTATTAATGAAAGCGGATACTGACTAAGGACGTGTCATCAGGGTATTGGGTCTTGTAGAACAAGCTACGTTGTTGAGTAGCCCCAGAGAGGTCTGTGTAATTGATGGCCGGGTCTGTGATGTACCCGACGGCCCAGACGACGGGATCCTGCGTCGCATTGATGGTGCCAAGATCGCGTGATATAGCAAAAACCGCGAAGTCAGGGCTGATGGGACGAAAATTCGTGTCCGTTTGGTTGTCCAACACCCCATTGAGCTGGAATAAATCACGGGAAACTGAATCCTCAGCTATCTTGTATGTGATGTCGCCACCCTAGATCACCGACCATGAGTGGCAAAATGCGTGCACACCATCGCCACTCACGCTCTTCATGGCATAGTGCAATGTGCCCCATTCTGCTTGCGTGGAGATTTCGTTGAACACCGCCGGGCTTTGAAGTTTGGTCGTATGGTATACGACGTTATTATTAGTTGTCGTGCTCCATACAGGCCACCTGGCTTCGATCCGCCGACAACCATTCTGCGATCAGTTTGAGACACAATGATGTGGGTGGAGGACAATAGAAATGACATCACTCGCCTGCGCTGATATCCGAATACACCTGCACAGCATGAGCTACTCCGTCCAATGATTTCGCAGTTAACGACATGTATGAGAATGGTATCGATTGCTTGACCCAGTCTCCAGGCTATTACAAAATTGTGAGTACTAGATAATAAAGGCAAGTCTGGTTCGAACCTCGATCGGGTTCAGAAAGGTAAGGTTAAATTGCATGGGTCCCGGCTTCTGAGGTGAGCTTGGTCTGGGTAGGTGAAATTAACGTGTTGGTGAGGTTTGAAGTTACGTTGATGTAATAGGGATATCCCAGCAATGAGTAAGTTATATTGTCGACGCGGACAAGGACGGGCATATTAAGGGACTAAAGTGCAATCAGTTTTGGTGTTATACCGAGAGTAAGACACGACATGCGTTCAAACTCGGATCCTGGTCAGAGGGTTGATGAGCAGAGGTTGTTGGCCATAGCCTTCCGATATTCGTCCCATTGATAGTAAACATCCAACAACTGAGGTATGGCGAGCGGACTGCAAGAGGGATCGCCGCAGGATAAAGCGTCTGCTGAGCTCTCCCATAATAAAAAAGGGGAAACAGGAGAATTAACAGGTAGGATCATTTGCGCCTATTGTTGGGTCGTCGCAGGGGTCGTCGCCTGAGGTGTTGACCACTCGCCACAGCGTAGCACAGAGTTTAGTCACGACTGGTGCCCACTAATAGTGTACCAAACCAACATCGAGAATAAATAGCACTCGAATTACAGTAGAGAATGAGGCACTGGCAGGGAATAATCACCGAGCTCCGCGACACTGCCATTACACATCGCTTCTGATTAGAAAGTGTCAAGGAAAGTCGCTTATACTGTCCCTTGCCCGGTGTTCGGACACCATTTGGTTGTCAGACAGTCGGGAAGCGTGACAAACAGCCCATTCTCATTCTTCACAATAGTATTTTCATCTTAACAACTACTGGAGCATGTTAAAAAGTGGTGCAAGATGGTGCACGCCTGATTTTTTAGGGATCGGACAAGAGAAATTCGAGGTATCCGACAACCAGCACTGGGTAATATTAAGGGACAGTACCGACTCTGGAGAGTGAGCGGCAATCCCATTGGTTACGGTCAAATGATGGAAGGAGCATTCAGTGCAGCTTCTAGTTGTGCATGGCAGACAAAGACAGACGGGGGAATAATTATTACGTGTCAGCAAGTTTCGGGAGTGTTTCGGGCACAAGTTCGGGCAGTTTTCGGGCGGTTCGTCGCACCGCTTGTACCCTTTGTTTGACACTATTCACGTTGTTTCTACACAAGCCGACTTGTTGAAATCGACCGCTCACTGTTCGGTGACCATGTTCTACCCAGTGAAAAGAGAATGGGCCTATTATTACTTGGTCAATGAAGTCGACAGTCAAGCTCATGAGAAAGAGGAAATAGACAGTATCTACCGCCGATAGCTCGAACCCATTAAGAATTCGAGGACGGCCATCTACTCTCCTCCTTCCGAGTCCTTCGTACCATATCTCCTGTGTGCCGCCGGTGAAGAGCACAACCGCTGAGTATTAGTTCTCTCACTGATCCCTGTGATCTTCCGGATTTTCTTGTACTGATAATGGCAAGGCGCAATGCTACCCTCTTGAGTACCGCAGAAATGTCTCGTCTCATGCAATGGTTGTGGGGACAGGTACTGTAGTCACTCGAACGCTTTCCTGCCCAAAATTGACGTGGACAGGATCTCGGCAATCGACAAGCGGGCTTGTACACAACGCGAAATAGTGTCAAAAAAAAGGGTACAAACAAGGTGGTGCGACGATCCGGAACCGCCTATCGTTATGAAACTTGCTGCGACGGTTTTTCTGCTCTCCGCACACACGCCGTCCCAAGCCGACCCAAATACGAATTATACGAACAACCGGAGACGGGTCATTTACAGAAAAGGATCTCGTGCAACCCTGGTTGTTAACTTACAGCCATCTTTTCTTCGCACGCCGTTAATAACCGAGAAATCCATTTACATACCTCAATACAGTTTATACCCAAGTCCCAGGTTTTGATCGTTCCGATCAAGTGTGGCGTCACCGTTTCACCACCGTGCGTTCCACATGGAACTCTCCTTGCGCTCTGCCATTGCTGTCTTTTTCGCACCACTATCGTCCCCAAGCCTCTTTCTGGGTTGAAACATGATCACCACTAGGGGCCACTACTCGGAAATGCAGGTCATCCAAGTGGCGACTCATTATTTTGGCGATGGCAACACCCACCGCTCCGTTCAAAGGTGTGCGGATCAGCTTCCCAGCTAGGAAAACGCTTGACACGTTGTTCGAGATCTTTTAAGGAGGCAAACACCCTTTTACTCTTCGACGTTGCACACTCTCAGCTCCCTGCTCCTAGATTGATAATTTCTTAGCTTTGAATAGGGCTAAGTCGACTGATGAGGTGCCGCACCAGACTACCGCTATGCAATACTAGGTGAACCAGAGCGTAGTAGTCAGGTCGATGTAGGCGATGACTGACAGAGATGAACAAGACCAGGCTGTCCCCATGTCCCCTGGCAGAAATGTGCGGGTCTGGCAACTCGTTAGTGATCACAGGTTGTCTACATGTACTGTAAAGCTCTCGAGTTCGTCGCTTCATACTGTTGGTCCTATGAGTCAAATCTATCCGAGAAATGCTTCATCGAACCCGAGCAGAAATCGTCGTAACCTACACTCCCACGGGAGGGTACCCGCGTGGAAGTCTATAACCATCCGGGTCCCGTAGAAAAGCGGCCCCATGCGACCTTTACCTCACTATCACAAAGTGTCCGAGAGCCCATGCTGGGAGACAGAACCCGACAGAACGAATTACATTTCTAGCTGTTGAAGATCCGAGAGTGGAGTAAATCATGACGAGCGGCAAGGATCTCACCCAACGGCCACGTCGTCGCTGGGAGCCGTTCGTCCGCCTGCTCATCAGAGTCAACCTCGTCCCGCAATGCCCCAGAAATAAGATGCGCGGTGGATCGCAGTGCATCGTCGACCACGCGCCGCAAAGCATGCAGCAGGAGCTGCTGCGCGGCGTACGGGCCCACGATGTTCATGCGGACCGCTGCGGACAGCACGCCGCGCGCAGTGGAGAAACAGGTGCAGGTGCGCGCCACGGTCTGTAGTATATACGTTGTGTTGTCGAACGCAACGCAGCTACGGGGCCAGGGTGCTCACCGACGGTCAGGCCCAGCGCGCCGGTCAGGACGCCCCAGCAGACGGAGAGATGCCCGGCTGGCGCATCGGGCTCGCCCCGCCGCACGCGCAGCTTGAGCGCCGAGACCTAGGGCGGCAGCGCGTTTCTCGCGCTCGTCGTCGTCGTCGTCGTCTGCGGCGTCCGCGAGAAGGACAGATGGGCGGGTGAAACCCTTCGTGTAGAGTGTGAGCAGCGCAGCGCCTTGCGCGCACGACGCGCGGCGCGCAACGTGATTCAGCGTGCTCGCGTCGTACAGCGCGTCGAGGCGCGTTAGCGCTGCTAGGGCCGCATCGAGCTCGGGCGTTTCGCCGCTTGCGTAGGCAGCGACGACGTGGTGTGCGTCGCGCGTGAAGGGCAGCGCACTGCGTGCGTATGTGTCTACTGAGCTGCGGAGGAACCCAAGGATGTCTGAGCCGGGAGGGCCGGGTACGTGGAAGAGCGCGTGTGCTGCGGTGGACTCGAGGCCGGCGGACGCGACGAAGGAGCCGGTGGGGAGGTTTGCGTCTGAGAGGAGGAGTAGGAGATAGGATTCTTTGTCGTCTTGCATTATTCGCGACCACCGTGTTACTCTGGCAGAGATGGCTATAGATAACGGCCCCACCCGGCGCACCGCGGCCGCTTGGTCTGCCCGTTGCCGCAGCCGGCATCCCAAGTTTGAGCTCAATGTTGGATATTATTGGTTCTACGACACCAATAGAGGCCAACACTCCATTTATTTGGTGTCAGTCCCGTATCTGAAGAAACGGTTCTAGATAGCCAATGCTGCAGCGGGAAAATCCGACAGTGGTCAATGTGGCAGAACCATGAACAAATTAAGATTTCGATATGAAAGTTGAGAAAATGGATCGGACAGTGGACTCTAGCTACAATACATCTCGTTTGTAACAACGGGTTGGTGCTCATCGTTGTAGGTAGTAGTAAAGTACTATAAGTTACGTTCAAAGAGACGGTAGATACACACGGGAAGTGTCTAATGCGATCGTATAAATAAAAATGAGACTCGAAATACAATTGTCGAAGGGAGAGAGAGAGAATAATTGCGGCGCTGATTCGATAATATAGTACATGTCCGGGTTTAGTGACAGTCGCAGATGAACTCGTCTTCATCGGGTATTCGAATGGCAGCTAATATCCCAACGTCAAAAAACCAACACTGATCAAGAAAAAATAACGACTCACGTTTGTACTCGATCCCCAGGCCCTTCGCGCGCTCCTCCACGGTCCGACGGAACGCCTCGAGCGCGCGGATGTCGTCCTCGCGGCCATCCTCGAGGAACTGCATGACCACGCTCGGAGAATACGTCACATACCGATCGGGGAAGCTGAGCCACCACGGGTCCTGTACGTCCAGAAAGACAAGACGGCCGAGCTTGTTCATGAACTCGGTATATATATCCGACCAGGGTCGCGGGACGACTGGCCAGCCGTCAAAGGCATCGTCATCGGGCGGCGGTAGCGGCAGCGGTTGCGGGTTACCGTTAGTGCTGTTGTTGATGCTATTTCTCGCAGCTGCAAAGGCGGCCGCGACGGCCGCCTGCGGGTTCTCGGTGCCATTCTGCGGAACGGCGATCTGGCAGTGGGCAATGTGGAGTTCGAGGAGCGTGTTGGCGTGGCGCGTGACGAGGTGCTCAGCGTCGCGCGCAGCGGAGAACTGGACGTGTTGAAGTCGGAGCGCACGGAGCGCGGGGAAGAAGAGGTCCGCAAAGTTGTACGAGAGGTAGAACACGCCGACGGGGTCTGAGAAGGAGAGCGCGAGCGCCTCGAGGCGCGCAAACGCCGCGGGCGGCGCGGACGCGGGGAGGAGGCAGCGCGGGAGGGTGCGCGAGAAGAAGGGCTCGCAGGGCGAGATGAGGTCCGGCGGGAGGGGCGGCGTGGTGAGTGCGGACCAGGCGTCGGTGCCCGCGGTGTGTATCTCGAGCTGGTCGAGGCCTGCAAGGAGTGCGCGGAACGCGGGGTCGTCGTACTGCGGGAGGTGGATCGGGGGCAGGCGCGAGAGGGAGAAGGCGGAGAGCGCGCCGGGGGCCTTTGTGCCGAGGACGAGGAGCGCGCTGAGGATCACGTTGAGATCGTCGCGGATGGCGTCGAGCTCGGCGGGCGGCGGCGCGATGTCGCCGAAGCGGATGGAGAGGGAGCGGAGCGATGGGAGCTCGTGGAGGCGGGATAGGGCGTGACTGTAGCAGCTTGCGGATCTCCGCGCGGGCCGAGCGCGCCTCCTGAACTTCATCGGCGGGGGTCTCGTACCGGTAGGGCTCTGTGGGAACCGTCAATGAGACTGAGGCAAACAAATGACGCGTGGAGGCTTACCTGGGTCCCAGTACTGATACTTCACTGACTGCACACATGGCGCTACCCACGGAGATCGCAGCATGGCGATGAACCCCCTGATACTGGGCAGGGTGTGCGTGAGCTTTAGCGTGCGGAATATCCGTGGGGAGACGATGTGGCAGAACTCTCGGCATACAAGACGGAGGGTGAGCAACTCTTTGGAATAAAAGATGCGTCGTAATCGATTTTGGTGCCGCACCCACTGATCCGAATTTTGGCTGTCGAAATCAACGACAAGCTCATCGACGATGGCGTGTAAGATGTCGGCTGGGAGGTGGGGTAACCGAATCGGTCCAGACATGGTGATGATGACAGTGTTGTTGAAAGTGGTGCAAAAGTGGTGCAACCCGCCAAACAAAGGTTCTTAAGTACACTTTTGTGTTGTGTCGTAGTGCCAGGCAGTGTGCCACAAATGACTCGTAACGATTATTAAGTACACTGTATTGCTTGATATTTAATGGCCACACGGGCAGAGTGGATGACCACAATGGGTCATGGGTCAGCATTACAAAGCTCTCTAGTTTCTTCTACCTCTGTCCAGCAAGTTCCATCCAGTCGACACTGCCCATCTGGACTAATCGAGAGCAACACCTAGCAAATGCAAACAGCTCTTCCTCTCCGCTGAACATCGACGCGGCACCCACTACCTTCAACAGGCAGACCCTATTTCGGGTCAATGAACGATGAATCGGACCAAGACCGAAAAAGGCACATTACCAAATCGTCCATAATAGCGCGCATGTGATCAGATACGGGAGCACCCGGGGTGTGACTCGAATTATCGGAGAAAATCTCAAAGATAGGGCACCTCTGATGAAACGAACAGCCGCGTCTTGCTTTCGTAGCACGCATCGATGAAAGTGATGAATCGCCGCGCCTGTAACGAATCAATAAAGGAACGGTTGCTCTCCCTCTCTCGCCAACATACCTTGTCCTTCTCGTTTAGTCCCATACGGGGCACGTCCGTCACGAATACCGTTCCGTATTGCTGCGTCAGTTCGAGGTAATCCGCCGCACCGAGGGGTCGCCCGCATAACTCCGCGAACGGGAACTGCGCGACGGAACCGGCGCTACGTGGCACGATGAGGTCGCGGCCCCACAGCCGAATTGTGGCGCCATCCAGGATGGGAAGGTCTTCGGTGAGCTCATCGAACTGTGCATCGATGGCAGCGCGCGTAGCGCTGTTCAACGGGGAGAAGTAAGCGTGCGACAAGGCACGCGGAACGCGGCGGTAGTCTGCGGGGTTAACGGAGCGGTGACGTGAGAATTACGACAGAGACGGTGGCGGCGGCTGGTGACGGACCTGTGCCCGAATCGAGGTCGGTGACGTCGAACTGGGACTTGAGGAGATCTATCGCTGGGAGGAAAGATGCGCGCTGGATGCCATTCTTGTACAGCTCGTCTGGATGGCGGCTGCACGCGCGGAAAATCATCAAGATCGCATCACAGTGGGAGCGGAAGAGGAAGGTGACGCACTTGGAGGTCAAAACGCACACGACTCCGTGCTCGAGTAGCGCGTCGAGTAATCGTCGCAGGATCATTGCATCTGCAATATCCGTCACCTGAAACTCGTCGAGGCATAACACGTGCGCTTCATTGGCAAGGTCACGGGCAACGGGCACGAGTGGGTCGCCCGCACCTGCGGCCTTGGCTGCGTGCATGCGCTTGTGGACGTCGAGCATGAACGCGTGGAAGTGAACACGCCGCTTGTGGGTGATGCGGGCTGGTAGGGTATTATAGAAGAGGTCCATGAGCATCGTCTTTCCGGTGCCGACATCGCCGTAGAGGTATAGCCCGTGGGGTCTGGTTGCGTTATCGGCACTCGGAGCTGGACTCGAGAAGAGGAGGGAAAGCTGGGAGAGGTCAAAAATGCGGTGTTAGAGGGGAGAAAAAGGCTTACGAGCGATGAACCCCCTGATGGTGGCGGGGGGTCGTACACGGCGAGGGCGTCGTGTAGAGATTGAAGTTTCTGGATGATCCGGGTCTGGTGGTCATCCGATCTTAGTGCGCCGACCTGGACAAGCTTCTGGTACTCCTGCATGGGCGTCGACTGAGTCCGCGACGGGACTGGCATGGTATGAGTTGCGGTTCAGATAGAAAGAGATGAAGGACAAAGTACCTCGGTGTGTCCGGAAGGAAGACGGCAGGGTCTACATCGGCATGTGAGCTGGCGAGGGTCGAATTGTGGTGTCGGTCGCAGGGAGTGCGAATTATAGGGATCGGCTTTAGAGGAGGCCGGACTGATCCAGTAGCAAAAGCATGTCGAGGTAGAGATGGCCGTGTGTATATGTTGCGGGGTATTAAGATACGTGGAGACTTCATGAGACCGTCTAGTCTAGCGAATGTAGAGGTAAGTGGGAGGAGGGGGGAGACAGGTAGTTCCGAAGGATGGACAAAGTCAAGTTGGTTGCAGTTGGAGCCGAGTGGTCGATCTGATGATCTATATATTATTTTATGTCTGATAAGGGTTATACTCCGATCCCTCGGGTTACGGGATGCGTTTGGCTCTATTGTTTCCTCGTCGGCTGTGTCACCGGTGCAACTCGCTACACTGGATTCCATCCTCGCTGTCCCATGCCATCGCTGCACGTTGCACGCCATCGATCCGCGATCCTCGCTCTATCCCCGATCTTCTCTCTCTACACTATCTCTCCCTCTCTCTCTGTTACTCACCAAATCGCATCGTGGACACTGCTAGAGTTTCCCTCCCTGGCCCTTCCTACCTCATTCTGTTTGCCTCGACTTTTCCTCCCTGCTAAGCTCCCCACAGGCATAAGAAAAGTCAAGTGGTGACCCCGCTTAACTTCTCTTATGCCACCCATAGTCTCATATATCCCCTCTTACCTTACGGGCTCGCTTCGCATAGGTACAAATCCTTTTGTAATAGACAGCATTTACCTCTGTTTCCTCCTATCCATTGTATGATGAAGTCGGGTCCAACAACAGTCACCCAAAGGACATCGCTTCGTTTTTCGTCGTCTCGCTCTTCTCAGGTTCACTCCCCTGAGGCAAAAGGGTGTAGGAACCTTTAGAATTGAAGGCTTCTCAGGTGCATGTTGACTCTCGAATTAGAGTTGGCGGCGTCGAGTTGTCGACTCGGACCGCATCAACTTGCAGCAACACTAATAATTATAACTCGAGCTGGCTCTCACGAGTTTGACTTAGAAAAGCGAATCGGAGTGTCAGCCTGGCTTCGGACCACAATCGGTGGCCAGAAGAGCACCGGCTATGCCGACGATAAATCATGTGTGTGCTGTACAGTGCCGTTCTCGGAACTACTTTTGGGAGTCGGGAGCACGCGCCAGGTAATAATGCACCCGAGACCGGAAATCACGGCAACATCCTTAAAAGAGGGCCTAGCGCTAGCTCTCCTTCCCCATTATCCACCCTCATCTTACCCCATTTACCGCTATCCACACAATGACGACTGCCATCGAACAACTCGAAAGGCTTGTTGGGAAGGAGTACGCGTCTGAGCCTGTGAGCACATCGTTGCATCTCGCCCCATCTTAATCCATCACTCACACATTCCACGATATTAGGTTGGCTGGAACACGCGAGATCTCCTCACCTACGCCATTGGAATCGGTGCCAAGCCGTCCGACACGCAGTTCGTATACGGTACGCTCGCCCTGTTCTTTCCTCCTTTTGGCTCGAAACCCTAATTTGCCCCTCTCTGTCCCTTAGAAAATGGTTCGTTGCGTCAGTTTCTCGCCTACTGTGCTGTGCGCTCACCACTCCACCTTCAGACCCAGCCTTCGCTGCCTTCCCTACATATCCCGTCGCACTCTTCCTCAAAGGTTCGGGTCGACCACCTCTGTCGCGCCATTCATCCCTGACCACCCTTGTTCTAGGTGCCGACCAAGACGTCGTGAACTTCGCTCAGCGTGCGGGGTCCAGCACCGTCCCGGGCATGCCCACATTCGACCCAAAACGCGTCGTGCACGCGTCTCAGTCTATTGAGATCCTCAAACCGCTCCCCCTCGTCAGCGGACCCGGTTGGAGACTCAAGAAGCGGCTCGCGTCTATCCGCGAGAACAGTGCGTGTCCTTTTTTTTTTCCCCCTTTACGTTGTAGCAACACTGACCGTACGTGCAGAGAGCGGTGTCATCCTCGAGAGCGAATTCACGCTCGTCGACTCACACGACACACCCTACGCGCGTCTCTTTGTACGTCGTCCCCGTCTCATTTCGTGCGACGCGCTAAAACGTATCCTCCCCCAGTCCGCGTCCTTCAATCTCGGTGGCAAGCTCACGGGAACGCGCTTCGCGCGTATGGCCCTCTCGCCCCCGGTCCACGAGTCGATCCCGACGAACCGCACGCCAGACTGGATCGTGCGGGAGAAGACGTTGCCAGAGCAGGCGCTCATCTACCGTCTCTCGGGCGACTACAACCCCCTCCACATCGGTGCGTGCGCGCGATCCCTCGATGTTTTTTTTTTTTTTTTTTGACCGGTTGCTTTCAGACCCGAGCGTGGGCGCCGCGTCTGGTTTTGGCGGCGTGATCCTGCACGGCCTCTCGTCGTTCGGCTTTGCAGCACGCGCGGTCCTTCAGGCCGTTGGCGGTAATGACCCCGCTGCGCTGCGGTACTTTGGCGTGCGCTTCACGGCGCCGGTCAAGCCCGGCGATGAGCTCGAGACACGCGCGTGGCATGTGAATAAAGGTCACGGTAACATTGCCGATATCGCATTCGAGGTGAAGAACGTCACGACCGATAAGGTGCGTTGTTTGCTGGCATGGGTATTGTTCGCGTTTTGATCCTTCTTTTGTTTTAGATCGTATCGGTGGTGGCTTTGCGAGAGTGGTCAAGGCGGCGGAGCGGTCAAAGCTTTGAGGAACCTCCTCCGTAGTCTTCCTTTTTAGTTTCTCCATTGTATTTTAATGTTGATGTTAATTATTATCTTTCGAACTGGGGTAACGAATAAACTACCTAGCGCAGCAACAGACATCTGTGTCCATCAACGAAGGGTGTTTATATGAGGAGTTTGTGCAGCGCAACGAATACATGATAACACAATGCTACGCAGGAAACAAGTGTTCTTTAGATTCTTTGGACGGTCATAAGTGGGCATTATAAATGACGATGAGACGAGTCAGAGAGTAATGAAGATGCAGAGACCAAACATGCAAGTATGGGGAGGCGTGTGTAACTTGAATGCGAGATAGAAAGGGGTAAAACAAAGAGACATGCAAGTATACTGACGGGGGCTTGAAGTGTAAATTAAGCAAGTTTCGCAGTCAATGGAATGGAAGGTGACAGGAACGAATATTGTCCATCATAAGGGGGAGAGTTGTATTAATAAAGGGCATGATTGTGCCGGACCTGTCCGACGACCGGGTGACACGATTACAACGGAGAGCTCTAACGGCGAGGGTACCATCCGCCTGATCTTCTCCTTGTCAACCACCTGGAGACGAAGGGGCGGGGAAGTACAAGAGGTGGTATCGCTCACGCACTACCGTTAGATCGGACCGCGGTAGAGATAGGCGGTGGGCAAGTGGCAGGTACGGGTGGCGGCGACGGTGACAGCATGACTCAAAAACATACATAACGGCGCTTCTGTCATTGAATCATGCAGGAGGGGGCGTGCGTTGTGTGTCATAGGTTGGAGGGCCTCAAAGCGGGGTCGTGTCGAAGGTCGCCCGGGAGGGACACGGTCAGGGATCCGTTTTCTCGTTCTCGCGGGCGGTCGTAGTCGTGCCGGTACGACTGGGCGTAGCGCTGGGGGAGGTGGAACGGGTGCCGGTGCAGGGGGAGCGTCTGGGCCCTCCTCCTCGGAGGCAGTAGGGCTCGAGGGCCGTCCTCGGCGCTCGCGTGCACCACGGCGTCTACGCTGTCGGCTTCTACTGAGGGCCACCCGTTCCGCGCTGATGCCTGCGGCGTTTTCATGTCGTTGCTAGGGGGCAGGAGCGACAGTTTAGGCGCGGGGCCCAGGACGCCAAGCAGGCGCTTGAGGTGGCTCTTCCCGTCGGTGGCGCTACCCGTCACTCGCCTCGCCCTGGGACTCCACGTGTGGCGGTCGGAGAAGGGGGAAGGACTGCCCATGGATGGTGAATACTTGCGCGCAACGGGGTGCGGGTCTCGCGGTGCGTCGAAGACGCCGCTCCGGATTGGAATTGGGTGGCGTAGGAGCAGGTTCAGTGCCAGGATAGGCGAGGAGACCGTCACGCTGATGGTGAGAAGGACAGACGCAGATTTGCTGCTTTGTAGATTCGAGCCGTTGAGGTGAAGGATGTAAGGCAGTGCAAATAACTTAAGAAAGGCGGGTTCAGCATATGGGGGCTCCTGGCTCGCAAATCAACCACATACCAGTGGAACCCATACCCCGGCCAGCCAGGCGAAAATGCGCAAGACTGAAATGTCGATCACGGGTGGAGAAGGCGCACTGCTTGGAGGAGAAGAGGGTTGGGTCTTCTCCGTCTGGTCGTCCGGGGCCCTCACGCCTTGGACAGCAGCGGGGGGAGGACGGACACTGACGGGGCTGCGGTCCTGCGCCGGCGTCGAGGCGATAGCGGAGCTCTCGACCTCTTCGGCGCGGGAAGGCTGGTGGCTGGAGAGGGTGGGGAACGACCACGCGGAGAGGGTAGGGTGCGTGCCGAACGACGACGTGATCCACGAGTTCCGCGAGCTCAAACTCAGGGCGGCCGCGCGGAGCGACTGCGCGCGGCGGCGGAAGGGCTCAAAGTCTCTGTAGGGCGCGTCGTCGCGGCGGGGAAAGGGGGTCTGGGGCAGAGAGGAATACCCGTAAGGGACCGGAGGGGCCCAGAAGGGGAACCTGAGCGGTTCGGGCGACGTGGCTGCACTCTGACTCGTCTGCCGCGTGCGGGTCGTCGAGTGAGAGATGCTGGTGGTGGTGGTGGCGGCGTCCGGGCGAGAGCTCGCCGTAGACGTGATCCAGGTGCTGCCGTCTCGAATGGCGTCGACCTCCTCCGTGGCGAGGGCAGCCTGCGCGCTGTCGTTAGGACGACTGGGCCTTGTGGAAGCTCTCGAGGCTGCGCTTGATGAAGATGAGTGTGCCGACGAAGCAGCCAAACATGACTGTATTCAGCACCGCGACGGCAGAAGAGTACGCGATGTAACCGACGCGGAATATATGACCGGGAGACGTTGTCGTAGCGGCGAAGATGCCCTGCTACGAGTGTGGACACGGTGGCCAGGAGGACGAGAGGCACCCAGAGTAACCAGTGTGCGACACCGAAGGAAACCGACTTGCGCATTCGGACGTGGATGAGGATGAGAGCAGAGACGATGAGAAAGCATGTTTGGCGGAGGGTAAGCGCGAGCCAAAGGCGAGAGGTGGTGCCTATGCCGGAAATAGCACCACTGTCACGATTGGCGCCAGAAGATGAACTAGACCACTGGACGAAAACCTCCCAGACAAAGACACTCAGTGCAGATATGTCACAGAGTGCAAGCCAGATGTAACTCTTGTCTGCTGGGGGCAGTGCGCGGGAACTCGGGGGGCTATAATGTAACTGTTGCAAGTGAGAATGGAAAAACTGCGCGCTGATATGAGGCTTACAGGGAGGAGTCGTCGACTGAGGGTACGCGGGGATAGGGTAGATAAGCACAGTGCGGAAGGATGACGAACGCAGAGCATAGGAGCGAAACCAATGCGAGCGCGACCGTTGGGACGAGCGGAATCATTTCGAGACTGTTGATTGAAAGGTGGTGGTCGAGGGCGTTACAGGTAGGTAGTGCGTAAAGGGCGTGAGGTCATAAACGCCTTCGTATCTCGAACTCCGTGGACAAGGTCGAGCAGAGGCAAGTCTTGCTATGGTAGTGAACCCACCAGAGTGTAGCTGGAAGAGAAACGTGGGTACAAGTGGCCTCCAAAACTCGTGTTTCAACTTTGAAATACGGAGAGGCGGAACGACGGCGAAAAAATTAGGCGCAATTATTGTACTTAATGAACAACGACGCGTGCCATCCCAGAGGAGTGCGCAGATTAACAGGCGGTCGGCATTTGATAAGAAACCTGCCTCCGTTGCACGGGCCATGGTCTTTGATGGGCGAAGCGTCAATTTGAAAAAGGTCCGATATGTCCGTGGGATTTAGCACCCAGCACTCTAATTGGCACCCAGCGAACGGGCGCACACCAGACAGGACGCCAAAAAACGGCGACGATCGCTCATTCATTTTTTTGCCCGAACAACGGCTCACCGGCGTCCACCGGACACGCAGCCGAACAACACCAGTTCGGAGAGCACTCCGAGTCCAACGAAAACACAGATAGTGGGCACCTTGACGTCTTCCCTCTCGTAGCCTCGTGTTGTCATCAGATGATTGGATGCGCGTCCATGCGTTCTATGTCTTTAGCTCTGCGAACTTCCGGTGTCCATAGTAATAGTGGGCTTCCCTGGAAGAACCATGCGTAGATGTCACTGTAAGTAAGAGTGGGCTTCGACAGGAAATCCACTGTGGCCTTCTCTGGGCGCTACAAAAATATACAGCACAGATGCTTTCACTTTCCCCAGGAAAATGCAGCGCGGGTCATCCAACGATAGAACTGATCCCTAAAGCGACAGTGGGGCCATGTGCAAGCGCGGGCACAGGACTGATTCTCATCTCTTCAAATGACGCACCAAGCCCGTCCGCCTCCCCTCGTACATCCAAATCCGCACCACCTTCCTCTTCCTCTTCTTCATCACTGTCATCATCATCATCGTCCACTCCGACGGCAACGCTTGTCCATTCGCGATATATAGGCTCTATGTACGAGCTCGAGCGCGGTAGCTTGTACGGGTCAAACGGGAAGAAGGACTGTGAGTTCGCTCAGCGTGCTCGGGTGCGTGGGTGCCGGGAGCGGTTGCTGCTGCTGCGTTGGCGGCGCCGCGAGCAGCGGGAAGACGTACATGAACCCCGTGGCGTGCGCGACGCGCGCGAATTGGCGTACCACGTTCTCAGAGCAGAACTAAAACAAAAAATCGATTTTGCGTGAGCGGATACGTGTGGCAGAACGGAACCGGGAGCACCTTGAGCGGCTGCAGCGAGCACGCGACGACGCGCTGGACAACGCTGAGCTCCGCCATCCACATCTTCTTTGACGATCCGGCCAGCACGTCCGGCTCTCCCTCGTCGCCGCCCTCGACGAGCTCCCTCCACCGAAAACAGAAGATCAGGAACACTGCCTGGGCGACCTGCGTAGAACACCCCGGGTGGCGCGGCGTCGCCGCCGCCGCCGCCGCCTTCGAGCATGTCGACTTCGTTCTCGAGGAAGCGGCACAGCACGCGCACGGTGCCGCGCGCCTCGTCGCGGCCGATGAACGTCGCGCGCGACACGAACGACGCGACGTAGCTCGCGGCGGCGGCGCGCGAGACCACGGGCGCGGAGGGCTCGAGCAGGGCGTGGGCGACGAGCTCGCCGAGGAAGAGGTCCGCGAATGTGGCGTCGCGCGAGGCGAA
Organism: Lactarius hatsudake; assembly: GCA_024734325.1. Lineage (NCBI taxonomy): Eukaryota > Fungi > Basidiomycota > Agaricomycetes > Russulales > Russulaceae > Lactarius > Lactarius hatsudake. Next base: position 220,705 of record JANSJP010000042.1, on the reverse strand, counting down.
CCAGAAGAGGAGGAATTGGGTGTAGCGCGACTTGAAGGTGCAGAGGATCGTGCGGGTGAAGATGGCGAGCAGCGTGTGGAACTGCGTGAGCTGTGACGCTGGGGTCGTCTTTTGGTTCGGCGGGGGGTGAGGGCGTGCGTGGCGACGCGAGAAGGGGCGATAGAGGGGGGCTGGATCTTGCGTGTGCGGGTGTTGAGGGTTCAGATGGTGAGGCAGAAATGGGGGTGGAGGAAGGGGGCCGGTCGAAGTGATCGAAGAGGAGTTTGAGAATGTCGTCGAGCTTGTTGGCCATCTCTGTTATGCGATCGAGGTCGACCTGGTGTATGTATGAGCGGTGCGTCGTCGTTATCCTGACTACCTGCCTCGGTGGACAGGATCAGAAAAGTTGTCGCCTCCGTCGTCGGAATCCGTCGTCGTCTTCGTCTTCTCCGGGATCGTTAGGGTAGTTCTTGCCCGACGACAGGTATCGAATGGATCAAAGTCGAACACCTCTGCTTGTTCCTGTACCAGCCTCGAGTTCCTCGAGCTCGACCTGTATCTCTACCTGGGTCCCAATGAGCGATGCGTCAGTATCTGCGGCGAGAACACTCACATCTATCTGAATCGCACGATCGATGATTGTCGAAAGCAGACCATCCGCCATCTCTGGACAGTACTCCGTGATCCGGAGCATGTTGCGGATATAGGTGATCTGCGACGCCTGCGACTGCCGTTTATGTGGAAAGTTTTGCACGAGAAACGGTCGAAGGGTAGATGGGAGGGTCGGGACGAGGGCCAAGAGGTGGCGCAGGAGATAGTGTATACGATCGTAGACTCTGCGACGGGTGAGCGGCGCGACGGAGCACTCGGGGGGACCGGCCTCCAACGCTTGCAGACCAGGATTCTAGACAAAGATTAGGGGGGGGTACTTGCGCCGGTGGGAACGCGAGACGCACGGTAAGTGAAACCCAGGGCGATGCGGCCGAGCACGAGGGAGAGGTACTCGGGTCGCGCGCTGACGAGGATCTCGATGAAGGAGGTGTACGTCTTGACGAGGCTCGAATCCATGGTCATCCACGGCAGGCGCGCGATGGCCTCTATGAGCGCGATGTGGGTGCGGTCGAGGCGCGAGACGACGTGCACGAGTGCCTGGAGCCACTGGCGGAGCTGCGGGATCGGCGATGGCGACGGCGACGGCGCATCGAGGGCGGACTTTTTGACGTTGAACTGGTCGACGAGCGAGTCGTACGGCTCGCGAATCCCCTACCACGCGCAGGCCCGTGAGTCGGACGGATGAAGTGGGAAGAGGGGGGAGACGCACGAGGGCTTTTTGTTGTAGGGCGTTGTGCACGAACGCGAGGTGCATGTCCTTCCTGAAACGCTCATCCTGCTTGATTCGGGAGTTCGTGGCGATGGGGCGAGACGAGCCGTCGAGCAGGACGGACGAGGACCGTTTTCGACCCTTACCACTGCTGGCGTCTGATCGCTTAGCGAATCTGTCCAATATCGGGGATTTCGGATGGAACGGCGAGTCCATCTTGTCTCGAGTTGAGGGCTTTTGGAGTGCGCTGATTGAACTGGGTCAGTCTCGAGTGTGGGTCCATTTTTTTTTTCTAAAACATTCGCCGTGCGGGTGCGGGGTTCTGTGACTCGTCGGCGAGATGGGCGGAAATTGTGATTATGTCATACAGGTCCCACCAAGCAACGCCGCCACTCGCCAACGAAGAGCCAGCCCACCAACACCATGTCAGTCTCGCCTTTCTCGGACGCTCACAGACGCTACGTCAAGTCTCTCTACAAGCGCATGCTCGTAAACGAGCGCAACTGGGTCGTCCGCTACGACCTCTGGCGCGCCCGCGCTTGCGCCGTCCGTGCCGAGTTTGAGCGCAATCGGTACGTGTTTTTTTTTTCCCGTTTAACCCTCTTGTTGTTAATTGGCGGAAAGGAACGTCCATGATCCACGTGCACTCGCCGTGATATTGGAAAAGGCAGAAGAGGAACTGGCCCGTAAACGTCACCCCGATCCTTACATTCGTGCGTCTTCTTCAGTCGAGCCTCTTCGTCACTCATATACGCGTCTTCACTGCAGCTGCCGCATTCCCCGGAGGTACAAAGTGGTACGTGGCGTTGTCTCCGACTTTGTACGTTCTGTCTGTGCGACGGTTGACTGACATCGCTTCTTCGCTTCGTTTTTGTTTCTCTTCAGGGAACGCAATGCACCCGTGCGTACTATTTCAAACCCGTTCGGCCCTCGCATACTCATTCAACGATTCCCCTATTCGTCTACTCAGCCTCGGCTTGGTCCCATCTTTGACCACGAAGCGCACCACTAATATTAGAATTCCTGTGTTCTCATATCCACACCCCCAAATGCAAAGAATATTTTCGTGTCCTCGCCTCGTATCGCGAATGGCTACTTACAGAGTAGCGAATGGTCCACGTGGATATCATGTTCTCATCGTTATGCTGTCCGTCGCAAGAGTTAAAACAAAGACAGAGTAGCTCGAAACGCAAGAAAAAAACCATTGACGTCCGACGGATCACAAGTGACATGTGAGGTCGCGATGATTAAAGCCAAAAAACAGCCAAGCAAAACGTGCGTATGGAGCAAGGGGGGTTTGAGTACGTATGTAATTATTTATGTGTGGTGAGAGAGAGATTACCATAGGACCGGAAGCCAGAACCGAATCTCATGTGATGAGCGTGGAAGGGGGAGGATGACCAACTAACTAACTACCGGGCAAAGTAAAAGGAATCATGGGAATGACGAGTGCATGCATATGCGAAACAATGTACGTACTGTATGGGTGTATGTGTATGGATAAGCAAGCCCCACGGCCGGAAGAAAAGACGAAAGTTCAACGTTCAAACAACATAGCTAGCTCTGCGGGGACGAAGCAGTACCCCTACCTTATTCGCGGATGACTAATAATACACACCTGGCACAGCAGCTGGCGCGCCGCCCCGTGGATCTGCACCGTACGCCTCGTACTCCATAAACTGCGGCGGCGGGTACGCATACCCCTCCGGCGCACCATACGCGTAGTACGGCGGCTGCGGGTAACCTGGGTATCCCATCATGGCAGATGGGGCCGGAGCCGGGGGTGCCTCCGGTGGCGGGCTGGGGTAGAACTCGTGCGGCGCGGGCGGAGGGGGAACCTGGCCTTGCAACGGGACAAAGGCGGGCGCGGAGGCACTCGCGCGCAAGGTCGACGGCCGCGACGCGTGTGCATGGTGTACGGAGGAGAGCCGCGCCTCGTCTGACATGGATGCCGCATCGGGCCTGCGGATCTCGATCCGCGAACTTTGGCGAGGTGGCGCGAAGAGGGATGGGTCTGGCGAGGCGTGCGGTCGGTGCTGCATGTGTGGGTGCATGTGCGCGTATGGCATCATGTATACTGGCGTGGGCACTTGCGCCGGGGCTGTCATGTATAATGGCCGACCGGTCGCGAGCTCGTAAGGCATGCCATGCGCATCCAAGGCAACGCCGGGTGGGATTGTGGGCGCGGCGTAGGTGTATGGGGAGGCATATCCAGGTGCAGGTGCGGGTTGTGCGAACGTAGTTTGAAGGTGAGGAGGTGGGGAGCGCCAGAGGAGCCCGCCCTCTGGCGCAGTAGCAGAATGTGGGACCGGTGCAGGTGCAGATGGTGATACGGCTGCGCTCGGTGAGCTAGGGTCCGATTTGTGTAGGCGTGGACGTAGGGAGAGGGATGACAGTCGGGGTAGGGGGATCGCGTAGCTTGAATGGATCGTCATGAGGAACTTCAGATGTCGGCACGGGCTCTTCTTCGATTGAAACGTGTAGCTCGGGTGGGGACGTGGCAACGGGAGTAATAGATAACGATGGCGGCGCTGACACCTGGACGGGTGCCACCTCGGATACTTCCTCGAGGGGAGGCCCGGGTGCAGGCGGTGACAATGGTGCCGCAGCAATCGTGGGAATACTCTCGGCCATATCGGGCTTGCGCTGACCACGCGGTAATGACACGGTGAAAACGACATCGCCGTCCTCATGTCCTGCCTCACGCGGTGGTGTCGGGGCACGCGGTGGCTGAGTCGGAGATTGCACCACGGCTGCGGAGCTCGTTCCGGGAAGTTTGACGCGATACGCGGGACCTTGGCCGGGTCGAGGACGGTGAGAAGGTTCCGAGTAAAGGAAGAGCTCGTGGTGCTTGGTCCACGGGCGCTCTGGTTTGATCAAGAACCATGTGCGTGGTGACATTGAAGTTGGAGAATCCGTCGAACGCGTGGCGCCTGGGCGGGGCGAGAACCTACCCCTTCCAAATCCTCGTCCTCGTGGGCCGAACCCACCACGCACGCCGCGGCTATTGTTATTGGATCCTTGGGTTTGATCCTGCCGCTGAGAGCGCTGCTCTTCGCGGCGCTTCAGCTCCTCGAAACCATCATGCGTCCAGGGGCGGTCTACGGGCGGCAACTCCGCTGGCTCTGAAGACGGAACTTCGTCAATTGGGTGGCTGTCGTTGCCTTGCATGGGCGCCTCCTCGTCCCCGTCCGCGCCCACGTCCGCGGACACCAAAACCACGTCCACGAGCGCCACCCTGCCAACGCCCCCGCCACCAACCAGAAAGGCTGCGCAAGTCCTTATCCAGCAGACGATCGTCGTGCCCCCAAAACTCGCCCACAGGTAGGAACATACGAGGGGTCATTCTCCAACCGCTCCTGATATGCTTGGCGCGCAGTCTGTCCACGGCGATGAGAAGCCGATACCGATGTGGGCTTTGGCTCGTCCTCAGACATGGACTGACCAGACGAAGCTGCGGCTGCGGCTGCGGGCGGCTCGGAGGGGAGTTCGGATGATGCGGGGGGTGCAGCAGGTGCGGATGAGCGACGATTAGGAGCAGGACGTTTCGATTTTGGAGCCCTGCGTGCCACAGGGGTGCGGGGCGTCTTTGCATGGATCACCTCTGCACCAAGGTCGGCGAAATCGATGACAGGGAGATCGGTGGAATTAGCCACTTCATCCATGACCATCTCGGACCAGTTCATGGAGGCAGCAAGCAACGGGGCATGATCGCCGGCGTCTTTGCCTTCATTCACGGCAGATGGAGTGGTACTGGGGCTGAGTAGTGGGGCGTGCCCATTTTGCGGAGCATCCTCAGACGCGGGCTCGGTCTCTGAATCGCTGTCCGAATCGACGGAGGACTGGGCGTCCTCATCGGTGTCGGAATCAGTTCTTGCCTCGCGCTCAATCTCATCATCGCTGTGAAAACCGTTTGCCCTTCCTCTCCTCCTGGGGATCCTGGTCTTAGGTGGCGATGGGCGATGGTGAGGAGATGATGTTAGCTTGGTGGCTTTCAAAGCGGTGGGAGTAGGCATTCTGGTCGATTTGGAAAGTCTCAGCAGGTTTGACAATAAGGGAGAAAAGGACCAGTGCTAAAGGCAATTACCAAAACGATTTGACGCAAAAAAGTATGTTAGACGAGTATAAAAGGATAATTTTCGAAGATGAGAGCGAAAGGAATAGGTGAGGATGAGGACGGTGACAGAGGGTTGGACGAGCAGCTGCTGTAAGGACAAGGACCGACGTTTGTGGGACTCTCTTCATCGGTACATTCCGCTTTATTTTAAACTCAGTGTGCCTGACTCATACACCCGTCATAGCTTTGACAATATAGCCAGCTTCAAGTTGCCCAACCAATCCAGGACACCCCTTGTCACCTCATCCTTCGCCTGGACCATTATCCAATGGCCCTCGTTCTTAAGCTCCTTCTCTTCCAACTTGGGTATCAGCACTCTCATCTTGGCCAACGAACTGGGTGTGGCTGACAGATCCTTGGCGCCCCAAATATGGAGAACGGGCAGGTTTGCCGGCGGACGATCTGGCAACTGTGCAGCTAGTAACGAGAAATCAGTGTGTTTCATCACCTTCCTTGGTTCGTCACGAACCTTGTTCTTCCTCAAAGCGTACTTTCGTTGTACGATAGTATGATAACGGGCCGTTCATGTCGCGCATCTGCGAGGAAACGTATCGGAGTTCCTAGTGTGCCCAAAAGCATCAGTTCGGCGTTTCGATAATCAAAAGTTACGAACGTCGGTTGTTAATATAGGGCTGGAGTCTGATAGCCTTGTTGGTCCCGGATTGACAACCGCCTCTCGCATATTCCCATCAAGTACAATACTCTTCTCGTGCACCTCAATCTCATATATCGCCCGCAGGAATCGTTCGAGCTACGGTTCGTCTAGTGGGTTAGCGGATCGAGGGTACACTGGCTCAACGTTCCGCACATTTGCCTCGATTTCCTTCGTAGATTCCGGGCTAGCAAAGTACAGCTGGTATGCATAGTTGGGCACCCTCTCAACGATTCCTTCGAGTGGAATGTACTTCTTGAGGGGGGACGGGAATGGAATAGAGAATCTGATGAATGCACCTGTCAACTCTGTTCGCTCGATGGGAGAAAGACAGACGGGACTCACAGCCCCAGCGCCAACAGCCTGTCTGGGTGCCACAACGCAAACCGCCCCGCAATGTACGATCCCCAATCGTGCCCGATCACGATCTGTACAGCAAGCCAACGGCCTGTGAACTCGGGATAGATCTGCAACAGGGAACACTTACGGCCTTCTGCACTCCGACGACGTCCAGAAGCGCAGTGAGGTCCGCACAGAGCCTTCGCGTCGAGTACTCCTCAGGCGGCCCGCGGCTTGTCTGTCCCACCGTATCCGAGCATGTCCGGCACGACGACACGGTATCCCGCGCGCACCCACGGCCCGATCTGATATCGCCATCCATACCTGACCCGGGCCGTGTCAGGAGAGAGAAGGGAGGGGGAACTGTGACGCACCAGATGTCGGGAAAGCCATGGACGCAGAGAATGGTGGACGCCGCAGATGCGGCAGGGCCGGAGTAGCTCTCGGGAATGTGGTCGACAAAGTGGTACGTCCGCCCCGTGGAGAGTAGCTCTGTACGGTGATTAAAGCTGGCTGGGTCTGTGGGGTCCATCTTGGCTTTGCTTCGGCAGCTTCGCTTTGTTATATACAGCGCGAAAGAAAGAAGCCGAGAAGCCGGACGCGTGTGCCTCGCACGGTCGGCGCAATTGAACTTCGCGCATCAATTGTGTAGTGGGGTAGCCACCCCCAAGGAAACACACAGACTGAGGCACAACTGAGGTATGAAACACACCCCCGGGAAACAGGAACCGACAACACATGGATTGTCTTTTTGGAATGGTGATTTAACTGTCCCTACACGCTACCGTACCGCAATACTCCTACAACCCTGGGCCAAAGAGGCTGATCACAGCAACCGGCGCAGGTCCACCCTCCCGCAGTTTCGTCTGTCCACAGTATGCGATGACGTAGTTTGAGGGATGCCATGTTACCTTTGGCGAGCTCGCGAGCGCCGGGACCCTGTGCAGTGGCACACCTGTCTCTGTCGCACACTGCAGCACAAATTTTCAACCCATGACAGAAAGGTAGGAGAATATAGCGTACGATGTCGATGTAGTTTCCAGCTCCCGCAATCGCGAGATACTCGCCGTCGTGCGAGAAGCTCAAGTCCGAGATGGCCTGCCTGTAGTTAGAGAGATAGCAGGACGTGGTTAGCTTGCTGCTGTCTCCACAAAGGAGCAACACGCACTCGCAGACAGTGATCGTCCGGGCAGCAATCCACTCGCTGGTGTCGAACAGATTCACGATCGAATCGAACCCGCCTGAGGCGAGGTAGCGCCCGCGGGGGTCGAGCGCGGCCGCGACGCAGCCGCCGACATGCGCCGCGAGGTTTTCGCGCAGCGCAAGGGAGGGCACGTCGACGATGCGGATCGCGTGCTCTGACATGTGCGTGAGGATCACGCTGTCTCCCGTGTGGTTGAACATTGCCGACGATGCCGTCACCTGTCCCATCGCACGGGGGTTTGTGTCAGGCGTTGGAGGGAAGGAAGAAGAAGTGAAGTGTACCGGAGAGCGGTCCATGGGAGACCATTGGGAGGGAGCGGTGGAGTCTTCAGAGTCCTTCCCGTAGGACATGAAGAAGAGCTGGTTGCCGGAAGAGACGTAAAGCAGAGATCTGCCGTCGGGCGCATAGTTGATCTGGACTGGGGAAACTTTGAGCGTGCATTGTTGGATATGTCGGCTTTCTAGTCAGAAGAAAGTGCGAAGCGTAAGAACGAAATGCTGGAGAGGCGAAGAAGAGGGGTCACATACGCCGCGCGTCCCAGAACGCGATCCGTCGATCCTTTTGGCTGGATGAGCAGAACAGCTCTGGATGAGTGGGGTTCCACGCGACGAAGTCCACTTCAGTCGCTGTGCGCGCCAGAAAACAAAGACGCAGACCTCGTCTCCATCTGGCTCGTGAGATCAGCTCGGCGCAAAGGAAGAGAGGACTGGCACACGCACGCTCTTCTCTGGGTGAAACACCCGCACCATCCTGTCGATCCCTACAGCAGCCAGCTTCTTCCCTTCGCAGCTCCACGCGACATGCGTGATCGCCTGCGTAGACGTGATACGAACGTCGCGTGGTCGGAAGGCGGAGAAGGTAGGTGTCTACGAGACAGCGCCGCCGTCATGGCCACATTCGCGAAAGTTGGCTGATACAACGCGTACGTGAACGCCCCTGACGGCAAATGTTGTGTGTGGAGGCGGCGAGGGCGGTCTTTGCGGAGGCTGGACCTCCTCTTCGTCTTTCCCTTGCTGTGCGAAACTCGACATGATGGTGGCGGATGAACCAATCCAGAGTCGCGACGAATGTGATTATCCACGTGATCCGTGGGAAATTGGAGTGGGGCCCTCATTGGTAATCACTTGAGGTTGCTTCGTGACTCGGTTGTCGACAACGTTCATCGTCTACTGCGGTGACCAGTCCCACTACCATCGTCGCACTCGTTATTGGGCGCGCAACTCGCACATAAAGTTGATTCATTGCTTGTTTCCTTTTTTTTAAAGTCAGAAGTAAGTTAATCTAGGAACTCCGCCGGTGAGTCTGTTTCAAATCCATTTGCAACCATGAGATTGGGATCCCATCTAGCTCGGACGTTTCCTTTACTTTGTCTGGGTCCTCATTTTATTGAGCTCTCAACCCACCTGCTCCCCACACACGAGAAGATCCCCTTCGTTCTCAATAATGGCCTATCCCAAACCCTTCCCTCTTGCTTCACCGCCTAAACCCCAACAGGCTGCCTTTGCACCCGATCTCTCCGTCCGTCTCATCTGCCCAGATTGCAGAGACCCCAATCCGACCATTATCGAGGAGTTTGGCGCGGGAGACCTCGTGTGTGGGAGCTGTGGACTGGTCCTTGGCGACCGCGTCGTTGACACCCGGAGCGAGTGGCGGGTACGTGCTTCACTTTTTTTGACTGTTTCGTCATGCTGCAATTCCATCATCGTGTGCTCCAGACCTTCGCAAACGACGAAGGCGACGACCCCTCTCGTGTCGGTGCTGCTTCCGACCCCCTTATGGAGGGCATGGAACAGCTCGATACGATCATCGGTTTCAAGGACGGGGGCACGGGCATCGCCCGCGAGCTTCAGCGCGCGGCAACGCGCTCTCAAAATTCGCGCTCCGAGCGGAACCTCCTCTCCGCTTTCCGCGACATCTCAAGCTGGTGTGACCAGTTTTCGCTACCAAAGACGATCAGCGACATCGCCAAGCAGCTCTACAAGCGGGCAGACGAGGAGAAGCTGCTCCGCGGGAAGCCGCTCGACGCGGTCATCGCGGCGTGCATCTTCATTGCGTGCCGCCAGGCACACGTGCCCCGCACGTTCCGCGAGATCTGCAACCTCACCCACGTATCGAAGAAGGTCCTCGGCCAGTGCTACAAGGCCCTCGAGCAGGCGTTCAATCTCACGCCCGGGTCGAGCGCAGCGCGCTCGGGCGCCGCTGGCGTCGCGGGGCCAGAAGACCTCCTCGTCCGGTACTGCAATCACCTCGATTTGCCCCCGCATGTGCAGGCGATATGCAAGGACATCATCGTCGCCGCGCGAGAGCATGGCATCGCGGACGGACGCAGCCCCGTGTCGATCGCAGGCAGCGCGATATATTTTGCGTGTCTGTTGCTTGGCGTGTCCAAGGCCGTCAAGGACATCAGCATGGTGGCGGGCGTGAGCGAGGGGACGATCAAGCTCGTGTACCGTCTGTATTACACAGACCGCCAAAAACTGGTCAAGAAGGAGTGGATAGCAGACGGAAAGGTGAACATGGACCGCTTACCAGTTGAGACGACAAAGTAGAGACATTGCACCCCTTCCTCGAGTTTTTTTTTCGTTCTCTCAGCGACACAATCATATGTATTACACATACACGTAATCATACTGTAATGACAATTGGGTTTTGAAGTGAAACCGAAGAAAGATCTCCGGCCAACATATTCAAGACTCTGTTCATGCCGTATTTCTTAGCTGATTCAGATCACTGACTACCACTGTAAGAGACTTCATCGTTATAACAGCGTGAACGATGAACGATGAACGCTGGAGACTGGAATAGTCTGGAATAGTCTGGAAATGCTGTGCACGTGTGAATTAGGCGTGGGATGTACTGTCACGATAACCGAAATTCGAGGCGAGAAAAGATCGTGCGAGTCGGGCTGTTGTAGTGTAGTCGTTGCATCCACCGCACGCACACTTCACTGGCCTTCTCCTTACCTCCAACATTCCATTCATTCCTTCCTCCTCCGCAACTTGCTCCATCTCCCTCTATACAACGTTGTTTCAATCCCTTGGTTCTGACTTTTGTGGTCCACCTTACAACCTACCGATATTCGTGGAATCATGGGTCCAGATTCTCTATGGTAAGGGCACTTCTACGCGTAAACTATTATATATTATTACTTCTTCATAATCATTGGAATCAAGGCAGAGCGAGTTCTATAAACATAGTATGTATATAACTATAAGTGATTGTTGAGCAGGAGAAATAGTATAGCACAAAGTTTCATGATTTGCATAGGCCATCAAAGGATGTTGTGCTCGACTGGGTCGATGTTCGGTTCGGCGCAGCCGTTCTCCCAAACCCCCAACGTCGGGCCCAAAATGACGAGTTCGTCAACCCCTGGACTCGTCAACCGACTTGACCTCTATGGCCTCACATCGGTCTTCTCCACGGCCGCCTGCCATGAGATATAACTATCAGAACACTCCTAGAGGGTGCATCACGACCACAGTACCTGAATATCCTGCAGCGTTTTATCCACCTGAGCACAGTATAGTCGAGCTTGCTTAATTTGAGTGGGTAGGCAGTTGGTTTCGAAGCCAACTCTGAGGTCTTTGGAGCTTGAAGAGGCGTCCTTATTAGAACACATCAGATTGCTCAAAGGGGAGTTGGCTTACTATTGCAGCAAACTCTGAGCTAATTCGCGATCGTGTTGGTTCATTACGGCTTGATGCTTCTCGAATAACGCCTGAGCGCATTTGAGTCGTTGATCGCTTTCTTCTACTTGTTTTGTTGGTGCAACAAAGGACATGATAACATGAAAGTCGAGGATAGACATTGCCGGGGGCGAGATGGATGGAATGTGAGAATGGGACTTGGTCCAGATGGAACCGCGTTGATGGTCTTATAAGTGCCACCATAAGTGCCGAGTGCCAGTGCCTCAGCCGGTGTCACGACACGAGGCTGTGATGAATGTAGGCGGTGTACCATGACTCGGCATTACTGTAAATAGGTTAAGTGGCCCCAAAGAGAAGGACTCCATACCATGGCACAGCACGACCGGGGGCGGCAGACACCATAAGGCAGGAGTGCCCTGCTCTACGCTGCTAATCGAGAGTGCCTACGTGAGTTCATGCACGTTCACGCTTAGAATGGGCACCGGGCTTTTGTCTCCGAGAAGAAACGGTGTCCCTTGCGGTGCCCTCGATGACAGAACTCGAAGTGGAAGGATTTGCCGGTGCAGTGTAGTCGGAGTTACCATGTATAGGAGTCTGAGGGTCAGTAGCACGAGCACAGGAATGAGCACAGGCGTGTACTTGTCTTGCTAGGGTAAGAATATAATAAATAACCTTACAATGTGCGCCGGTGTCGAATGTCCTCACAGAGGTCAACTTGCAAGTCTTGCTGTAGCCGGACAAGAAGGCGAAGGCGCGAAAGCCGCTTACTAATACTCCAGTACGCAATCTTTTGTAAACTCCCGCAAGAGTCGCTATATCCTTCCTCGACGTAAATACGCTAAAAACGCTGATATCGGACCCTCAAGGCTCCCACAAGGTCCCGTATCGTTAGGCATCGATGACAACGACGCTGTGATTCTACAGGCGTGGAGAACTATTGGTGGTCGGAATGGTCACTTAGCGTCTCTTTGTGAGTCGCTTTCTTAGCTCTTGCGAATGGAAATTCCGTGCCGCGCTGGATAGAGGATGTGGGAAGGTTGGAGAGGCGCAGCACGGATGGGGCTGCCGGTGGGGCGGCGATACTCTGATAGGTCGTATTTCTCAAAACAAAGGAGAGGAGGCTACGAGTGGGTATTAAATGGTACGACAGTCCATGCGGTACGAAAAGGTAGAAAACAGGAGAGATTGGGCGAAAGCGCGAAGCGCTTCTCGATCGAAAATGAGAGCACTTGTGGCCGAGGCGAGGTCGCGACGGGCGGGTGGAACCTCTCGGAGCGACTGGATGAGCGTCGGCGTGCACAAAAGACCTTATCATCGATCCATTCGTGAAAAGGGTGCGGTGGGCGGGTTAAAACGAAAGTAAACCCGGTTTTTCGACAAGGGCCGCTTCGCCCGCACTCAAAGACTAACTTAACTTAGAACAATGTCTTAAGGCACCGTTCGTTCCTCGCTTTGCCTTAGAACGGCTAACTTTTAGACCAAGTTGGATGATAGGCCACTTTCAGGATACCCGTTCGGCCGATCTCTCGCAACGCAAGCTTCGTCGAGGAAAGCGGATCAAGTCCTGCACGACTTGAACCCCTCCGACGAGTCCACTCGCCCGTGTGAAAACCATCGACGACTTTTCCGTCCAGGTACGACATGATCGCGTAGCCCAACGGAAAATGCCTCATTGTATCACGCGGCGCACGCACGCTCTTAGAATACAGGGTCGCAGCTCGAGTGTACGATCAACCGCTAAGCGAGAGAGGTGCTACGCATCACTCCCGCACCGGCGGCGGCGCTGCAGGAAGCCGTGCTGACGGACCTTGCAGCCGTAGGGGAGAGCACCGCGCTATTCACAGACGTGCGGCCAATGATGGTGCAGTGTCTGCTGAGGCACGCAATGGCAGAGGTGATCTCGGAGGGCATCATTAACTCCCTGGTTGTGACAAACTCGGCCGACGCGAACTCAGAGTACAGGCGTATGTACGAGCGTCTCTTCACCCGTACGTTTCCTTCCCATCCTCTAGAACGCGCCTCTGACGCCTTCCCCAAAACACAATTCTTTGTTCGTCATTTTTACTTTCTTTTTCAAAATTTTTTTGGGGGCGCGTCCTGGTGGTGTTTTTTTTTTCAGGGGATGCGACTGCTGCTGCGGTCTGGCGTCGCCACACGTTCTCCGCCGCGGTGGAGCACCTCACCCCCGAGACGATGCGGGTGATATTCGAAGAGATCATGCCGTCGCTCGCGGCGCTTCTGCCGGACAGCGCGGAGGATACGCTCGGGACACGCGGCGTGCTCCGGGATGCGTTCGAATTTTCGCGCGTGCTGCACGGCGCGCTTGCTAGCACGGGCCCAGGCTCGGACGCGCTTTACCGCTCGTTCGTTCCCGAGCTTGCGAGCACCTTAAATTCGCGCCAGATCGTGCTTATGAAGCGTTGCCACCGCTCTGAACGCGGTGAGCTCGACCGTGTCGGCGCGACCATTTTTCCCGGCCTCGTCAAGGTCTTGCCCACTCCTCCCGGGCCCGGGGTTACGCCTGGAGAAAACACGCAGACTATCGTACGCCGGGCAGAGGTCACCTGTGAATGTGCATTATTGGCGACTAACTATCCCTTATCGGCGCCGCCACCACCGACAATGTAAAGTGGAATCCTAAAAACCTTTGTTTCCCTTCTGCGGACGTATTGCACCCCATACGTTTTGTTTGTACCACCTATCCCGGTTTGCAAATAGTGCACTCCCTCCTGATATATACACTCGGGGTACATCGCTCCGAAACAGACTGCAGAGCGTCTTTTATTCAAATGGAGATATCTGAAGACCCCTATGCCATAAGTAACGGGTGGCAAGAGCATATACGAATTATCAAGGGTTATTCGACCATCAGCTAGCGTATCCTTAGTAACATCTGCGGATGATTGTACTCCCAGCCGCCGCCCCGCAGCTTCTAGGCACTAGCACGACTCGCGAGACGACTAGCGCGATACTCGTTGCGAACCACAACGCGAGGTCCGAGAGGCCCTAATATCGGGTGTGTCGCCGGCTTCGGGCACGTAGCATGTCGAGCGGATGGTCGCAGCCTGGCGAGGCGGGAGCAGCTCATCGCAAAATGGCTACCGTGCGGACGCGTTAACGGCGCTGTGTACCCCACGAAGGGCAGATCAGAGCGCGTGAATGCACTGGTTCTCGTCGAGGTCGGTGCGAAGTCGTGGTTACAGCCCCCAGACAACTGTGTTGATGTTCTGCATGAGGAGGGCTGACTGTCACCCACGCCTCACGTATCCTTTCCCAACGCCAAGCTGTCGTGTCCGTTACGCTACGCACCATAGTATTTGATGACTTTTGGAGGAAACAATACCTCGGAGTTGGTGGCACAAGCCGAAGTGTTGGTTGAGGATGAAAGGCCCCTTAGCGGGAAGAGCGCACCTTTTTGGGGGGATGCAGGTGACGTCAGTCTGAATTGTACACCACTGTGACAAACAGGCCCTTCCTGCGTGGGACCGCATCTGCCTGCCTTAGGAAGCGCGATTAGAGTGATAAAAACGCCTTAAGACAGGCGTTCGTTTGCGCCCAGGATGGGAAGGGGAACAGCTGACAACCTGCAGGACCGGAAAAGTCATATCTGGACATTACCGTGAGGGTGGCGACATTTGAGGGTCGAGAGATTGATTGGACGGTTGAACAGAAACGCCCAGGACCCTGAGGCTGTTGCGGTAAGCATTGGCTCGAAGAAGGTCCGCGATTGCTCTGGACGCTCTTATGAGCATGAGATAGTCCAGGAACACGCTGTTACGACAATTTCTGAAAAGATATTCTTTCTGATAGGGAGCCTCGTGGTTACAGGATGTCACGCGGATAACTTAGTGAACCGGCGGAAAACACGTGTAGTGCTGTTTTTTTGTTGGATTAGTCCAATCGCAGGGTTAGGAAGAGTATTAAGCAAGAGGTAATAATTATGAGTAGCTGGCGGGAACCAAAGGATAGATCGTGCAGAATGCCATTGATCGTGCGGGATTGATTGATCGTGCGGATGATGGAGGGGTGCGGATGAGATGAAAGGAGGGGTGGCGGATGATGGAGGCGAGGTTATGTTATGTCATGTTAGGGAGCGATAAGTATTTATTTATGAAGGTCGAATCGCGATCGATTGGCCCGGGTTGGATACCCGGATTCAGAAGCGGACTCGGACTCGGACCCTGGAAAGGCTCAGACTCGGAGTCGATTCAGTACTCGGAGTGGATTCAGTACTCGGAGTGGATTCAGTACTCGGAGTCGATTCAGTACTCGGAGTGGATTCGGTGTCCCGGAGTGGATTCGGTGTCACGGTCGCGAAAGAGTGATCTGGAATAGTACCCAGCTTTTGCCTGACGCCAGTGCCGATTAAATATGAATGGTCGCTCCAACGTCTATAAAATGGCCAAACTACAACCTGACAGAAGTCGCTTCAAGCTCTCGGGTTAGACTCCCCTCCCCTCCGGCTTGCACACCTTACAATTTCATGGCTGATCGCGTTGAACATCAGGTTCCGTCTCAACAAGTCAATCCAAGTCACATCTCAGCAAACATATACGCTCATCCTGCTCTCCACCAGTCACATGGCCATGTGCGGCGTGTTGCGTTTCTCATTGGGTCACTCGTCATTGTCGTTCATCTATGTGTCGTTCTCTAGAATCCTCATGTGATCGGTGATGACCAGCAAGACGTCCATCGAGAGGGCATTCCTCAGCCAGCGGGGTATGTGGTTGTGCAAGGCGAAATGCAGTATCCACCCCGCATCGACGTACCCGATTACAATATGGGACACTATCATCCTCCCCCGTCACCTGTAAGCGATATTCATTGGTGTGTTGTTGAATTTCCTTCTGACTGAACGCACAGTATCCGGAGGCTCCATATGCGCACATGCATCGGGATGTAGGAGTTGCCGGAGCCATCCCAGCACAAGCACACCCCTTTGCTCCAGTGTGTAGAGCCGTTCTTCTCCACGTACCTATCCGACCTGATCATTTGCCACAGAACCAGGAGGTTCAAGGGAATTACGATCGCCCTTTTGGCTACGGTGCTCAGCTCCGCGCAGCTGACCCTCCCGAAGCTTTTCCTGGCATCTGGCCCCACCCAGCCCCACCTGCTAACATGCCACCAGTGGACGGTCTGAGAAACCTTGCTGGCCGTTACCTTAACAATCCTGATACACGCGTCAACGTGCTTCGGATTGAGCCTGGCCCTGGTGGTCGTTTCGAAGTGTGGATTGCGCTCGAATTGGCCGATATTTTCTAAGATAGCATGCGACATCGAAAATGTGATCCTCGCCATCATCCACCATGCTCGAGCTTTGGAAAAAGGAAGGGAGAATATGTCGTGTTCTCGCCGCTGTTTTTCTTACACGTTTTGTTTGTCGACGCTTCATAGTTGCTATCTTGTGCTCAAGCTGTGCCTCGGTTAAATCGTACTGCTGTGTTGTTGCTACGTTCCCTCTATATATATGATCGAAGGTTTTGTGTTGTATTGCGCCTTTTGGGGAACGGCACTTGGGTTTGAGCCTAGGCGCCAGGCGCTATAGTCCCATCAAGGGTCCCGCGATCTGTTGCAACTTATATGACGATGACGGTTAATGTGCGTGAGCTCTTCTTCTTCTTTTTTCACAACAGACAACCTCAACGCGTTGTTGAAGCCCACGGGTGCCAGTGGAGGTGACTCCCTGAATGTGGCCCCTTGGAAGGCGTGCTGTACCATAACTGTGCTTTTTCCGGGGCATTTTCGAAGTATTCACGTTCGTTGCCAAGATTCAAAGACGTCAGACTATGGAGTAAAGAGCTACCGCGACCCTATAATTACTCAAAGCGGTAGTGGGAATCGCTCGCTGCTTCGACAGTCTCATCTGTATTACTCTCAGGGTGCGCTCAAACCTCATCCGTGCACAGGGCTGCGGCGGCTGTTAGCATGACTCCAGAAAGCGCCGGAATATCCCCTCTCTTAAAGATGCAGAAGAAGCACAAACCGCCTAGTGACCTGTATCGTGGTTGGAGAAATACGCTTATCTCGCCATGTCCATGCGACGCCTCCACGTGAGCGACTCTATCTTCTCAGGCTGTTGGTATGCATCTGTTCCGTCAAATGCGTCTGGCGTCCCTGTTGCAGCAAGTCCATGGAACGTAGTAAATGGACACAAAGGGGAAGGAATAGCTGAGTGAAGTAGCGATATTGTCCAGGTCGAGTGAGCGACGTACTGGCGCTACACAGAAATGACGCGTGTGCCGCGGGAGTCTATCCACTTTCGGTGATATTTTCTAAAGTGTCGCTGGAGATCGTGAACCCACACTCGTTGTACAATATCTCTGTAGATATGGTGCGACTAGCGGTTTTTTTTTTTGGAAAGTGACTAGCGGTTTCCCACCTGGGATTACTCACCCGGGTCAGCGTCTTGCTACACATACTGTAAACTGTATAACACTCAGAACGAAGAATAGACTTCAAAACGAAACGCGATTATCATACACAAGTACCCTTTCCTTAACATCACGACGACTACAGCAATCTGAAAACTTCAAGCCTGAGTTCGCTTATCCATCTGAAATGTGTATAGTGCGCGGGTTGTAGATGAATGATATATCAAGACACCAAAGTGGTCGTGGATTGCGTTGCTGGTTGAGTCAGGAGCTGGTCGGACACTCCGAATCGCGCACTACGGCCTAAGATGGATCCGTAGAGATCAAGCGTTGCTCGAGGTCGGCGTCATAGGACTACTGGTAGAACCAATACGATCCTCAATATGATCTTCAATAGATAAGGCGAGCCGCTCGAGAGGAGAATAGGGTATTCGCGCAAGAGGGGGAGTAGGGGTGACTAGTTGTCTCTGACGCTCGAGCACACCTATTGTCCCTGTCCTCGAGTGTGGATGAACTACACTACTCGCCGCGGCGGAATCAGATGGGCTGGGAGGAATCGTTTGGAATGCAAGTGACAAGGGCCCCCGAAGGTACGGGGAGGGGGGCGCTGCGCCTTGGAAAGGAACACGGGGAATGGGACTGCAGCGTTCCTGGTAACCTGATGAGTAGACGACCACGCATATGGAGAAAAAAATAACATCCTCACCCAAGTAAATTCGATCGCGATAGCTTCACTTGGAGAGGTTTCGGTTCGTATGAGCCAGTCAACGTGCAAATAGTCGCGGTGAAGTGCCAGGTCCAATACTTCCGTCCATGCTGTCAGTTGTAGTGGGAATTGCGTTGTGCCCCTTTTCCAGATACGAACTTCGCCGTGGATCATAGGACCAATGCGAGTTGCCGCTTCTATGGTCCCTTGAAGATCTGATATCTAGATAAGCTTGGTACGATTTATAGGGAAAGGCATAAACACCTTTCAGTATGACGGTATTGTGGGGCTTCCAAATGTTGGTGTATGTCTTGTAAAACTTCCCACACTCGAAGAAGATTCTGCCTGTCCGGGGGTGATCGAGAAGGACTAACACGTTTTGGTCATTCTCGGGTCTGAGATCCTTCAGTGGCTCGAGCCTGAATTCTTTGGTGTAAGTAAGTGGTCGGTCAGGAAGGTCCTTGTTCAGGTAGAAGTGTGGGGCATCTCTTGGCGCTATTCGGTGGTTCACAGGCAACCGGGCGAATATCCATAATACCTCGGTTATTTTAACCTCTGTACCGAGCTCAACTGCATTTTTACAAAAGTGATCTCGTCAACGGAAAATTCATGGCGCACCCTTATGGTATGAAAGGACTCACAGATCAAGGTTTTGGAATTCAACCGATGAGTGGGAGAAGTTAGGATTTGAAAATGAACCCTGAGTTGCGAAGAGTGCCCAGACGAGATTCGGATGTCCTCCCGCTTCAAACGTATTAGAAAATCAGACTTACGCATGGTGTTGGTCGAGGTGCTAGTACCTACACTAGATTGCCAAGGTAAGAGTCCTTGACTCTTCACGATGTTACTATCTTCTTCAGCCGCAGCACGTATGATGTTTTGCGTATCGCCTAAAACGGCTCTGGGAAGCCTAAGCACACTTAGATGACACACAGTAGTAAAGCGAACGAACTCGTGTCCTTGATGATAGCGCTTAGCGTAATCATCCAACTCTTTTTCCGCAATGTCAAACACGTTATCAGCGTCCGTACTCCTGCTTTTCTTAGCATCGACTGCACGCTCTACAGCTCTGTCAATGGCATAAACGAGACTGAAAGACTCTATTTTATCAGCACCGTGACAAAAATCGTACACTGGAATCTAATTGGACCTTTTCAACGCATCGACTTGATCCCGATTTCCAGGAGAGATCTCGAGGAACAATCTGCAAAGTTCGATCATTTCAACGGAGCGTTTTTGGTAGGCTCTCCCTCTGTTTTTCATAGATTTCTCGGGATCTTGAAAATCATACACTCGAGGGACCGGCATGTGGGAACTTGGTTGAGAAACGACGGCAATGTGAGTACCCTGAGATCTCGGGTATTCCCGAAAAACAGCTTAGTACGTACTTCACTCACTCAGGCTTGCCAGGCAAGTGGGCACCATCATGATCGTACCGGTTCGCAGCCGCGGCAACTTCATGCATCCATGGGTATTTACACTGAACCACTCATGACGTGCACTGTGTCACCCCTCGTTTGCACGCACGCAATTCTACACCTCTGCGCCTATTGTCCTGATCTGGAGCGGACTTGCTCGATTGGTTGTTCAACCTTGTTTGCAGCTCTCACAGCTGTCAGGCGCCTATCGTCGACCTATAAAGGAGTTGGGTTGGGAATGGGCTCCGCAGCTGGTTCTACTTACTGTGCCCTGCAGCTACGATAGTATTAGCGAGCTCCGATGCACCAAGTTGCGTTTAACAACCCCTCCCCTGGCCAGCGCGTCCATTACGATCGACGCCATCGTCGACGTGATATTCTCCTTCTCCACACCGCGCGCCATCATTTCTCTGTCTCGGACGTGCCGCGCTGCGCACCCTATCGCGGCCTCCTACTTCCGCGTTGCGTACAACCCTGAGCACTTCCTGCAGCAATTCCTCCCGAACCCGACGGACGCACGCGCGTTCCGGTCCCTCCAGGCCGAGACGGGTGTCGTCGCGTTCGGGAAGGCAGTGCGCGACTTCCTCGCGCGTGCACCGCTAACAGATACGGAGATGAACCTATTCGTGGACGACTCGTACGCCCCACAGGTGGACAGTTTCTTGACACGTGCGGGGTATGATGTAGAGGTGGAGGCGGACGGACAGGAGTTGGTGTTCTCCAAGGAGGGGGAAGATGAGGAAGTCATAAGCAAGATCGTGCTACGAGTTGGGCCACCCGAGTCTTTCGAAACTCTAGACAAGCCCCGCGACTTTCCGAGAGGTACGTAGCGCGCCAGGGCATGCCCACGAGCAAGGGCAAATGACGTCTAGTGGTTTCACAGAGTTCACAGACGTCCTCACATTAGATGGCGCCTACTCTCTTTTTCCGGGTCAATACGACGAGTCCATTGGAGATCCTATACTCGTGGCACCCTCCGTGCCGCCACAACAGAGCCCATCAATGTATCGCAGTTTCTCAGACAGCTCCAGCTGGGTCGTCACGTTCGACAAGACAAACGTTCTACTACCCCAACTAGCCTTCGGCACGTCCACCCCGCTGCGCGACCCTCTATACACGAGCAGCAGCCGTATTGGTGTGGCCGCAGACGGAGCGCTGCGGCCCCGTGATTCTGCTACGCAGTATCGTGCTCCGCGGCAGTCGTGCTTCGCTCAAGGCTGCTCAGGCTTGCTCACGTGGTGTGCTGTCCAAAACTGAGCCAGTTCGCGCAGCAATTCTTGACGCGCCTCGTTCTTGCGTACCCAGAGCGCGCCAACTCGTAGTATGTTATCTGCTCTCCCTCTCACAATTGCAGGTTGTTCATCTCCAGCTGCAGCTTTGACACTGAGGTGGCACAATTTTTACGAATCGTCTTTGAAAGGGTAGACATCCGGGATGGACTCACTTCATACTCGACAGCCTGGGCGATCATGAAGGTCTGTAGCGCATCGTCGAGGGAACCTGTGCTGGGATTTACATAATCGTATTGTTAAACTGACCAGGAAATGGTCCCTCTACCGACTGATACCCCAAGTGCAGGGCAGTGGCCACGCCTAGCCCATGCGAAAGAATGCCATTTCATCGTGTCACCATAGGATGCCAGCGTTGGGCACCACGTGTACTGATTCAGTTTTGCGTATCGACCCAGAACCCTACAGAACTTTCCGGGTATTTCCGTGGAGGTACTTTGGAACTTTCTGGTTCAGGGCTCTATTTAGCAACTGCACTGGGATAGTATGTTGACAGGAGAAACCGCATGAATGATTTCGTGCCGACGCAAGGGTTGCCTATTGCGCGTAGCCTGAAACCGCGTTGAAACGTGCGCCTAGTTATAGGCCAAGCACGCACTAGTGTGTAGTACAAAGGCGGCACTTTCCGCTCATAAGATTGACTTCGCCGCAGACCGAATATGAATACACCAGGTGACCAGATGCTTGATCGAACGACAATTGTCTCCCGATCACGGCTGCAGCGTGGTGACCTGGACGACAGTTCCAAGACCACGCCAGCCAGTACCGGCGCCGGCCTCCTGCGACACTTCCTTCGGCATGTCCGAAAGCACTTTGCAGATGAAGTTGGGGTCTGTCAGCGGCATCAGGTCGTCCCGCCGAGGCAGTGCCTAGAAAAGGGGGGTGCCCAAGAGATATATCAGAGAAGAGCAGGTAATGTAGGGAAGAAGGGCAAGCCGTACCCGCTTGACGCGCTCGTGCGGCGCTTCCCAGCCGCGCGTCTCGCGCACGACGAGCGGCGGCGTCGACGCGAACGAGTGGTAGATCCGCGTGTCGTGCGCGCGGAAGAGTACGTTGTCAACGCGCAGCGTGAAGCGGGAGAGAATGAATATACATGTCGGCATCACGCGCTGCGCGGTCCGTTTTGGTATCCAGAAAGAGACATGATGAAGAGTAGTGACGTACCACGCGGACGAGTAGGATGCGATGCGCCGTTATCGTGTAGCTCGTCGTCGAATAGAGGGATCTCTGCGTAGAATAGGATCGGATCCGGACGTGAGAGCTCGGCGATGGGAATCGAGTGGTGTGCGTTGGAGGGCTCGGCGGGTGTCCACTGCGCATTGCTTGAGCCCCGCATCGTCTAAACTGCCAGCGTAGGTCGTCGTGTAGGTCCAGTCATAAGGCTTCGTCGCGACCATCTGCGGCAGAGGGATCTGTGAGTCAGCTCCGGTCCTGCGAGAGAGAAACATGTGAGCATATAGGCCGATGCGAAGTGCGATACTCACCGACTCTTGAGCCAAGCATCAGCATAGCCCACTTTGACGCCCCCGTCGCCGTCCTCGAGCGGACCGCTCTTCACCCCCCTGAGCGCGTCTACAGAGCGAAATGCGTACGTCCACCCGCTCGGACGGTGTTTGATCTGTAACAAGTTGTATCCGAACAGCATCTCTGGATGCGGAATGCCCAGGGACGCCTGCAGGGCATCACACTGGGCCGCGCTTGAGATTGGACCCGTCTTGGCGGTGATGGTCCAGTCGAAGATCTCTATCGCGCGAGAGTTTGGCGATTCTGAGAGTTTGTGCTTAGGTACTGCGACGGCTGCTGCCATCACGGTGTCTCGATAAGATGGGATGTTTGCCGTCGTTGAAGGGGCCGAGCGGTGTGGCAGAGGCAGAGGACCGATGCGGTTTAATCTCCGAACTCACCATGAACGACGACTCGCGTCCATCTTCGCCAAACGCGCCTCCCCAGGATCTCTGGTCGAGCATCCTTAATTCTGTGTCTTCGTCGCGCTCGATACCAGCGAAGAATGTCCTCGTCCTTGGCCAGCCTTCCACTGGCAAGAGCACACTCGTGTCTGCCCTTCTCCAAAAACCATCTGCCGATGCCGGCAAAGACGAGCCACGCACAGACTATGCATTAGGATACGACTGGGCCGATGTACGCGACGAGGGAGAAGAAGGTCTGTTATCCGCTCGATCCATGCTTGAACGCGTGTCTCACACTTACGCAGATATCCTTGCCCGATTATCCGTGTACACCGTCCCATCGTCGGCTCCTTCATACACCGCCCTCGTACCGCATTTCTTGCAGCCACAATCCGCATATTCCACATACTGCTGTTGTGATCGTGCTGGACTGGACACGACCCTGGACCTTCCTCGAGGAGCTACACACCTGGCTCGCTTGGATCGAGCAGTTGGGTCCAAGGCGACGACGCGCGTGAGCTCGAGGTCACCCGCGAGGAGCATCGCGAGCGCTGTGTGTACATCCCATCTTCGTTATTGTCTCCTCAATCCTGATTGCGGCTTCTCACTGCAGGGCAGGCGCACCTTCAACACTACACTGAACCATCCGCCGAGCCGCTTCCTGCGACGTCCAGCGCTCTCCAGGGCACGATCCTTCCATTAGGACCAGGAACGTTCACACACAATACCGCCGGTGTGCCCATCATCGTCGCGTGCACCAAAGCAGACCTAATCGATGATAATACCGACCTTGTCGGCGCCGGCGCGTCTGGAATGGGTGGTATGGTGAAGGGGAAGGGAGGCGAATGGGAAGAGCGCACAGACGGGATCATGCAGATACTGCGCACAATTTGCTTGAAGTGTGCGCGTCACTTCGTAGGCTCCCTTATTCGTTTCTTCATTCTCATGGTGCTTGCAGATGGCGCAAGCCTCTTTTACACGACACCGCAACCGACGACACTCAACGTCCTGCGCCAATACGCGCTCCATGCCCTATTTGTGCCCCCAGCGCCTTCCCCCGATGGCGCACTCGACAGCACTGCCGCGCCGGTGCGCAACCCGTTCCCATTTCGCCCACAAGCCGAACACGCTTGACCGCGACCGCATCGTCGTGCCCGCGGGATGGGACAGCTGGGGTAAGATCGCGGTGCTGCGTGACGGCTTTGACGCGAAAGCGTGGGGCGAGGCATGGGAGCGCGACCTGTCATCCGACGCCGGAATCGACATGGACGGCGAGGCCAGCGCTCGAAAACTGTACGCGTCCCTCGTGCAGGACCAGGGCCCCAAGGTACGCGCGAACTTTTTTTATTTTCATTCTCTCTAAAAAAAAACTCTGATCGACGTAGCCGACCCCACTCCCACCCCTCAACAACCCCACGCCCGAACAAGCCTTCCTCGCGAAGAACTACGACGAGAACGCGCGGCGTGCGGACCGCGACCCGCGTGGGATCTTCCGCACCCCCACGGACGCAGTCCGCGCCGCCGGCTGCCGGCCTCGTTGGGCCCTTGGGCTCGTCGTCCTTCTCGCTGCCGACGGTCGAGCGTGCGCTGGCGGAGATGGAGGGCAGCAGCGCGGGCACCTCGCTTGGCGGCCTCGGACTCGGCAAGCGCGCCGGTGCGCCGACGTCGCCTATCCTCGGGAGCGCGCCGAGCCCGACGGGACAGACGCAGCACGAGGTGCTGCAGAACTTCTTCAAGAGCCTGCTGAATACCAAGGACCGCGCGGCGAGCCCCGGATCGGCGGTAAGTCCTGGCGCTACGGTTGGGAAGCCGCCGCCGACAGGGCCGAGGACGTCTGGTGGTGGCGCTGGGGGTGGTGGTACGAGTACGAGTGGGGATTCGCAGACGGATCCGGATGCAGGCAGTGGGGCGGAGGATGGGTAGTCGTGGCGCTTAATAGTCCGGTCCCTGTCCGTATCGTCGATTCTGGTGCTTATTACAGTAGTGATACCCTCAAACTTAAGAATGTTTTGATTTAAGCGTATCCGGGTCGCGCCAGCAGCCCATTCCTTTCCGGCTCCTTTCATCACAACTTATTTGAATTCCACTCCTTGGCTATGACAATTTTCGATACACATCACGCATGCAAGACTTGGAGTGTGATACACTGTTCGAGTAACAAGTATTTTGAAAAAAAAAAAAAGCCTTTCCCTTTCACCGTGACCATGATGTCAATCCAAGGGTTCTACAGAGCTCGTTGCGGAACATAACTTCTGAATCAAAAACATAAAACAAACCATATGAGTACTTGTGAGGGCTCGGAGGCCAACGCGCACAACCCCTATACCCGAGATACTCTCATCGGGAGCTTAGGATGGAACGTCCCAACTGATCCCTTCACCGATGGAGTAGAAATGATGCCGAATCTCCAAACTATTTCGGCTTCAGTAGGCGCAAATTGGAAAACAGGAATGATCTGCGATAGCACGACCTCTAGATGCAAAGATGTAGTCAGTTCGGCAAGATCCAAGACGCGTCCACGCCTTTCTTACTCATTTCGAGCTGTGCAAATTTGAATCCGCTAGATGCAGCATAATCAGCCAGCTCGTCTAAAGAAGGGCTTGTTATACGCACATGCATCCCCGCGTGCCACCAATAAATGTCATACTACAAGAGCTGTCAGGAACAGTGAACCACTCAGTTGTAGAAAAACGTATTTCGCACGTATTTGCGTATACACCTTGGATATTTGCATCTGCAACGCTTTGGGGAAGTGGTGCTAACCAACGTTCCGGTTTCCATTCGGCCGCATCGGCCCCCCAAATCGACGGGTCGCGGTTCAAATTATAGATTTGAGCGAACACGTTCGTATTTTTCGGTACGAAGATTTCATGGACCTTCGCGTCCGTCGACATCCAGAATGGGGGTAGAAAGTGGGAGAACAACATCGCTTCGAGTACTGCCAACTGCTAGTGAGTATGAAGGGCCATAAGACGAATATTCTACGTCGCGTACGTTCTCATTACTCCAGGAACAGGCGCGTAGCTGTGACACCTTTGAGAATACGTCCCAAGAACCAAGACGAACACCTTACAGGCGCAGAGTTTCACGACACACCGCCTCCAAGAAAGGCAAAGAAACAAGCTGGTCGTGCGTGAGCTCCTCGTTGTCTTCTTGGGCCTCTTTCAGCTCTTTTCTGAGCTTATCCTGGACGTCAGGATGGAGGGACAGTAGATGTAGAATCCGGGAGAGAGCGGACGATGTCGTATCTGTTCCCGCTATAAGAAAGACCCTAAAAGAAATGACCTGGTCATCAACGCTGCCTAGTTTGGATCAACGCGCGCTGGGGCGTACGCCATTTGCGCAACCAGTTCCTCTTCGCT
Source organism: Lactarius hatsudake (assembly GCA_024734325.1). Lineage (NCBI taxonomy): Eukaryota > Fungi > Basidiomycota > Agaricomycetes > Russulales > Russulaceae > Lactarius > Lactarius hatsudake. The sequence goes on along the minus strand of JANSJP010000042.1, from coordinate 194,393 downwards.
CAACTGAATGTCCTCGGGTTCCGCCAATCTAGCTCGCACTATAAACGGTCACCTCAGGTTTCTGATCTGAAAGCACGGTGTCTTGTACGCACTGAGAAGACTGATGATATCATTTCCATCTCCAACCTGCTTGACAGTCGCGTCATCACCTAATTCCAGCAATCTCTTTTTCGCCTCGTGAATATCCCTCGACTTGGAATTCAGGGTCTCCGCGAGGTCTATGAGATGGTTTAATTTCGGCCACGGCATCGTTCTTCCCAGGAACTTGAGAACGCTGGGGTGGAATATCCTGTCGACGTAAGGAAACAAGTTTCGAGGCACCGCAAGAGAGGACGAAGTTGGGCTAGAAAACGTGTCAGAATAACAAAATCATTTCAAGCGTTCCTTGTACTGACATCCATTCCCTCAGTGCTCGACTATACTCGTCGTCTCTGCCTTCAAAAACACCAAAGGAATACCCGAGACCGGCTTGCCCAATGAGTTCGAGAGCAAGTCTTCCCATCCATTCGGCAACGTTGATCTCTTCTGGGCCATTCGATACAATCGACCAGAGGTTCTCACGAAGCTGAGAAGAACTGAGACCACTGGTTCGGGAATACAAACCTGGGAGAGTACCTGTTTTGTGATCCTATGAAAAATTGGGGTCATATATCGCATGTGCTTGATGTTGAATGCGGGGTTTAGCAATTTTCGTTGCATCCGGTGTTGAGCACCTCGATCGGTGGCAATGTAGGTGTATGTCCACGAAAAATTTAGAGAATGATTTCCCTACCTGACGTAGCAAAGAGCGATGGCCCAGACGCGTGCATGTTCGAGCTTTTTCGGTTTCAAGACGAAGGTCAATCCTTACTCCGAACGAAAAACGTACCGGAGGAAAGCCTCCGTCATTTCAAAAATGGGTTGATCCTTGACAAAAATGTTGTTGCATGCCTTAGGATCAGATACCACGAGCTGGATATCCTGTGCCCCAGTTATAACATCCCGTGGTGGTCAACGCTCATCAGGACGTACCCCAAAAAAGCCATAGACGCGTGCTACTTTTCCGTACGTCTTGTACAACCCTTCGTGGAACGGGTAGGCATAGGGATTGAATATATGGTGCCAATGACCTTCTCATTCTTTCAGCGCGCAGCCCGTTTTCTCTAACCCGCGGAACTCACCCCAGAAAAGAGAGGGGTTAGACGGCCCGGGAATTTTCAGGAGGCCCCGCTGCCCGAACCTGCGCCTGAGGAAGATAAGCGAGGTCGCCCCAGCCAGAGCTACAAGGGCATAGGCGGCGACCACGAAGAGAAAAAACATGTTAAGGTGTTTGGGGATGAGCAAACGAAACCTCCATGAAGGCTATATAATTATGGTCCGGAACCACGGTGGCATGTTGACAAGTCGGTGATGATTCGCTACGACTCCGGGTCTTAAGAACCCCGTCAGTTATTTCCGGTTCGCAGTAAAGTCAGCACAGATTAGGCAGCAACTCAGAGCAGTGCCTATTATTGTTCAAGGAATGTCTTTCGATAGCTTGATAACTTACCCGGACACCGAAATAGTGCATTGAGTCCGAGCCTGGAGCTTCAGAAGCTATAATTAACGGCGGAGCAAGCCACGAAGTTAGAAAGAATCGAAACACCTAGTCACAAGCCTAGTCAGCTGTCCTATTATCCCCAGTCGTCGCACCCAGAAAGGGGATCGTTGAGTGTTTTTGAACACCCCGAAACTCGAGTTTAAAGGGAGATAACAGTAGTGCAAAGACACATCGAAGGGGGCTCGCAATGTGAGGCAGACGTACGGGGCTGATCCGCGGGTATTAACGACTACGACACACAGTATGCTAGTGAGGCTAGTCGGGCGCGAGTAAATGGCGGCTTTCTTCACAACATCGAGCTCGTCTGATCCTCCAGACAAGTTATCAGCCTGGGACGTCACAAAGTTGCTGGCAGTTTGCTGGCAAGCCGCCATTCCGGGCCATTCTGGGCCGGACCCGGGTTTTTCTGGTTGATGCGCTCGACGGCGACTTTGACCTCAACCCGATGATCAAGAAACGCACAAGACCCCAACCCCGCGTCCGCGAACCTTCGCCAGACCTCTCAGATACTGCGTCTCAGGATGTACAGAACGAGGGCGAAGCTGAACTGCCGTATGCTTTAGGCGCCCGTTTTTTTTTTGTTGTTGTCTCCGCCTAACGTGCACCCGAGTGCCACAGTGTCTCCGAACTCCTCGAGCTTCGAAAGTTTCGTCGTGCGCGACAGGGTATCGATGCGGCCAAACTGACCAAGGGCGACGGGAAGAAGAAGCGGCGGCGCAAGCCCGAGGAAGACGGGGACATGCCTGAGGGCGGGCTTCAGCCCGGTGCGCAGGTGTCCGAGGACGACTCTGACTCTGAGTGCGTTTCGTGCTTATCCTCGCGCGTGTGGGTTAATCACGACACTTGTCAGAGACACAGGCGACAAAACGGCCAAGATGCGACGTGCTGTGCGCGCTAACAACTTTACACAGCAGACAAACGCACTCGACGTGGACAAGCATATGTATGCGCCTTTTTACTTTTGAGAGAGTGAGGGCTCATGTTCTCATGCAGGTTGGCGTATATCGAGGAAAATATGAAGCTCCGTCGCGGGCGCGCCGAGCAGGAGCCCGACTCTAGTGCGGACGCAGTCCCCGGTGGGAGTGCGCCAGAGGACCTTTTCAGCAATCTAGATCAGCGGTACAAGGTCGATCGCAAGCCCGGCGAGGAGGGCAGCGTCACCAACTCGCTGTCGATGCTCACCGCCATACCCGAGGTCGACCTCGGCATGGAGTGCGTCTCATCCTTTCTTTTGTCTCATCTTGGTACTTATTTCTTCTGAAACTAGCACACGTCTGCGAAATATCGAAGAGACGGAAAAGGCCAAGATCACGCTCTCGCACGGTCGTTCACGTGATCGCAAACAACCCGACGACGAGGCTCATCTCGTCGCGACTCGGTGTACGTTGTCTTTCACCCCCCTTCTCAGCATAAACGTAACCCACTCTGTTACGTGCAGTCTATCGCCCGTCTTTGCGTGCCAAATCAGACGCAGATATCATTCGCGACGCAAGACGCGAGGCGCTCGGCCTCCCGCCGGCAGTGGAGGAGGAAGATCGCGGGCGTGGCCCGCGCATGGCGACTGATGAGATGGTGATGGAGCGGTTCAAGAAGCGCATGCGCAAATGAGGCTCGTAGGATTACGTCCCTCCTGCTCCGCATGTGTATCGTTTCTCTTGTAATTCTGTCATTGTCTTGTGCAAATCACACGTTATCTATCCTATATACAATTACAGTGAATCCAGGATACCGGTGGGGGCCACATGTAACGATCGCACAGACGTAAGTAACTGGGAGGGTGACGCCATCCATGTGAACATAAAAAGGCTTCGAGGCACAGTGACAAACAGGGACAAGGCACGGGCCAGGATGCGCTCGCAGGCACCCACAGGCACCCTCCTATTTCCCTTCAGCCTTCAGCTTACCAAAATAAGGTCCGTCACAGGATCCCACCCCTGATCAACCTATCGTGCAAACTCCGTTGGGAAGTATAAAAAAACCCGGAACGCACGTGGAACTTCGAACGCTCGCGTCACGGTACCGCACTCGGGTGCATTCCTCGAAGTGTTGAGCACTACTTTGCGTTGTCTATCCGCACAACAGTAAAGTGAGCGTGTCATACCAAAGTCCATGAAGGAGCGGCTAGCCCCACCAAAAAAAGCTGCGTGTAAAGTGCTACCATGTAAAAAGGATTGAGTGAACTAATGTGCAGATGGAGTTACGGTCCGTTCGTTATAAAGCCCAAAGAAAACAAACGAGTGACATGATTAAAGTGTTCTACGATGTGCGTCCATGAAAAGTGAATGAAAAGTGACGGGTATGTGAGTGCCTTTTCTACAGCAACTTGAGCTGGATACTGATCGAGAGGTCTAGTAGGGGACCAAGCACGTTCGAAAGCAAGCCGCCCAATGACCAAGGGGGTGGGAGATAATTTTGGCTCAGGATAGCCTTCAGCTTACCAAAATCGGGCGTCCCAAGGCCCGTCACGGGATCCCAACCTCGCGAGGCCTGTCCAAAATATAAGCCGCACATTGGCACGTATCCGAGGACGAGAAAGAAAAAAAAACGCACGTTGAAACCCGGGGTGCCGCACCCCGGCGCGTTCCCACTCGTTATGTCATTGAAGCCGGGTACGCCAATGGAGTACAGCATTGGATTGAGGAAGCCAAGGGTGGGCTTTCCCGCGGCGAGCTGCGCGTCGTTCAGAAGAGCAACGATGCCTGCAAACGTCGGAGAGGAAGCAGAGGTGCCAGCGATCAACCCGGGATGGCCTTTCCAGAAGATTAGGAAATTATCGGACTGGGCGGAGACATCCGGATATGCCTATCCGAAACACTAGGTCAGGCCGTCTAGAAACAAGGTGTGAGGAAATAAACGTACGCGGCCGCGGCTGTAAATAGATAAGTAAGGGTCGACCCGAGCGAAGGGAAAAGGAAGAACACTTACGAGTTGTACAATCCAAAGTATTTGTTGCCAAGCTTTGAGAGGAAATTACGGACAGCCCCATCTTGGTAAGATGGACGCGCAAACTTTGGTTTACCATTTCAGCGTGGTGGGTAATTCTGAATCACGAAAGAGCTTACATAGTTGCTGAACCCTCCACCCGAAAAATCTGCTGCGACCTCGGGGATGAGCCTCGTCCCGCCCACTGCAGTGACGCTACATGTTCACGCGGTCGTGGTGAGGAAGAAAAGAAGGGGTGACAGCACGACGTGACGCACAATGGGCAACTCGCTGGGAACGAAGGTAAGAACTGGGTTCGATTGTTGCCGTCGTTCGTGAAGCACTGCTGAGACCCAGGGTCTGGGTTGCCGTCGCCGACACCGAAATCACCCGATGCAAAAATGAGTGACACGCCACGGCAGCCTGTACAGGACGTTAGCCCGACTCGGAGAATTATCCGGTGGATAACCTCACTGAGCTTCGCGAATTCCTTGCAAACGCGCACCGCGTAGTCTTTGGGCACTGAAAGAGAGGTGGAGTATGTCAGTTTTAATCACATTACGGGCAACACTGGCGCGCTGTATCGCTATATATAGGTATCGGCCTTTTTACCTGTCTGTTCATGTTCTCCATAGCTCGTCGAAATGGTTCGTGGGATATCCTTGTCAGAGAGGGCCAACATAAATTGCAGCCACTAGGAGGTCATTCCAAATGCAGTGCGTCAACACATTCATCAGATGTGGAAAGAGATAACTATAACCTACATCGTCATATGGTTCGTTGGTGTTGTCCGGTGTCGTGGCGTCCGGGATGAAGGGCGGGCTACCGCCGGTCGAGTAGAACGTCCCAGGTGTCGGATACGAGAGACCAAAACTGAACTGGGTGTCCAGATCGGATTCTGGACCGGCCAATGAGATATCTTGGGGGTTCTGACCGCCTGATAATCACACCCACGGCGATGAGTGCCAGGATAGGGTCCTGAACACGTATATGGGACACGCACCATTAACCAGGACGGTCTTGAACGTAGAGCCGACTGCCTCTGGGCGCTCGGAAGTGTAGAAAGTCTGCAAATCTCCCGCGTTCGCGAAGTCTTCCAGATAGCCCGCGATCCCGATCGAGTTCTTGTCCGTCGCAGCTGGCTTATACGACGCCGCGTTGTAGAGCTGAAGGAGGCAAGAGACCGTGATCACGTCGGTACAGTTTACGCCAAGGCGCGGATCCGTAGGCACAGAAGTGACGGGAGAGCCACTGCTTCCAACCGGGGAGGAGGCGACAGAGACATCGATAAGTCCGGCAAGTGAAACGCTAATGTTCTTGAAGTGGAAGGTGGCGCCCATCGCCTTGGGGTGGCCAAAGTACGTCGTGGGCTGCACGAGATCGATGTGCGCGTGCAGGTGCTCCGGGAGACTGTACTGGGTCGTGCGGACGAGGACATTACCTTCAACAGCGTGCTTCCACAGATGGAATTCCTGCATACAACAAGCGAGTCGCGACGTCAGAACGGGGATGGAGCGGAATAGTACCAAGATGGAAGAACTCACAGTGTCGAGCATCGCCTCCGCCAGCATGACGGGAACAGTCACCGTGATCCAGTCACCCGCTTCCGAGCGTCTAATTATCTCGCCCGTGATGCCGTACTGAGATAACCACGCGTCGACAGCACCGACACTATGACGAGATGGCTTGACAAGCTCCTCAACTTGCTCTTTCAGGAGATGCTGTCCATACCGCGCGTGATATGGGTCACTACTCTCGTACAGATGGCGCTCGAGCTCATCAAAACGTGTCTGGGGAAGCGCGATGCGCAGGGGGATGGGCCGCGCGGGCGGTGCACGGCCAAGGTCGATCCAGTCATGCGGTGGCGGGACGGACTCTTTCAGCCTCAGCGTGTTCGAGTTTGGGTGAGAAGTTCCAGGAGCGGCGAGGGACGATTGAATGGCGCCTAGAACCAAAGTAACGAAAACGGTCGGACAGAAAAAGAGAGAACGCATTGCTGAGACGCAGACACGAGGACTGTCGTGCGTTGGGGAAAAGAAAAAGAGGGCTGCACAGGCAGGCAGCCGTGTTTTAAGCTTTAAGTGCCAACCATGCCGCGTTGTAAACGTGCCGCTTTGGCCTTGAATTAGTTCTGAGCAAATCCGGCTGAGTCCGTGACAGATGTCAGAAGTAGATCATGCAAGTGGCACGAGGCGGGCACAATAAATGCCCGAACGTCAGGTCAAGATGTGCTGTCGGTGATAATAGACAGACCGTTCCGTAAGCCAAGTTGCCCTTGCTGAGTGGGATTTTAGGGCCTGCTCTTGTATTCCCCGACGTAACAAGTACCATATCTACGCTTTTACAGTGAAACGCGGTCCCCGGACAGACCTGAGACTCGGATAGGAGCATGGGTGGTGATTTAGTGTGATCATGAATGATGCCGTCATGGGAGAAAAAGTATAATCCGCATCTGTGTGATGACGTGAAATTAATTTCCATGTGAGTCTCGGCTGCTTCCAGTCCCATCAGCGCCTTAAATTCAAGCTTCAAGCTTCAAGCCTCGAGATTCAAAGCTTCAAAGCTGTGCTTCATGCTTCAATGCTTACAGTAGGTGGCCAAGTGAAGAGAGCGGGGTAGACAACTAATGACGAATGGTATCAATGACTCGAAGCGATTAGATAAACGAGAGAAGTAAGTAAGAGACTCGAACTGCCATTGGCCGGTTTAAAACCGAATCCCCGCACCACGGGCAGAAAAGAACTGCGTTACCTTGTGCGTTACAGTAACTCATCCGGTGTCCCCAGGACACAGGGCTTAGCCTAGGCCCCTAGTGGTCTCGAGGAATGAACTCTCGCTCTGTGGAGAGTGCACTGGCACTCCGAGTCCTTCAAAATCAAGCTTAAGTCTGTGCACTCGCCGGCCGATTCACGACATTTGTGGTTGGACTGAGTTCATCCCAGCGCGCGCACGGCGCTTTCCAGTGAGCCAGTAATCTGGCTTCGTGCAGATAACCATATCGAAGAAACACTGCTGGTGGGGAACAAGCAGGCTGTAGGGAGGACGGGCTGCGGTAGAAGAATCACCCCACAGTAGTAGAGGCACATACTGTACGTTCCTGTACCTTATTTGGCACATAACGTTAACCTGGGGTCTTGCCTGGGGTACCTTCATTTCGCTATTTACGAGTCGTTAGTCACTACTGACACTGGCAACTTGTAGACTCGGAAGTGACACTGTACTGTACAGTAGTAGTGGCTATCTTATGGTGCGGCTAGCCTACAGCATGGCGGTATGACCTAAGTGTCACGGTCTAGTGTAGAACTGGTATAGGCTCGAACTCAAGCGCGAACTGAACTACACCGATCGACTCGCCTCCGCTGTCGCGCCAACGCCAACGCCACCAAGCCCCGAGTCGAGCCCACTGTCAACGACTGGCTCACCGGTGCATCTTTAGAATACCTATACCATATTCCGAGTCCCCGATGCGTCTCCGAGTCCCCTTCATCTAATTTGTGACCAGGGAAAAGGATGTATATATAACTTAATGACGATGTACCCAAGGCTTGACCTAAGGAAACACGCGACGGCGTCGTGCACAACAGACAAGTCAGCATCACTCTTGTAAGAGTAAAATAACAGCTGTACAGTTTATGCGTCTCTTGGGCACGAACCTAGTATATTACTTTGCCAAAACGAGTCATTGTACCCGGACCACATCCCCGAACGATTGATCCACACACAAATGACAGTCTCAATAGCCCAGGGTTAATGCATTAATGTGCCGACATACCACGAACACGAATATGAAGTCCTTCCTCAAACTTGCAGCGCGAACTCTTTCAGCACCTCAAATTAGGTGTCCCGAAACCCGTCAGGGGATCCCATCCATTCGTCGCCTAACCAGGTGTTCAGGGCCATACGTACACGAGACCCAGAAGAGCGAGGAAGCACTCACGTTGGATCCAAGCGTCCCGCATCCCGGGGCATTCCCGGCCGTGATGTCATTTGATCCTACTCCGTTCAACGCGTATATTAGCGGGTTGAGGAAGCCGAGCGAGGGCTTGCCCACGGCGATCCCCGCGTCGTTCAGTAGGGTGACAAAGGCAGCGACGTGACGGTGCCGACGCCGACGTGCCGCTAATGCGCGCCGGGCGCCCCCGGTAGAAGATTCGGAAGGACGATCCCTGCGCTGAGATGTCCGGGAATGCCTGTTAAAACGACAGTAATGCGTCGTCGGGTTCAGAACTTTATCGCGAAGCTGTGGGGCAATACGCGTCCTGAGGCATTGAAGAGCCCCGCGTAGGTGCCATTCGGTAGCGGTCCTAAGAACTTGGTGACTGCGGCCCTCTGCCAGGACCGGCGCTGGAACTGAAGTGCACCAGTCAGATGGGTGAGGGCACAAGGCGCCTCCTGAATAGTGAGCAGCGACTTCTGGAATTTGGGTCGTGGCGCCGACTGCGGTGACGCTTGTACCACCCGCGGAAAACACGTCACGAACGCTAGAGAAACAGAAAAAATGATGCTGGCTTACTCCGGACAGCTTGCAGGGAAGTAGGGAAGGAATTTGGACCTGGTTTTTGTCCGTTTGTCATGAAGCAGGTCTGTGTCGCAGGGTCGGGGTCGCCATCCCCAACGCCCCCGTCGCCTGAAGCGAACAACAGAAACACCACGTGCGCCTATTAAAAATCTTCAGTCTATCACATAACGACGGGAAGAGTTGAGCAAAGCCTCGGCACATACGGTGCGCGCAGTCCATGGGGACTATATGTATAAACTGGGGTGAGTCTACGAGAGGAACGGGACGGGCCCGAATAGATCCTCACCACTTTTCTCATCATCGCCATAACTCGTAGAGATGACTTGTGGGATTTTATGCTGCGCCAGGACGAAGTCAAGCCACTAGTAGACGTACAGCTAATATCAAGAATCAGGCTCGGTATGAAGAATGCACACTTACATCCCCGTAAGGTTCGTTCATGGCATTTGGCGTGAGCGCATCTTTGATGTATGGTGCCCTTCCACCGGTCGAGTAAAACGTACCAGGAGTTGGGAATGAGATGCCAAGGGCGAACTGCACGTCCAAATCGATCAGATCCGGCCTCAGCCAAAGTCTGGTTGTTTAGACCACCTTCGAACCAATTAGCCGATCTATAAGAGGGGGCGAAGAGGCAGGGCAATACACACCGTTGATAAGCACGACATCAAACGACGTGTTGACCGCTGCTGGGACCTGATCCGCGTAGAACTGCATTAAATCAGCAGAGTTGGAAAATTGCTCCAAATAGCCCGTAAGCGCGATCGCGCTCTTATCTGGCGCCTGGGGGACGTAATTGGCCGCGTTGTAGAGCTGCTTGAGACACGAAACCGTGATCGTCATGTTGCAGCTCGCGTCGACTGTCACCCCCGACCCAGGCACGGTGACCTTTGCGGATAAGGATTGGGAGGAAGCAACCGGGTTGAGATCTATGATGTGGTATGTGGTGCGCTGTGCCTTGGCGCGGTTGAATACCGTCGTCGGCTGGATGAGCTCGATGTGTTCGTCGAGGTGTGGGGGAAGGCTGTACTGGGTTGTGCGCACGAGGGCGTCACCGTCCTCGGTGTGTTTCCACATGCGGAATTCCTAGAACGTGCATTGAGTTGGACATCGCAATAAACGAGGCATAGACCGTTCCGAGCATCTTTTCCACCTGCACAACAGGCAGGCGCACGGTCACCCAATCGCCCGCAGGCGACTGGTGACACGCTTCCTTCTGGATCCCATGACTTTCTAGCCACTCGTGGACCGCGTCGACGCTGCTTGCATGCGGCGCCACGAGCGCCTCGACGTCCTCCTTCGATAGGTGATTCCCATAACTTGGGTGGAATGGGTTACTAATCTCCGAGAGGTGCTGCTCGAGCTCGGAGAAGCGCGGCTGGCGAAGCGCGATGCGTAGCGGAATGATGTAAGAAGACGGCGCGCGACCTAGATTGACCCACTTGTGTGGAGGCTCGATACTCTGGCGCAATTTGAGAGCGCGGGTCGTGCCGGAGGTGACGCCAATGGTGACGCTGACCAAGGCGATCGCGACGAGGAAACGGAAAAGGGCTGATACGCACATGGGGACTAATATACTAATAGTTGGTGATGCTCCAATGGTACTAGGCGCGCTGACTGCTAATACAGTTGCCCAACAAGGTTATATGCGCCGACCGTAAAGACTAGAGCCTGAGTAAAGGGGGCGAAAAATGCATCATTCCATTGGCGGAAGAGGGACCGAATAGTAGTAGTACTTGCGATCGCGTCTCATCCTCTCAAGAACATTGATCAGTTATAGGGATGAACACCATGGAACACCAGAATATTGATCACGGGTTACTAGGTGTTTCAAGTTTCCAGATCCGCGGATTGAACGTTGAATCGGAACGTCGAACGAGTCGAACGACCAAGTTTCCCGGAGACCCTTTCAAAATTCAAGTTAGAGTACCTTGAAAGCATTTTTCCTTGAAATTCCACGAACCGAGAAATGTCATTTCCCCGCTGGCACTGGCAGCTCCCATTTAGAGAGGACGGCTGGTCATTGACATAGTACCAGTGGTGAAACAGAGGATCATGATTTTATCTTAGCTGAACAAGACTTTGCTCTCCGTTTGTACTATCATCGATGCTGCACATATAAGCGCCTGGTACAATATTTGTCACAATTACTGTACACTTCGGGAGTCTGAACGTTGCCATCACCACAGGACTTGACCTACAGTACATGCCATGAAAGGAGAAACCAGAAATTCCACAACTGTCAAGATCTCGGCTTCGACCCCCGCCTTTCTACAACTGACAGAGTCGATGTCCGGCTTTACTTTTACCGAGCTGATCTTCAAACTCCCGAACATCAAACACAACTTGCGAATTCGCATGACGGGGCTAAACGGGGATCCTGATTTGCACACTATGGGCTCGCATGTCGATCGCCTTCTCCACGGCCATCTGTCATATAATACTGTCAGCATATATTCAAGGTGTTCTCGTCCACCACAGTACCTGGATCATCCGCAGCGTTTCACCCACCCGATTGCAGTACAGTCTCGCTTGTCTGACGCGAGTAAGCAGGTACTTGTCTTCGAAGCCATATCTAAGGTCTCCAGAGCTATTGAAGCCGTCAGGGTACATCGTCGGTCACCAAAAGGAGGGGCCACATACTACGCGAGCAAACTTTGAACTAAAACGCGGTCATAGCGGTCCATCTTAGCTTGATATCCTTCATACAACGCTTGAGCCTGTTGTAGCTGTCGGTCGCTACGTTCCACCTGCTTGGCGGGTTCCAAAACATACAAGCCGGGGTGGGCCATGATTATGAGAGAAAACCAGCAGTTTGGGAGGAGGAACTGAGATTCTGAAGCGAATTGGATGTCCTATATGTGCGCATGGGGACCAGTGCCGGTAGTCGTGCCAAGAGGCTGTGATACTGCATTGCTCCTTGAATCGGCGTCGAATGAGTATTTTAAGCGGAGATGAAGGTTGGCACGCTAATGGCTTCCGTGCCATTGGTGCCAACTCCCACAAGGCGAGGCGAGAGTGCTTTTACAATCTATCGACCGATTTTCTTGGCCTTTTTTGGCGAGTCTAAGCTTCAGATCGGAGGAATGGGCGTCTTCCTTCTAATTTGACGCATCTCCGGTGAGGCAGTGCCAACGAAGGCAACGACGCTTACACCACCGGGAGTAGTTAGATACGGGTGGCCCAGATCGGGGGTATGAGCTTGAAGTGGTCGTAGGGTTCAAGTTGAGGACATACTGTACTAACTCTGAATGGAGCAGGACTAAATCTTCCGAAGCCCCGGAACAAGAGCCAACCCGAAGTCGCAGCGTAGGTAAAGCTGTGAAGCTGTGAGCCTATGGCGCGCGTCACCTAGTCACCACCAATTTTGAATAGCTTATGTAATCTGACACGTGACTGGCCAATTCACTTTTTTTTAAAAAAAAATCTGCATCCAAGTCTGCATCTGGCGTTTTTGGCTTTCACAGTGGACTGGGCTTTCCTGCACTTTGGCCAGTTTTGGCCTTTCCCATATCGCACCCCTGTGCACCTTTAACAGCTTTGGAATGATATTTATTTAGTTTAGGTGAACCTCTGTGCAAAGTTATGAGTGGGAAGGCCTGCATGCCTGGCAGCACAGACACTCTTCTTAGTTCAGTGTGCTATCTCTTTTTTTTTTTTTTTTTGGATCAATTTATATTTTCTGGGATGCGCATCAGAAGATATCAGTGTGCTATCTCCCTCATGTTCCCAAGAGCCCTGCATCCCCATGCGCCCTTAGTAACTTTAGAGTGACGCTTCCCCAACTTTGGCAAAGCCCCCAATGGAATTACAAGTTCTGCAAAGGCTTGCACAATCAGCAGTGCAAGTTTCAACCACTCAACGCATATGCATTATGTAATAGGTGCCTGGTTCAAAAAAGGAAATGGCCAATTTGGGTAAAGCAATATCACCAAAACTTATCGGAGGGAGATTTCCTCTTGACAAAATAATCTACTTGCTAAATCCATCATTTTGTCAAGACAGTTTTTTTTCTTTTGTTATTTGTAATATCTTATATAAGCTATTCAAAATTGGTGGTGACTAGGTGACGCGCGCCATAGTCAGTGCCTATTTGTCCGGTCCGGCAGCCGGGTTGAGTGTACATGCCCTCAACATCATGATTTCTCTTGACGTTTATATTGAGTCGCGTGAAGTGGTACTTGGAGGAGAGTACTCCGAATAACAAGGGCCAGGCTAAATCTGAGGACATTGCAAGGCCAGCACTGCGGGACCATGTAAATTGACATAAAAATGCGGTACACAGGAAACATCATGATCGTGGCGACACAGCCCATACCATGCCTAGCTAGTACTCGTGCATGCTCTACACGAAGATGCAGCATGGCACGAATATTAGTAGAGGCCTCGTGGTTTGTATCGTCACGGTGGATGCGAGGCAAAGGCACTAGTCATATCATGTCCAGAGTATTCTATTACAATGGGGGTGTTTTACTCATCGGTGGATCGGCGTTGTACCAGGTGTTGTTGGCGTATATCCACTCAGTTAGGGAATGTCAAGCACGAGGTTCAACTGAGGTTCACCAACGCAAACAGAGTTGAGGACGGTCCATGCGCAGAAACGTATTTGTTAACCACAATAACCTGTTCTGCAGGCTCCAACTTGAAGGCCGTCTTGGGATAAAGAATATCGGGAGGACAATAGAGAAGTGGGATGAGAAGTAGTAAAACACATTACAGTATGCTGTGACAACCCAGGGTAATGACCGTGGGGAAGCTGTGATTGTGATCCTCATTCTCTCCCGTCCATCGAAGGAAATTGCTGTGAAAATACGAGTATCAGGGTCGTCATTGCGATAGTCCTACAAGATTTCTGTGGTTCGTAAAGGATTAATTTGATAGAGGGGGAAGCAAGAAGAGACCGTCACCGTGCCAGATCTTTGTTTAGTTTGATTTGTGAGACACTCATCAAACTATACCACATTTGTGAGACTGAATCCGATCGAATTACTGGCACGCCCGGGCCCATGAGTTCGCTATTGTTGCCTGTGTGGGTATCAGGAAGGTTCTGTCGTAGAGAAAGTGTCAGTGCCTTGGCTGTGCCGGTAGAATTCGTGAACTCACAACATTGCGGATTAAAATACGCCGGAATCGAATCAAGTCTCTCTCCCACTGTCGATCTATATTGAATGATGAGGCGCGTCGCTCCATGGGGGCTGCTTCGTGGAGGCAGAGTACAGGCCATTGCCAACACACGATGGGCTGATGGTGTATAGCCACGGAGCATGTCATGCGCCATTAATACATGAGGCCTGCATGAGGTATCAGATCTATCAGAGACGATGTGGTGTGGAAGGCTAGTGTGTGACTCAGAAATGTGTGGAATGAATGATGACGCATTGGAACTAGGAACCTGAAAAGGGGGTTCAACTCGCCAGGGGGAACTTGAAGGTTGCGGCCCAACTTGCGGGGATACCAGGGTTGGATGGTTCCTGCTCCTCAATGGCAGCTAGTTAAACTCTGACTCTTCCCATAGACACAGAATTGAAATTTATCCAACTTATCCCCTAGCAGTGATGAAAACGACGACCTGTCGCAGTGAGAGAACATCCTTTTCAAGTTGCTTGTAGAGCCCCGATCGTACATGTGATTACGTAAGGAGTTCGGGTGCCGGAAGGCGGAGGCAGGCGGAGGTGGTAGGTCTATTGCAAGGTCTATTGCACATACTTAGTGTCTCGAGGTATCTCGAGCTAAGGTAGCAGATGTACTCTGACGAAAATCTATGGCTACCTGGGTATCGCAATCGCCAACAGCACGGGGGTTCGCTTGAAAAAATAAGGGTTCCATACTGTAGCCCCTACTACTACTAGCCTGAGGTTCCCACCATCAAGCTTTCAGTTCGCGCCAGATATTTGATATTACCAATGGAGCTCGTCCCCTCTGAGTTGAACACTGTGGGTTCGTATATCGACTTCCTTTGCCACGACCTCCTTCCATGAGGCGATATTAGCACATATTCGAGGTTCTATCAGGTCAACTACGGTACCTGGATCATCTGCAGCGTATTATTCACCCAACTGCAGTATAGTCTCGCCTGCTTGATCCGAGTAGCTAGGTACTTGGCTTCCCAGTCATATATAAGATCACCGGAGCTTTTGAAGATGCACCTTTATCAGGGGACATCGTCGACGATCAAAGGGAAGTCGACCTACTATGTCAAAAAATCCCAAGCCAAATCGCGATCCTGTGGGCTCATAGCGGCCTGGTATCCCTCGTATATCGCTCGAGCATGTTGTAGTTGACGGTCGCTACGTTCCACCTGTTTTGCGGGGCCCGTGACATACAAGTCAGAGAAGGTTATGATTGTGGACAAAAGTCTGTGGTATGTGGTGGACGAGATTTTGGAGTGGACTACGCTGGGAAATATTGTGTATGAATGCATGGCAGGGGTACCAATAAATGTCAGTGGTAGTGCGACAGCCAGTGGCACTGGGTACAGGGCTGTTGTAGGCGCGATAAATGAAGCAGCGTATCTGATCCGGCGTTCAGTATCTTCCGAAAGAAGGGTAGGGTGACATTGACAGGTTCCATTCCATCACAGGACATGCGGCTTGTACTCGTACAAATGCAGGCGCACACGGGGCGGAAAGCCTCTACAATTGGTCGACGTTGCCGCCGCATCGTCATACACTAAGATAATAACTTACGACACCCAACCGAGTGACCCACACATTCGTGACTGGTGTTGAACTTCATGCACCTGATGATCAGTCGGGGCTTCGTACCGAACTTCAGTGTTCCTAATATCCTATAGAGTAGCTAAACGCGCCGTGGGCTCGAGGGAAATTCTACTAGGCGGGTGGAGAAATGTGGGTGAGAATGCGATCGCGAAGGGCGTAGGAAAAGTCTGAGAAATAAAAGCAACAGGTGCAAAAGAATAGGTACTCAAATATGAGCTCCGGGATTGTAGCTTCCTGGAGTGGGAAGAGAGAGCTGGAGACGGAAGCGTGTGAGTGAGAGGGAAAGGATATAAATGAGTGGGTCTCCAAATGACAAAAGGTACTACACGTGATATTTCTGCCTTTCGATTAGGCATCTGGGTCATAAGCAGAAGGGACGTTTGGGTTTGGGTCCATGGGAGTAGAGGGGCGATGAGAAGAGACGGTGCACCGGGGATAGGAAGATGTTTTCTGAAGGGAGGGGTCGAGGTCGTCCGTGAAGGCCGAGAATATAAAGGACCGGGATTCTGTACCCTGATGCAAAGTGACGTAAATGGTACGAATGTGGGAAAGGATAAACATCGCATTTGATCGGACGACGGTATGCCGGCGCTGGTCATGCATCGAGGCCACGAGCTGATTCCAAAGGTCGCAAAATTCGTGCCGCAGCTCGAGAGCGGCATTTTCTACTTCTAGTCGGCGCACCGCGCACAGAGTGTGGTCAAAGATTGTTCGTGCGGATGGGTCGTTACAATCGGGGTGGGCGGTATTGAGTTCCCGTGCGAGTTGAACGAGATTACGGAGTTGTGTGCTGTCGCGCTGTTCGCTGTACTCGGCAAAGTTGTCCTCCGACCAATTCAACCCTCGCTGAATTATGCCGGCCCAGCGCTCGTTTGTGTGATGACTATCTCCTAGGCGGTTGATGGCAACTGCGACTATGCATCTTGCAAGGAAGCGAACGTCCGGATCGTCGTCGTTGGCGTGCTGATCCGCAAGGAGAATGAAGTCGATGCACGTGAAAACGGCAGAGTCGACGAAGCCGAGAGCGTGATAGAAAGTGCGCTGGAGTAGGTAAGAATCGGCCTGGATCGCCTTAACGGAAATGTTGATTCGTTGCCGCCTTGTCGTATCCGAGATGAGATCAGAAGAGAACGAATGATCTATGAATGCGAGAATCGCCTGAGGTAATCTGTCCGTATTCGACTCTCGGAGAACCTCCGTCGGATTTTCTACCCGTGTTGATCTGTAGAAACTGGGGATGCCTGCCAAAAATTGCTCCATCTCTTGCTCTCGACTCAGAGATGTGAGAAGCGACGATATCGCCCAGGAATCGAGCGCCGAGGTACGAGTTTCTGCAAGCTTCTCAATCTCTGTCACTGTGTAGACCAATGTCAGCCAGCCACCGTCAGCGGGAGCATTGGTGCCGCGACGTAGGTTGTCGACACTACCACGACGGGTGATGGTTCTGAAAAGTGACAGTGCTAGTAAGGGAAAATTTCTTAAAGAGAGGAGGAGTCCTGAAAACGGGGTTGAGAACAGACTATGGGGGTAAAAGTACGGTGCCAAGCTGAACCATAGATATAGAAACACGAGAGGGATGATGCACAAAATGACAGCCGCAAGAACGAAGGAATTACCGCTGGAGATCAACACAACGAGTCCGAAGAGGAAGAAGAAGATGGACTGATGCAAGAGGGCGTGCAAAATTTTGACAGTGTTCTGAAGAACCGCCAGCGATCCCTGCTGCCATATGAACACTCGAACACGCGCATTTTTGTGTGGACTGTACAGTGACTGAGTCATGACCAAGTATCGGCGCACCCATTCTTGGATCAAGGTCGCGAACACGGCAGTAGCGAGGCTCAGAATCAAGCTTGCAAACCATAACATGTGCGCTCCTGTAGGTGCGGAGGCTGGATTGGGAGGTGCTGGTGGTGGTGTGCCGGAACTGTTCGAACTGGCCGCCTGGAATTGGTAAAGCTGAGAAAGGTAGAAGGCTGAGACGTCTTGAGAACTTGTTTGAGAACTTAGATAAGATTGTGACAGAAATCCCGCGACAGTGGCTGAGAGTAAACCGCTCTGTCATACAGGGATCTAGTGAGCCCCGAGATACTCGTAGGGTGGGAAGATGACGTTAACTCACGAGGAGCATGATGCCGTTTGCATCCTCCCTCCAATTCTCGGCCAACTTCCGGTCACGCTCAGCCGCCATTTCATTGTACATAGAAAATAACGCATCAGATCCATCGGCGAAATCGGACATAGCTCGCGACGATGGGTGTAGGTCCTGGGTTAGCAGAGGCAAATATTGCGAAGCGCCTGAAGCAATGAAGCGATCGCAGGTTAGCACCGAGATGGCGACCAAGGCAGAATGAGGACGCCCACCAGTAATGGCTGCTTCGTTGGACATGCGGACGGGAAGAGGGTGGAAGGATATTTGTAAATGGAAGCTAAAGGGAGAGGTGTCCCCGAAGCAAAGGGGAGGAGCACAGGCCGTCGTCCACACATGTGTGTGAAAATATAATTAACGCTTCACTGCCCATGTCCGGCCTTGCGCTCATGGCTACGCCACGGCCCAAGGGAGGTAAACGAGAGATTGCCCGCCGGCGCAACATCAGAGATACCTTATGCCTATTCGAGATGGCCGCGTGCTTCAGCCCTGGCCCCTGGTTCCCCTGACGCCCAATTCTATATGGCAAGCAGGAGCGAGCAGGCCCAATTTTCAATTTTCAAAATCCGAATTCGAAACTCCGCGTCGCAGTTCCGATTCCCGGTATTATCGCCACTAGGCTAAAATTCATTTGGATTATGTAATTACATAATCATTCCCAAATTATCATATTCCCGGGACTCTGGCGAATCTTTTTCGTCCCCTATCGTGACTCGGTCACATCACTGCACTTCCAACTGTAGCGAGGGTCCGTGTGTCGTTTGAACTCAGGCAGGGTTGGCCTCCCTTTTCCCCCCCCATGGCCAGCTCTCCATTTCCCAACCTGGACATTTCTTGTCCAAGTTGCGCAATGTTCTGCAGATCTAAGCTGGATCCATCACTGATACTTGCAATACCCAGTACATTTTTGTGCCATGCACACGCCAGTGGCCCGCTGGTCGCATACCACCTTCTCGTCGTTCTCATACTCTCAGCTGCCTGTCAATTGGGCCTCAATGATGACAGGTACTCGCACTTGCAACTGGCTGGCCCCTTGGCCACTCAAAGACACCATGCGTCCCTGCACCCTGTGCCGCCTTTGTTCACCACCATCCCGTCTTCATCGCAATGCCCGCAGTATTGTCCTCAATACCCATCCCTTTGACGCTTCGCCCTCGTCGATCACCTCGGCCACGCCGCCTCTTTATCTCTGGTAAGGGAGCGGGCCTTCCTATTGTTCTATCTTACTAAATATTTTGTCTCAGTCTGCATAGTGATTGGCCCGGGTATTGGGTCGGGTATTGCCGGGGTACGGGTACGGGTCGCCAACTTCAAACCCGAGGCAAACCCGTACCCGTACACGGGTTCGCACGGGTTATGTGCATTGTTGCGCCAACACTTGTACGCCATCAACATTGCTTTCCTGCTCCCATCACCTCCCATCACCTCCTCTCTCTGCTCTCCCCCCCCTCTCCCTGACTCACCCCTCCTCTGTCAAACCCAGATCACCGACGCCAAAGACCTCACAAACGGTCGCTAGACACCTGACGCACATCCTTGTGAAGACGCAAATAGTACGAGGCTTTTTTTATTTTATTTATTTTTTCCTGTTCATCTCTAACTGGTGTAGGCTGCAGGACAGTGGCGGCCTCATCATCGCCTTCGCAAAGGCCTCCTCCCACCACCTTCACACCTCGTGACGTGCGAGTACCCTACCTGCCTGACCTACCGCTTCCACCCCTCAGCCTGCCACTCACATATGTGACTGCAGGTCATCCCGTTGTCGCCGTCTTGCTGCACTTGGCCCGACTCAGATGAGGAGTTTCTTTTTTCACTTTTTGTTTTTTTCTTATTCATTTCGATCATGCAGGACCTCCAGCTTCTGCGAGCGTAACAACTTCGCTGCAACTTCAACACCACCGCACCCGCATGTGCACGTGCTGCCCCTCGACCCTGACCCCGCCACCTCGATGCAGCTGCGACACCCCTCGACCATACCGACCCGACCACAACCTCGACCCCGCCACGCCGCCGCCACCTCGACATGGCCCTCCTGCTACCTCAACCCACCAGCGCCACGCACCTCAACCTGCACTGGCGCCATCTCGACACAGCCCCTACCACACCTCGACGCCGGCATCGACGCTGGCATCATTGCCACTCACCAGTGGAGGCTACGGTGATGGTGACGCGGAGGCTACGGCGACGGTGACGCGGAGGCTACAGCAGCGGTGACGCGAAGGACGACGATGATGACGGTGCTGTAGTAGTGTAGTATTAGTGTATATAATATCAATACACTTGATGATATGTGCACCTGTACATGTGTGACCCGAAAACCCGCATGGGTTTTCGTACCTGTGTGACCCGTCTAAACCCACACCCAAAGCCGAGAAAAACCCTACCCCTCGTCACAGGTACGGGTTTTGTCTGGGTTGGGTACAGGTTGCTCCAAAAATACTCGGGGGTGACCCGAGCCAATCACTAAGTCTGCGTGCCATCATTCACCTCATTGGCCTCGCCATCCCGTCTAACCATGACTCCGTACAACGCGTCATGATCTGTGTGCTTGGAAATAAATTCTGTTGCAGCACACAGGTGGCCAGCAAGCACACTCGCTTGGACCCCTTAATGTCCTTACACCGGATCCGTTACTGGCCCATCTTCTCCCATTATTCTTGTGTATTATATACACCCAATTCCGAGTTAGTTCATTTGCTTGTAACTAAAGAGTAGCTAGTGTAAGAGTAACTTTCAGATGGGAATAATCCGGCAAAGTGGGTCAACTATGGAGATGTGTCTTTTTCAGGGTTGAGAAGGGCATGCAATCCCGTCGCCACCGTGATCATCTTTGCGTCGTCTTTGCGTCGCTGCTGCTGTAGTTGTCTTTGCGTCGCCGCCACCGTCTTGATTGTCGTCGCCGTGGTCGTCTTTGCGTCGTCGTCGCCGTGGTTCCTGATCGTCTTCGCGTCCCCACCGCCGTCTTGATTGTCTTCGCCGTCGTCGTCGCGGTCGTGATCGTCTTCACATCGTCGCCGCCGCCGTGGTCGTCTTGATTGTCTTCGTCATCGTCACCGCCGTGGCTCTTGATCATCTTCGTGTTGTTGCTACTGCCGTGATCGTCTTCGTCGATGACAAATGTCAGTGAGTAAACTTGAATGGACAGATACTCATCTTTTTGGATTTTGTGGGGTGGCACTGCTGACGGCCTCTTGTGAACAAGTGCCAGACGCTGGTTTGTAAAAGGGTAATAGAAGTTAGTGGAGGTACAAGGGGCGAGAGGGCGGGACTTACTAGGTAGTTTTGATACCACGGCGAATTATGTGGTCATCCTCGATGAGGGGTGCGGCTCGACCAGACGTTCGCGACTGGGAAGGGTCAGCGTGGGTGGGCCGAGGAGCGAGGATGGACGTGCTGTTGTGAACAGCATGCGCACAACATCGTATGGCTAGCGGCGCACGCGGCTTGGAGTTGAATGACTGACCACCCACCGCCGTGGTAGGGATTGGGTACGGCTCGGAGAAGGTATAATAGTTCAGTCAGTGGGGTGCCGCTATCGTGGTTGGTGGCTCATGTACCTTGAGTCTGCGTCAGCGGCGTGTCCCTTGTTGTTCATCTTCATCGCCGTGATTGCAGCAGATGGGACTCCGGCTCTGCCAAAGCAGAGTGCCTGGCGCTGGCGCCGTCATCGCCATCAAAGTCTAATACAAAAGATACATTTACGGGATCGAAAACGAAGACGACGTGGATGCGCTGGGGCGGTCTTGTGCACCTATTGGGGTGGTAGTGATGGTGGACTTGTGCGTAGGGAAGGGCAGAGGCGGTAGAATGCGGGGTGGTTTGAGTAGGTGCAGAGGCGGGTGAGGCGTGAGGCGCGGAGGTGATGTGGTGATGGCGAGGATGTGGCGATGGTGCCCGAGGGCAAGATTCGAGTTGTAGCCTCGTCATGGCGTAGAAATTGATTGATTTGACTCAACCAAACCACGGGTTTGCCTCGGGTTGAAAAATGCTTACCCGTACCCGTACCCGGAACTACCCAACCCGTGACCCGTGCGGGTTACCGGAACCCGTGACAATCACTAAGGTGGCTTCAGGGGCAGTGAGGATGGATGGACGGCGATCTTGACATCTTGAAAGGAATAAGGGAGATGGGCGATGCGACGAGCCCGGGGTGTTGAGGGAAGAAGACGACACGAGGCGCGGGGACGCGCGGCCTGTCTATGGGTGGCTGGAGAGCGTCTTGCGAAGGGGTCGGTGTCGATGGCGGTCCATGGCGACGAGAGGTAAGGGCGAGTGAAGGCGAAGGAGATGGCGAGCGAGGAGAGAGGACAAGTGTAGAGATCGATTGCGAGGCGCGAGGCTTGGAAAGTCGAGACGATGTGACCGATATGGTAGCAACGCTACGCGAGGGCCAGACCAAGGCTAAAATGGCCGAAAACAGACAATTTTGGGGCCAGAGCCCGAGGGATCCTTACAGTGCAGCACGGGTTATAAGTGTCGGGGGTGTACAGGGTAAAGCCTGCAGGGAATGGCGACAAGAAAGGTAATTAAAAAGTACATTGGTGTGTCCATGACACAAAAATGTACTGGGTATTGCAAGATATCAGTGACGGATCCAACTTAGATCATTGGACAAAAAAATTCCGGGCAGTTTTAGTATGGGGCGGGCCACGGGAAAAAAGGGAGGGGTTACCCTGAGTTCAAATGACGCACAGACCCTCGCTACAATTGGAAGTGCAGTGATGTGACCGAGTCACGATAAGGGACGAAAAAGATTCGCCAGAGTCCCGGGAATATGATAATTTGGGAATGATTATGTAATTACATAATCCAAATGAATTTTAGCCTAGTGGCGATACCGGGAATCGGAACTGCGACGCGGAGTTTCGAATTCGGATTTTGAAAATTGAAAATTGGGCCTGCTCGCTCCTGCTTGCCATACAATTCCTCATAAACCTTGAATTGTGCGATTCAAAGTTCCAGTCCAAGTTGCTGAGCCACTGGAGAATTGCGCAACTTGTCAACGACAGCCCGCGTGTCCGTGACGCGTGACGCGTCACCGGGCCCCTCGTCGTGTGTACTGATTATGGGAGGATAGGTTATCCGATTACAGTAAGAGAGCGGATTCAGGATGCTGTCCTGGCTGACAGAATCCTGGCTGGCAGAGGCATAGCCTCTGTAATCGAACCCTCCCCTCCTCCCCGGTCATCAAGGGAGCAAGGCCTCACCCGTACCACGTCCACTCCATTACTACTCCATTTCGTTTCATTGCCGGGCATGCGCTATCAGAGCCCACACAACGAGGTTTCGGCCCAAGTTTCGGCCGGATTCGGTCAACCTCAGCCTTGGAGGGAGCCTTGTAGACAGTAATACCTCTTCTGACGCCCGACGGTAGCATTTCGTTTCATACAATTGCTGGACCAGAGCCTACCATCGAGCATACCATCCTGGATAATACCGTGACAAAAATCGTGATGTCAATGTTACTATCGTTATTTCGTAAGCTACATGGCACGTGTGGTCACGCCGGAGTTCCCCGACCTCGCCGGCTGGGCTACACTCCTACACTCGGGCCTGGGGCGGGCTGAGATGTGAGCGACAGGTCCCTCCAGGCTCCAACGCATCACACGCTGCTTCCCAAAGAAGGTCGCGCCAAAGTTCATCCCCTGCCTGGATCACGCCACCAACGGCATCGAATTCGCTTATATGAAGCGCCGGACCAACCTCTCCCCGGGGATTAAAGCCGTAATGCAAAGAAAAATATTCACACACGTAGGTCACTATAGTCCCCCCTTCTGGTAGAAATGGACGAACGACCCGCAGAATCTGTTTGTCCCCCGCGACGCGTCAAAGTTGCCGTCGTTGGGAGCGGCCTTGCAGGTCTCACTGCGGCATATCTTTTGTCCACGGCATATCAACGAGTGGACATCCGGTTTGGGAAGGGCGGACCCGTAGAGTTCGAGGTCCACATTTTTGAGAAGGTTGGTAGGGTTACGCCCTCGCGATGCCGTACCGTCGTTTGCAGACGTGGCATTTCGTTGCTGACGATGCGCACAAACCAGGCAGAAACACTCGGGATAGACTCGCACTCGGTATCACTCACACTTCCGGCGAAGCAGGAAAATGGCGCGTTGACGTGCCGATGCGCTCCTTTCAGGGAGGTAAGTGCTCCCTCCGACTTGTGGGCCTTCCAGTTCGTGTGCCGTTAACGGAGTAACAGGCTACTACCCCCAACTCATCGCGTTCTATACCCGCCTCGGTGTCCTCTTCCGACGCTCGAATTTCTCGTATTCGTTTTCTTTCCTCGACGCGCTACCTTCCCACCGCACGGAAGAGTCCGAGAAGGACCTGGTGCATCGAGCCGCCTTTGCGATTCATCCGACACTCATCTACGACGGTGCCTCCGGCGGTGCGGGAATCAGTGTCCCGACTGTGCTGAAACAAGTCTACACCGCGCTCCCACGCCGTACCTTCCGACGGGCTCAGGCCCAGCTCGCGTTCCTCTTTGCGTTTTCCATCTCCATGGCCAGTCTTGTATTTTTCTTTCTCCGCTTGCAATTTCTTGCCTCGCCGTGGCTCCGTGGTAAGAGCGCCCGGGAGGTGTCGTGGGCGGAATGGGCGGAGCGTATGACACCGCGTGGCCCACTCGCAAGGATGGCAGGGCTCGATGCACGCTGGCGTGCATTTGTGCAGGACGTGTGTGTACCTCTTTTCTCCGCGGTCTGCACAGCCCCCCGGGAGGACGTCGAAGAACACCCAGCCGAAGAGTTTCTCGGTGCGTCGGCCGCCCAGTCGAAAAGCTTGTATTGACACTTGAACCCACATCGCAGACTACTATTTGGCAAACGTTTCTCACACATCATTATGTGGTCTCGCACGGAATGCGCGATGTCGTTGCGCGGATCTCGAGCCAAATTCCGGCTTCTCATATTCACGTCGGTGCGCCCTGCCACGGCGCTTCTGCCAGACCCTCATGCATCTGGGCGCGTCGTGATTGCTTGCGGCACGGGGGACAATCCAGCACTGCACGCCGGCTTCGACCACGTCGTTTTGGCGACGCAGGCGAATCACGCAGCTCCCCTCGTCGCCGCGTATGCACGCGCTTTGGAGCAACAGCAGCAGGCCGTCGCAGCCGCGACATGTGCGTCTCGGCTCAGTGCATGCCTCTCTCAATTCGAGTATCGCAAAACGGTGGTGGTCAACCATACAGACGACTGCCTGCTTCCCGCAAACCACGGCGACCGGCGTGACCTCAATTTCGTCATTTCCCCCTTGTCGTTCGCTGGGAAACCCGCGGCTGCGGAGGCAAGCGGGCTGCTTCTCCCGCCGACATACACCATGGCGACACACATGCTTCCGCGCCCCGTCGGTCGCGCACCTGGCGTGGCGATTCTACAAACCACAAATCCCACCATTGCTCCCCGTCTCGGGAGCGTACTCTCGGTTGCTCGCTTGGAGCGCGCATTGGTAACACGCGCGAGCAAGGCCGCAGTCCGGTCATTATGTGCGGAAAAGGATGATAGAGTAAACGTCGGTGCGCTGCAAGGGGTCGCTCGGCGGGAGCATGGTAGCAGTGCTGCCGGGATCTGGGTGGTGGGCTCGTACGCCCATAGTGGGATACCATTACTGGAAGGGTGTGTAGCCAGTGCGAGGGAGGTCGTTGAGCGTGGGGTCCTGCGCTGTGAAGGAGCAAGTGTACATGATTCTCCTTGGTAGTGAATGCTACCTTCCCATCTTTACGTACATTTGCTGGAAATACTAATTTCAGAATGCGTCCTATCGTCGTCACTTTCCAAGGGATCACATTCGCAGCTTCCGCTCCATCTCCGAGTGAATGTCGGTAGTCGGGTAAGGTTCAGAGCCTGAAGGCGCAGACGGATAAGATCCAAATACAATCAGTATCGCAAGAAACAGAAGCTCACTGAAGAAGTCAGCGACATCAAGGGTTTCATCACGTCCCTCAAGGATATCAAGGTGGATGTTGGATCGAGGCATGGCAGGCATGTGTGGGTTCTGGGCGGTAAAGTCAGTCTGGCCTCGGGAAGAAGGACAAAAAACTAACATAAGATACGATCTTGCGCTCCATCAGTTGACGCACTGGCGCATGCAAGCCATAAATGTTGCGATGCATGGTGAGCTTGAGGTTTCTCTGTGTTTCGTCCCACTACGATAGCATAGGCACGTATTAAACGAGGAGCGATGGGCAGCAGAGCCAGACGTACGTTCTCAAGCCTTGCCTGGAGAGGATTTGTTGACTTTATCTCATCGGCGAGATTGCGCTGGACCATAGATGAGAGTGTCATGGAGGCCAAAAGAGTTGGCTGTGTCAGAAATGGAGGCCTTTGCGGGTTGTTGGGACGGAACGAGACGAAGGGAATTTTCCTGGTAGATAGTATTAGCAAGGCTAGACGGTGACAACGCGTCGTTGACGACTGACCATGGTCAAGTGAGTGAATGTATCAAGGAATGTATGCGCGTGCGTGTGCGTGTGTGGGTGGTCCGTTCCTTGCCGTGCCGTCCCTTCCGTCTCGTCTACTAGCCCTCGCTCAATCCCTCGCAATCCATCCAGACCTTCTCCTTACGGACGTTCACATTTCCTCGCATCATTGGCGCCGACAATTCTTCTCTGCAAGCTCAGCCGCTACAGCTCAGGCCGCAGTCTACCAGCGGTTCACGAGCAGTCATCGCGTCTCCTTCTCCCACGCGCACTCGACGCCCCAGTGCAGGGCCGTTGAATATTTGCACACCCTGCGTCTCATACTCACATCAGCCGTTGCTTCGCCCCACCTCGCCCTTCATAGCTTCATTTCCCGCGTCACCTCTATTAATATCCCGAGCATTCTTCCCTTCGGCATCTTCTTCAGACCGAGCTCCCTCCTAACCACGCGCTACGCCCAATCGACCATCTATCCATTTGTTCCTCGTCACCAGTATACCTCCGTCACACTCGCACTCATCGACGACAGCGAGTTCGCCACCGCCGGGTCTTCCTCCCTCCCCCCCAGCCTGGGCTGTCCCTAGGCCCCCAGCGAATCCGTCACTCTCGTTCGGCAGCAGTCCTGTATTTAGACTGCCCATTCGGTGGAGCAAACAGGACCGCCACCCGTATCTGAGCTGTGTCCTGCGGATGACAGGGAACTCACCTACCGCGGTTAGTGTTCCATTCTTCCTCGACGGCATTTCCCCTCATCCCTTCTCAAAGGAGGAAACCTCTTCATTCGCTTCCCTGACTTGCTTTAGATGGTAGTTTCGGCGACAATGCTGGTATGGCCCGTACCAATCGCCCCCGCGTGCGGCATCTATTACTACGAAAACGAAATTCTGAGCAAGGCGCAAGAGCTTGGGCCCTATTTCTTTATCTTCCTCACGTCGACACTTCTCTAGTCACATAAGCATTGGGCTGGCTCCGCAATGCCGAGTAGTGTCTTCTTACCAGGTTTACCGGTGGAGACACGCGTCTCAACAAGCTTCTAGTGTGGGAGAAAACCTTCTGGGGCTACCATGGCGATGACGGCTACTCCTTGTCGAAAAGGAATACATACGGGCCCACCTTTGGTGGTATGTATGCATTGTGTCACCTGGCGCTGACGTCGTGTTTGTTTGCTAGATGGAGATATCATTGGTGCTGGCATCGACTCCAGTCAGAATTGCGCCTTTATTTATATTATATTTATATTTTACGAAGAATGGCGCACTCATCGGCACAAGAGTTCGCTTCATCCTTGTTCTGCGCTATTTTTTTCATGCATTTGGTGCTCAATCATGCTTTTCGACCACGTCTCAGGCGACGTGCAAGTGTTTCCCTCTCCGTGGCCTGCGCCACTCTACTGAATCCGTCAGGGTTAATTTCGGGTATGCTCCTTTCAAGTACGACATCGATGACCACGTACAACAGCGACGCGATACTGTCTGGGCCAGCATCCGGTGCAAGTCCCTCAGCTGGCGTCTCCTTGATCCAGGGCGCGACATCACCGGTGCCCATGCCTCGCGAGGAGGTGCCGAGGGCGCCTCGCCTACTTCCATGGAAGATGAGGAGCGCGACGAGGCCGCACGTCTAGTCCGTATAGAAGAGAAGGTGTCCATTGCTCGTTAAATTGTACCTTTGGCAGAGACTACGCCGGCTGCACTAGATTGAGCGGTAAGATAGGCGCTTGGAGTGTGAGCGTAACGCTTCTATATACATGCAGGCTTGGCGACGTTTTGAGAGTCGTGCCCGACGAGAAAATCGTGTCCCGACAGCGAGCGCGCGGCAGTGACACTGTTATCACAAGTCAGTACAACCACGTACAGACGGATATACGGTTCGGTGACTGAGTACTGAGTACTGAGTAACTGCTCATGCAGCTAGCCTTGTCTCGGCCCTATAGTTTACGCGCCCAAAAATCCAAGCCTTATCGGCCTCCAGGGCTGTGCAGTTGATTGTTGATTGTGGGGTATTCCGGCCCGTATGTACCGTCGTGTCCTGTCAATCAAGAGTGCCGTGATCAACGCCTTCTCCCTGCGCCGCGGCCTAGCAGTGCCGTTGGCTGTTAGACATGAGGATGCGTCGTTTACGCCTTTCTCGTTTACGCCTTCACGGACACAGAGAATTGGTGTATGTGCTCCTCCCATCGAAATAACGTCTTCTTCGTATTGACCCGACGGTGACCTCAGTAATTCCGGTATCACATAGGCCGGGACATTCAGATGCAGTTAGAGGTTTCGACACGTCATCTGGACACGACGAAGAAGTGGCTGACCGCACTCAAGTATCGTCGCTGGTTCAGCGATCCGTGAGTATTCCAATAGAACGCAGATCTCTAGACTAAGGATGACAGACTAGTTTCCCTACCCGAATACTGGAAACGCCGCCGTTGAGCTTCCAACGGAACTTCTTCGCGATATATTCCTCCTCCTCTGCGTGGAAGACCTTCCACTTGCGAACAAGTACCAAAAATATCCCCCAACATGGGTTTCTATCACCTACGTGTGTCGGCGCTGGCGGGTGGTGGCCCTCAGTTTCCAACAACTGTGGTCGACCGTTACTTCAGACTTATCGCCCAAATGGGTGCTTGCCTTCCTGGAGAGGTCCTCACATAGGCCCCTGCGCGTTTGCCTCAATGTCGGCCCTGTTCATAAAAGGCCTTTGCGAAAACGAGTCCGGCTCGGCCCTCGTTCCCCCGCGGCTTTTTTGCCAGACCAAACGATACGGAAGGTGCTTTCACATGCACCGCGTATTCAGGAACTTCAAGTCTCGGGAAAAGGGGAAGACGTGATCCGGGTCTTGAAATCGCTCGACAAACCAACTCCCCTCGACTCACTGGTGATTCGTGTTCGGGATGGATACTGCCGCGATATTTCCCCCAGTGGAACTCCCCTAACGCTCCCTCATGCATTTCTCGGAGGCCATACATGCCAACTGCGCCATCTTCACTGTTGGTCTGGTCTACATCTTACATTTCCCTCTTGGCTCCTCGGGTCTATCTCCGAACTAACCGTGTCGATGGACTTCTCGCTTGACAGATTGTTCGTTGTCCTCAGTCAGACGCCTCAACTCAAAACTTTGAGAATATCTTCCCCTTAACCCACTTCCGCCAGTCCGACCCTGCGCTCACTCCCATCCATCTGAATTGCCTGTCCTCTCTGGTCCTAGAAACTAATTCTCTGGGCCTATTCACCGCGATCTCAACTACTCTTTTGCTACCCCCTGGCGTTCGCAGGCATTTTACTCTCTCACTTACTGCAAACAGCATCGAAGGGCGCTCGTGGAGCAGTTTTCTTTCCTCGCTCAAGGCAATACTTACCATTATCCCTGGCAACTTACACGGGATTCACTTTAAATGGCAGCGTGGGACTACCTATTTCTACACGTGGGCAATGCCAGTACAATCGCTACTCTCACCATCACCATGGCCACCCTTGGACGACGTATTTAGCTTACAAGTTCGCGGCCCCAGTTCCAGTTTCGGTTTCGGTTGTCATTCCCAGTCCCTGAACACATTTCACTCTCACGATCCAAGCTTTCACCGCCTCCAAGAACTATGCGTCTTCTTAGGTCGGGAGACCGTGAGGGAGTTATCGGTGGAGTACGGGATGGAAGGGTCTACCTCTAATCGGTTTCAAATTCCGCACCATTGCTGGAGGACCCTGTTATCAGGACTGCCCAATGTCACCACGCTACGCTTCGGGGATGGAGCGGCGCATCTCCTTCTCAGCGCCTCCTGTGGCAGCCAAGCATCTCCCCCGGAACTAGGCCGTGGTAATTTTCCCAATCTGCGAAGAGTACAAGTTACGCACGGCTCCTTGAGTACCCGCACGTTGCAGAAATGGATCCAGTACGCCACCGCACCGCCAAGGAGAATGAAGCGCCGGGAGCTCAGGAAGCATGTGCAATCCCTCCTACGGAGGCGGTGCTCGGGTCGCCCATTTCTGCGGGGCGCTTGTGAAGCCGACTTCTCAGACATAACGGAGAGTCTCCTGGTGTTCTTGCTGCATTGGAGATCAAGGAAGGTGTCGATTTCGGAGCTGGCGCTCCCGGAACACGGGTGGGACGAGCCAGATTGCTTGGAAGTATTGCAGGAGCTGCTGCAGATGCTCGACTGGGACGTTGTTCTAGATACAGGTTCTACATGATGTTACGCGCCCATATCACATAGGTTCGCTCTTGCGTATTTAATTTGTTATGAACTCCTAGTTCGTCTCGGTTGTCTAATTTACATGGCTACAGTGACTCAGGTCTGCACCAGGTCTGCACCGATGACAATGCCTCGTCAAGAGAACCATAGTTGGAGGTACTCGCCAAGGTCAACCTTGTGGGGTTTCATGCCTTGTGAACCCTGTGCCGATCGCGTCCTAAGGATGCTATTTAGAGTCTCAGACGACATACTACTGGGCCCTGGCACCCCGTAAGAGGAAAGGGCGCCAGAACGGGAAGAGACACACCGCGTTCCTGACTCAGATCACCAAGCCTTTTTACTTGGGGCTGGGTTCGCGGGGCTATCCCAATTGGTAAGGTAGTCCATCATCATCTTACGACACCAAAAAAGAGCCGATCGGATTGTCTAGGTACATAAAAACCGACACATTGTCGAAGGACGAAGAAAGCGGCGAGCGGCGAGAAAGGGAAAGCCTGAGAAAGATCAGCCCAGAACTTGAACAAAAGTCGGAGTCCCAGAATCCCGAATCAAGCGCCCAGTCCATTCTGGGTTGTCGTCGGGTCCGACTCTCTGAGTCGCGTGTCTCTGTACTGTACTATTTGATGCAATGATGATCATGGTGTACGCGTCTCGTATGATATATATATCACGAACAACACGAGGACGGGGTATCTCTGATGGGGACGCAGCAATTCTGAGTCCTAATTACGTCCTTCGACTTCGAATGCCATCAATCAATTCGCGACCAGATGAGATAGAGCTGCCACGTTATCTGGCAGATACCGAACGCCCGCACCGAATAAGACAACCGGGTTGTGCGGTTTCGTCGTCTCTGACTAGATCTGACTCCTTGGGCCACAGGGACAGCATTCTGTACTTATAGTAGATGCTTTCACAGACGCTATCGTGCCATCGCCAACGCCAATGATCCTCGGATCCTCTTACTTCAAGTTGACTAGGCTCTCCCCATAGCAGAATGTATCCGGTATATATTGTCACCGGAGCGCGTAGTGTGTGCTCAGTGACATTGCACTGGTGATAATATGATAATATTTTATTTTCATGTGCCTCATCGTCATGCATGATGCATGTGCATCATGGCCAGCCATTTACGGCTGAGTCCAATCAACTCTGATGGAATGAGAGATAAATTTAAAACAGAAGCATGGAGAGATATGACGTCGCGCGAAGGCCTCAGGCTTAAAGCATACCCGCCTATAGCGCTCCTCAGCCAACTTCTAATAGCATTACGTACCCAACACTCTGGGGGTAGGCTTGTGCGGACGACTACACCGAGCTACATACCATGCAAACACCCCCTCGAGACGCAAAGCATTCAATAATGCGATTCTCGCACCATCTCGCCTTGGCACGCAACAGCAGCCTCAGTTCCCTCATCACTTGATGAAACACCAAGTCGCTCCGAATGGAGGCTATAGTAGGAAGGGACGAGAACTGTTTATTGCAGAGGGAGCATAAGTCGTACAAAGTGAAGTGCTAGGGTTCTGTACCCCGAGGCGCACGGTAATGGGAATCAACAAAAAAAAAAAAAAAAAAAGGTCGTGCGAAATAGTAAAATCGACTCATGTCGTCCGTTTTTCGCGAGCTGCTCCCGTGGATTTGTCACATTCATCATCGCGATCATCACTATCAGAAAGCAACGTTCGCTCCGATCGAACCCGCGATGGCGTTTATGAACATTTGGTTGCCTCCACCATGATCCCCGAGCTTGTGGCCGCTCTGCATGATCACGACCGCGACTATGGCTGCCTCGAGCAGGCCCGGGACGACGAGTGACTCCTGGAAGGCCTCGATCTCGACCACATCTGTTGGGTCGCGCCAGATAAGAATAGCGAAGCCTGGTCGGTCTGCAGGCTCGAGCTACGCGGCACGCATATCAACAGATGCTCCAGAGAGAGGGAGGGGTGGGTGTGAGATACGCACATAGACCGTCTCATTGCGTGTGACCCAGTGGTATTCCTTGCCAGCGTGGGTGAGGACACGCACCCTACGGATCACGAAAAAAGAAAAGGAGCCGATGCGTCAGCATCGTAAAGCGGCAGGAGAAGGGAATGCGCCGCAAATAAGGCGCAGAACGCACTTTTTGCTGTTATTCCACACGATCCATTCTTTGCACTTCAGCTTCTTGCCACCGTGGTGCATGATTGGGGCCGAGTGGTTCCATTCTACCACCGCGAGCGTGGTGCCGTCCGACGCGCGCACAGTCGTGGTTTTCTTGTCAGACACGACACTGAACGGCGCCTTGCCGTATGGGTCCATCACTTGCGAGTTCAGGATGGTCTTCTTCGTGCCGGTAAACTTGAAAGAGACCGAGTGTCGCCTCTCGGGACCGCCTGGACCGCCAGGAGGTCCTTGAGGCGGTGCACCGCCCCACTGCTGCTGCTGCGGGGGAGCACCGTACTGGGGCGGGGGGGAGCCGTACTGTCCCTGCGGAGGAGGGACGCCATACTGGCCCTGAGGCGGGGGCGGGGGCTGGTGCGAGCCGTATGGATTCTGAGAGGGAGGTGGCGCGCCGTATGACGGGACCGGAGGCGAGCCGTACTGGCTTTGTGGAGGTGGCGGGGAGCCATAGCTCTGTTGAGGCTGGGGAGAGCCATATGGGCCCGGAGGGGGGGCGCCAAAGCCTTGAGGGGCGGTGTATGACGAGGTGGCTGGGTATCCGCCTTGCTGGGGCGCATACGCCTGGGGTGGTTGATACGCACCCTGTTGCTGTGCATAGGGCTGTTGGCCCCAGGCCTGCTGGGGCTCATACGGGGGCTGCTGCTGGTACTCGCCCTGGCCCTGCGGGGTGGCATACTGGGACGGCCAATTTTGTTTCTCGTATCCTGACATGATGTGGGATGGAATCAGATCGGTGAGGGTAAATGGGAGAGACACACTGGAACTCCGTCGAAGATCTTATATATGGTTAAAAATGGTCGTATGATGGGTTTCGGGCGATCACGAAAGATAGCGCGGGGTTGATGGGTGAATTCAAACGCGACACACAGCTCCCACTCCAGAATTCTCGTAGCAGCAGGGGCGCTTAGGCAGTTTCGCAGTTGTGTCTCCAAACCCGGTCTCGCCGAGCTCGCACAGCAATGATGCAACGACCGAAACGGATTGCGTACCGGCGCGGAGATCGGCGGCCCACGACTGAAATCAATCTGTCTTGGTGTTTGTTGTGTTGCCTTGACACAATAGGCTCGGTAAATAAAGGTTACCCTTGATCGCCTCTATGTTATTCGACTGTGAACGCCTTGTTGTTTCCTTCATTTTTCTATATTTTTACAAGGCGAACCAAGCCACGGCACAAAGCGGTGCACCCTCCGCAGTCTTGATGGAGGCGGCTGTTCGGATGTTCCCGTCAGCATTACATCGATGACACTCCAACCAAGCTCCGGGCTGTGGATGTCAGGGAATTATTGAGTCCTTGTTTCCCGACTACAGTACCTAGTTACTGATGTGGGTTGAACCCGGCGGTAGCGATTTCAGACCATGCGCTTTCGAGACCGGATAGAGATAATGTATGGGGGTCGAATGTTTTCGCATCAAGGAACAGCCCTTCCAAATATGCAAACATACCAACCGTCTGATAGAGTCTCGTGGCGACATGGCGACGTCTATTCCGTGTCTTTGCCTATCATAGCACACAGGGTGCCTGCGAGTAAATGCGGCTGTCGGTATCATGGAAATCCCCGCGGCTGCAAAACTACAGCGCTATGACAACAGGAAGTCAACTGCGTAGACACAACATTGGTGAATCTTGGCAAATGTTCGGGCTTCTGCTTGCCCGTGGCAGTCGGTGCTCTTCCGTGGGGCTGAGGACTTGCCACCTTCGTTACGCTCGCGAGTATAACGGCACATTTTACCTCACTAAGACGGCGTGGTTCATGACACTGCGCGGTCGTAGCCGACTCACACGTACAATCCACGATTCGAGATTCATAACCGCTACAAGGTGGGGTCCATGGCCCACATCACGAGATTCTCACCCAGTCGTTGCTGTGGGATGGTAGGCATTATTTACAACTAAGACAGAAGCTGTTGGCAACAGTGTGAGGCGCATGTCATTTCTGTTACCGTAATAGTGCAGATTGGATTGATTGAAGTGTCAGACGAGCACAGGACACAGAAACAGGAAGATTAGGTTCGCCGATTTACAAGCGGTAGAAAGGCCACTCCCCAAGTCAAATTCGACAAGCCACGGTCGAGGGGTCGACACGTTTTATGGCACAAATATAAAAACAAGTCATCGCAAAGAAAGATCCAAAACAATAGGTCATGGCACATTGTCGGGTATTCGTGCGGCAGCCACATAATGGTGGGCGGAATAACGGGGAATAAAATCCAGACTGGAATCCAGTGGAAGGAAAGGCGTGGGAACTTCCTAAATGAGCAAACCCTTGACCCTGGGGAAAACCCTGGGCCCAGAAACCCTGTGCCCAGCTGCCCCGTTTTAATCGAACCGCGCCTCTCTTCCCACCCAACCACTTTCATCTCCCTTTTCCTTTATCAACCACCTCAACTCAACCCATCCGTACGTCGTGTCCCCCGCTCTTTTCCCCGCCATAGCACTATCTTACCTACCTCGTTCCAGACAACTTAACCGTCCACTGCACCGCATATAGTAGGTCTTTCTCTTCGCTCCACTGACTGCGTAGTTAATTGATGTGAGCAGATGCCTGAGTCGCGTGAAGATTCTGTTTACCTCGCCAAGCTCGCCGAGCAGGCAGAGCGCTATGAAGGTGCGGTCTTGCGTTACTAGAATTTCGTCTTCTCACCTGTCCTACACAGAGATGGTCGAGAACATGAAGCGCGTCGCTTCATCCGACCAGGAACTCACCGTTGAGGAGCGTAATCTCCTTTCCGTCGCGTACAAGAACGTCATTGGTGCACGACGTGCGTCGTGGCGGATTGTGTCTTCCATCGAGCAGAAGGAAGAGTCTAAGGGCAATGAGGCACAAGTGTCGATGATCAAGGGCTACCGCGAGAAGATCGAGTCAGAGCTCGCGAAGATTTGCGAAGACATCCTTGACGTCCTTGACAAGCACCTTATTCCCTCGGCGGCTTCAGGGGAGTCGAAGGTCTTCTATCACAAGATGTAAGTGCGCTTGTTTTGTTGTAAACTTGCCAACTCTGACATCCTGCTAGGATGGGTGACTACCACCGTTACCTCGCTGAGTTCGCCACTGGTGATAAGCGGAAAGACTCGGCAGACAAGTCGCTCGAGGCATACAAGGCCGCGTCCGATGTTGCCGTTACTGAGCTTCCCCCAACACACCCGATCCGCCTTGGTCTCGCTCTCAATTTCTCTGTCTTCTACTACGAGATCCTGAACAGCCCCGACCGCGCATGTCACCTTGCCAAGCAGGCATTCGACGATGCCATTGCCGAACTCGACACCCTCTCGGAGGAGAGCTATAAGGATTCCACGCTTATCATGCAGCTGCTTCGGGATAACCTCACCCTATGGACTTCGGACATGCAAGACTCAGGTTTGTAATCGGTTATTTGCGTAAACACAATCTGACTAACTTTGCACATCAGACAAACCCGCAGACAAGGAGGAGGGTGCTGATGCTGCTGCTGATGACTCGTAAATGTTGGGCGCGCTTACCAGTGATGGCTTTTGTCTAGTTGTAGTGACAACCCGGCTGTGAAGCACGCTTGCTTTTCTGTTTGTCCTCATCTCCTCCCTTTTCCTCATACTCGCATCCCGCCTCGTACCCGTCATCCAACGTACCTCCGTTATCCGTAATTCCACTTCCTTTTTGTCGATTATTCACTTATTCTCGTATGTGAGAAGTTTCAAAAGCTTGGCACCTAGTTCCTGCCTCATGAGCGCACGTTTGAGATGAAGTGAGTTTCGTGCAGTCGGCTTCGAGCGACCAATTCATGTTGGAGGTAGACTTGATCCAGCACCCCATAGCGGGAGCGGTCACCAGTCTGTACGCTCGAGGCTCAAACTCAAGCGTCATTGGTGGCGCAAAACGTTTTGATTGCGCCGGTTTATGGGGTCTTATTACAGTATGTGTACGATCAACAGGCTCCGGAGCCAGCGCCTTGGTGTTCAACGCCTGTCCAGTTGGAACGTATTAGCGCTCGAATGACTCGGATTCACAGATGCTCCTCTGTGTTGTATTTTGCATGGTTGCAAGGTCCTCAGAGTTCCTGTTGTTTATACAGCATCGGCACAGAAGAAGAACGTCTCGGACCTTTTGCCGCGGAGTACGGTGGGGGCACCGGCGGCGGCGGCGGTAGTGATCAAAAAAAACAAAGATATCTGATGGGCAGCTGTAGGCATCGTTGTTGTCGTTGTTTTTATTCTGGAACACGCTATGGCGCTTGTCGCGAAAGCATAATGGGATGCACCAACACTGGGAAAAGACAATGGGAGCTCGGTCTCACATTGAGTATGGGCCGTAAAATACAAGAAAATACAGTATGAATCATTTGTCGTCGTATTGTCGTTCGGCCCCCGTCAGTGTCTGGAATTGATGCTGACTTAGTCCTATATAAAGCCGGTCAAGGTTCCATTGTTTGACTGGAGTGCCCATCTCGCTCCACTTTGACAGACTTAGATCACACCAAGTGTCCCATATATGGTAGCCTGCCCAATACGGGACGGAAAGGGGAACTGGCTCCGGCGATCGCTTCCCCATCAGCCGTCCTCAAAACGTGGTCTAAAAAATAGTGCTATCGCTTGTAAGTATAGGGACAGATTTTAAATCCTTGGAAAGAATTGTTCTGTGACAATAAGACGTACGGGAGGGGCAATTTGAAGGCGGAGTGGGGGATGAGAGAACGAGCGCTTGCTGAGAATACGCGGCGGTGGGCCAAGAAGCTCGGGTTTGAGAGTTGGGTTTGCCCTGAGCCTCAAGCGCGGGCTTCTGTAATAGTTGGTCCCAGCGGCACCCGCGCTTACCCCTTTCGGGCCGTGCCTGCGGAGGCAGATCTCACGCACGGTCACCCCTCCTCCAGAGGTACTCTTGAAAAAAATCGGCGAGGTGAATGTGTCACGAGAACCGGGGTCTCTGAGTGTTATGGCATAATTTTTTGAGTGACCGGAGGAAGATATGGGGGGAAGGGGTAAGAGGGCTGGAGAAGGCGAGGGAAATTGCGAAGTGATTCCCACGCCGAAGCAGTGCCCATCGTGGGTGGTGGCCAAATTCAATGCCCGCTCGTGCAATCCACACACAGGGCGACGGCTTCGCTTCCTCTTCTACCACGACTCTGCGGTAGCCAACTACACCCGCTACCGTTTATTCACTGACCCTTTTCGACTCGCAGGTCTCGTCCTAGTTTATTCTTGGGTCGTCCATCTCTTTCTCTATTTTGCGACGCTACCCATGCGTAGGTCCACCCCTGCACAATCTGTCCGCGGGACTCCCCGTCGTGCACGCACGGCGCTCGCCGATACTACCACGCCCCTCGATAGTCCCACCAGCTTACCCGTGGCACCCAAACCCCCTACAACGTTTATATCCTCTCTCGAAATCCCCGTCCAAGGCGCACTTCCAATCCCACAACCACCTGGCACCGCTAAATCCTCCCCCTTTTCTTCTGCCGCACCAGCACCGCCCCCTCCCCCCGCTGCCCCCTCGTCTGCGTCCACTGCTACTCCAACCGGCCGCCGTGCACCGCGCAGGTCAAAGACGGAGGCGCTCGCAGCACTTCAAAGCGCTGCGCATGCAGACGGTGCGGATGATGCGCCTCCTCCAGCACCGACTTTGTTCCAGCCCGACGCAGCACCACTCCCTGCAGCACCACGCCTAGACATGAGCACCGTGCGCACACCTCCCCTCAGCCGTCGTGCACCGGGGTCGGCGCAGGCGTCGTCCCCGAAAGAGCGGCCGTTTGCGCTGGAGGACTGCCCGGCGTTCTACCCCACTCCCGAAGAGTTCAGGGACCCGATGTCTTACATACGTGCGATCGCACCTCAGGCGAGGGAGTATGGCATCGCGAAGATTGTACCGCCAGAGACGTGGCGGATGCCCTTTGTCACTGACACTGAGGTATGAGATCCCATCTTGCCATTACCTGTTTGAGGGGAGGGGGGGGAGAGAGAGCATCGAACTCATGGACTTTATTTTTCTTTTAGAAATTCAGGTTCACGACACGGTTGCAACGCCTCAACTCTATCGAAGCGTCGTCACGAGCAAAGATCAATTTTTTGGAACAGTTGTACCGTTTCCATCAGCAGCAGGGTAACACGAGAGTCTCCGTACCCACGATCAATAATAAGACGATGGACCTGTGGCTTCTACGCAAGAAAGTACAGGAGTTGGGTGGCTATGATGCGGTGAGACGGCTCGTTTGTGGGCACAGACATTTTTCCTTCATTTCCTGAACATTTCCTTTTTTATTCTCTTGCGACGCAGGTCACAAAGGGGAAGAAGTGGGCCGATCTCGGCCGTCTCTTGGGCTACAGCGGTATCTCCGGCCTCTCCACGCAAATAAAAAATTCATACACCCGTGTCATTCTCCCGTACGAGCACTGGTGCGAACATGTACGCGCGTCACCACTCGCCTCTCTCGCTACGGCACCGCGCGGTGACTCGCAACTACGCACCCATACGAATATGCAGAAGCGCCCGTGGTCTACAGGCGGTGGTTCCTCTGGAAAGCCTGACTGTGATGAGAGCATGAGTCCCCCCGACAGCCCATTAACGGAAACATCAAGTCCGCTTTCGGAGCCGCCGGATGAATCTGAGGTGAAAGAAGAGCCAGACGAGAATGCACCGCGTCGTCGCAGGGGTCGCGCATCGACCGCGTCCGAACAGAAGACACGTTAGTCAGCTTAATCAGTCAGTCCAGGATCGCTGCTGATTTCCATTTCGTTATAGCAGGTAGTAAGAAGGCTGCTAACCGGATAGCGGCTACGGAATCCGCGAAAGACGACGATATGGATTCTTCTGAGGTATGCACGCCACTGAACTTTTTCTTCCCTTATCGGATGTTTTGAGCCGTCATATATTTTCTTGGCGCAGCTCCCTTGTGAAGTATGCCATAAAAACGATCGAGGCGAGGAGATGCTCCTCTGTGACAACTGCGACTGCGGTACGCTTCCGATTATGTTTCGGTCCTATCTTATCTATCATACCTCCTACCAGGATTTCATATGTTCTGCTTGGACCCTAAGCTTACCACCGTGCCACGCGGGCAGTGGTTTTGCCCGACTTGCATATTCGGCACAGGGGGCGATTTTGGATTCGATGAAGGAGAAGAACATTCCTTGTCTAGTTTCCAGGCACGCGACCGCGAGTTTCGTCGGAGGTGGTTCCAAGCACACCCCCCTCAACAGGAGAATGATGATGCGGATGATCCAACGACCAGCACGTTTGGAGACGTGCGCGTGTCGGAGTATGACGTCGAGCGCGAATTTTGGCGCCTCGTACAATCGCCGCACGAAACTGTCGAAATTGAGTACGGTGCCGATGTGCATTCCACCACGCACGGAAGGTACTTTTATCATCCGCGAAGACGGGGAGAAATACTAACGTAGTTTTTTTTTTTTTTTTTTTTGCGTTGGACAGTGCTATGCCTACTCTCGAAACGCATCCGATGAACCCGTATTCCAAGGACCCGTGGAATCTTAACAACGTTCCCATTCTCTCTGACTCGCTTCTTCGTTACATCAAGTCGGATATCTCCGGCATGACGGTACCATGGACGTATGTCGGCATGGTGTTCTCCACCTTCTGTTGGCATAATGAGGTGTGTGGCGCGTGCACCCCCATTTGATTGTGATTTCCTGACGTGCGTTGGCACTGTAGGACCACTACACCTACTCGGTTAATTACAGTGAGTATAATCACCAAGCCTCTTGTGTGATTCACCTGACCGTCACGTTACCTTGACACAGTGCACTGGGGTGAAACGAAGACATGGTATGGAATTCCCGGCGATGACGCCGAAAAATTTGAGGCGGCTATCAGGAAAGAGGCGCCAGATCTATTCGAGGCGCAGCCAGACCTCCTCTTCCAGCTTGTCACGCTCATGAGCCCACAACGCCTGACGGACGAGGGTGTGCGGGTGTATGCTTGTAACCAGCGTGCTGGGGAGCTCGTGATCACGTTCCCCAAGGCTTATCATGCGGGCTTTAACCACGGTGTACGTTAATTTTCTCTTCCGCGTCTATCGGGGCTTCGTTATTAACATCTTCTATTTTGCCGTTGTAGTTCAACTTCAACGAGGCAGTCAATTTTGCACTTCCCGACTGGTTGACGTATGGGCGCCAATGTGTGGAACGATACAGGGAACACCGAAAACAGCCTGTGTTTTCACACGACGAACTGCTTATCACAATCACACAGCAATCGCAGTCAATTGCGACCGCAATTTGGTAAGTGGTGGCGTCTGATAATGTTCCGGAGCGCTCATACAACCTTCGAACGCGCATTTGACAAAGGCTTAATGACAGCTTGAAGGAGATGACTGACCGTGAGATGGGCGACCGACTCAGGGCGCGATCCCTGAAACTTGGCGAGATTCTGGAAGAAGAAGACCGCCCGGAAGATCAGTATCAGTGCCTCGTGTGCAAAGCGTTCTGTTACCTTTCCCAAGTCACGTGTCACTGTTCTAATAAGGTCGCGTGCGTCGACCACGCCGATGCGTTGTGCGGGTGCGCAATGGAACAGCGCACCCTCCGCAAGCGTTTCTCCGACGCTGACCTCCTTGAAACACAAGCCCGCATCGCTGAGCGCGCTTCGGTTCCCTCGGCCTGGCAGGCAAAGCTGAACAAGGTGCTGGCGGAAAGTGCACGCCCTCCCCTGCGCATGCTACGCGCGCTCCTAGCCGAGGGGGATCGCATCAATCACCCACTCCCGGAGCTCGCGAGCGTCCGCAGATGTGTGAGCCGCGCCAACGACTGGATCGACGCTGCAAATACGTTCCTCGTGCGGAAGCAAAGCCGAAAGCGCTCGAAGCGACCGAAAGTCCGCCCATCGCTCAATGGCGACGTAACGGCGCAGGCGGAGGACCCCGGCGATCGTCCCGATCGCGGGCTAGACGAGATTTATGCGCTGCTAGGCCAGGTCGAGGATCTTGGGTTCGATACGCAGGAGACTGCGATCCTTAATACGCAGGCGGCCAAGGCGGAGGACATGAAGGCGCGCGCGCGTTCCCTGCTCACTGCCACACCTACAGAGCGCGATCGTGAGGCTTACTTACAAGACTGCGAGCGGCTCCTGTTGGAAGGGTCATCTATCAACGTTTTCCTTGACGAACTTATAGACGTGGAGAAGCTTGTCGCGCGCGAACAGCTTACCAAGGAGCTCGAGAACGAAGCGGCGGACGACAGTGTCTTGACGCTGGAGGAAGTCGCGCAGTACCTGACTCGCGCACGTGCATGTAACCTCCCACCGGACAACAAGCACGTGCGGATGTTGGAGGCACGCCAACGCGCGGGGCAGAGTTGGGACGAACGCGCGCGCCATGTGCTGTCGCAGCCATACAAGACGATCGAGGAGCTCAACGAGTTTGAGGACATCGACCCAAACGTGCCGATCGACCTGACGATTTTGGACAAGATCGCGTCCTCACGCGTCAAGGCTAAGGAGTTCGACAAGCAAGCACGAGCGTGGCTCGAGCCGGAGGATGGCGCCCCGCGCCCTCGCGTACAGGACGTGATGCGTCTTGTCACGCGCGCAGAGAAGGACTTTAGCATCCCTTCAGTTCGCCAGCTTAAGCTCAGGGCCGACTTTGCGCTCGATCTCGAGTCACGGTGCGATCAGGTACTGCACGACAGATACGACAACAGCGAGGATGAGGATATCTTTGACACAATGCTCAAGTGGGTCGAGTACGCTAAGCTCCACCTCGGCATCTTTTCGCTGCCGAAGTTCGAGAAGCTGGACGAGCAACTGACTGCCCACTACCGCTGGCTGGAAAATCTACCTTGGTTCTGCCCAAATCACCGCGAGCCGCACGGCAAGGAGCTGTATGATGACGTGGTCGCTGCGACGCGCCCGGAGGACGACTTACCCCCAGACGATGAGTTCTTTACCTGCATTTGCCACGACGCGGTGCGCCCTCCGGCACCAGGTACAGTGTCGGATGCCGTGCAGTGCGATCATTGTTTTGCACGTTTCCACGGCCAATGCGCGCGCAGCGGTGGCTCGTGTCCATTCTGCGATCATCATCATTGGAATGGGTCGCTGCACAAGGAGCGCAGCTGGCACTTCTGTTACATGCCGACTATGCTAATGCACGCGTCAGAAATCACAAAGTTCTACTCAGGAGGATTGGAAACAGCTCGAGGTTATCGTGCATCGCGTGGACCGGCTGACGTCCGTCATCGGGCAGTTTTTATCGTTCGCGTCGCAGCCGGGCAATCAGCGCAAGGAGTACCTGCCGCAAGTGCGCCACTACATGCGCAAGTTGTTCAAGATCCAGTTCGCCGTATCGCCAAACCCTGAAGTCTCGTTTGGTCTCGACCTCGCGGGTCTCCACCGCATTCTGGCAGAACTCCCCACGACTGTGCGTACGAAGAAACGACGACGGCCAAAATTCGTTTTTGGGCAGGACGTTGATCACGACTGGGTGGACGGGACGCGTTGCATTTGCCGAGGACGCACGCCATACTTGCTCAATTACCCCAAAGTTGCGTGCGAGCTCTGCAACAAGTTTTATCACGGCGGCTGCGTCTTTTTCTCGATTGACAATAACAAGTACGACAACCGGTTCGTGTGTCCGCTGTGCTGTCTGCGTAAGAACCGTTCGTACGGATACGCCGAGCTGCGGGTGAAGGATATAAGTGAGTCGCGCTGATGTCTTGATGGCAGTTCTCTTTTCTGATGGGCGTCTCGACATTTTTGAGCAGAGACCCCGGGTCCGGATACGTACGTTGATACGGTCAAGATGCTCGATTCGTTCAGCAAGGACATCATTTACAAAGAACTCCCCCCACCTTATACCCAGACATTGTTCATAGAGCTCATCCGGTTCATCCCTGGCCAGCCGGACACAGTCTTGACAAACGGGGCCCCGTCTCATCCGAGCAGTTCCTCCTCCTCTCATTCATCGCATCATGTACTCAACGGTAACCCCTACAACCCACGAGTTCTCCCACACCCAACGCCCCGCGCCACACCTCACACATTCACTCCGCCGCAACAGGCAAGTGCGCCAGGCGCGCACATGCCCCCGCCACCGCCTTGGGAGGTCAAATGGAGACGTCCGGTATCAACCTCTGCATCAGTAGCACCGCCCCCACCAGCACCTGTAACTGCCATATCCGTGCCCTCTCCCTCGGCATCCTCATCCTCGGTGCGGCGCCTTTCCGCCTCTTCCTCCGCGGCCCCGCTTCCAGCAGCCGCGGTAGTCCCCGGAAGCGAGGACAAACGTCTCCCCGCGGTAGTGCCTATGACGCCACCCTCGGCCTCGCGGAAGCGGAAGTATCCGGAGGGGGACGCGGCGGGGTCAGCGACCGGGCATGCGTCTCCGTACGGGAGCCCATCGTGCAAGCGTCCACACGCCCGCGGCGGACCTGCCGCCATCCGCTCCGTTGTCGGTGCCGCCGCAAGCGACGACGACCACAGCGTCATCGTCCTCGTCGTCCTCGCCGGCGCCGCCACCGGGCCACCGGGCCACCCAGACGCTCTCGCCTTCGTTGGCAATGATCATGTCGCCTGATACGCGGCTCGCGCCGTTCGTGGGCTCGAGTTCTACGTCGCTGCCCGCGACACCGCCGCAGCAGCGCAAGGTCAAATTGACGTATACGAACGGGGAGGGTACACCGCGGTAAGCGGGGTGGTATTGGTATTGCACGTGATGATGTCCCATTGTTTGATTTTCTTTTTTGTTTTCCCGTGTTCTTGTGTGGTTATTTTTGTTGGTCCGATTCCCTTTACTTACTCGCTTGTTTCATTTCCCCCCTTGGTTGTATGCCCTCTGTATT
Organism: Lactarius hatsudake; assembly: GCA_024734325.1. Classification (NCBI taxonomy): domain Eukaryota; kingdom Fungi; phylum Basidiomycota; class Agaricomycetes; order Russulales; family Russulaceae; genus Lactarius; species Lactarius hatsudake. The sequence goes on along the minus strand of JANSJP010000042.1, from coordinate 149,991 downwards.
TATCGTTTCTTCACGACCAGCCAGACAGAACGACTCATGTATTTTCCTTCACTTTCTCACATGTTTTTTTTCTTCGAACGACGATATATTTACGTCATGCATGCGGGAGAGATGTGTAGCGTAGCGTAGTGGTGGGGCTCTTGATACGGGTACTTTATTGAACTTGGTGTGAGGCTCATGCTGTCTACAAGTAAGGTAAAAATAACAACGAAGGCGAGGAAAGAAAACCGAAAAAGGGAAACCCTGTCGACAGCAGAGGCGGATTGCACGAACAAAATATTATCGTTTGGTCGGTGTTCATCTGACCATGAGCTTATAGGCAGAATAGCCGCCGACGAGCCCGATGGTGACGAGCACGCCGACGATAGAAGCGAACCAGGCAAAGCCCTCGACGCCCTGTCCGGGCACGTGGACGTTCATGCCCCAGAGACCGGTGATGAGGTTCATGGGGATGAGGATGGTACCGAGGGCGGTGAGCTTGGAGAGCACCTCGTTGATCTGGTTGTTCGCGTCCGTCATCTCGATGCTGATCTGCGCGAGGTAGTTCGAGTGCGTGCGCGAGAGGATCTTCTCAGTAGTGGTTCAGGTTTTGCGTCATCGTGATCAAATGGTCCTGGATGTCCGACAGGTACAGTCCCTATCACACGCAACGCGTGAAAAAAACAAACAAACGATGGATGGATGACACGCACGATGTCGCTCGTCGGCGCCACTTTCCAGTTCTCGTTGCACCGCTTCGCGAGACCCTTGACGACGTCCGCCTTGTTGCCCATCAGTCTGAGCAGGCCCATGACCTTTTTGCGGCACCGCCCGATGCGGCGCAGCATGTCGCTCTGCTCGGCGTCCTTGAGGATGAGCACGAGCTCGTCGATGCTGTCGACTTCGTACTCGATGCTCTGGATGAGCGGGCCAAACGCATCCGTGATGTCGTCGATGAGCGCGTACGAGATCCAGTCGGACGTGACGCTGATGTAGTCTTTCAGCTGCTTGATCCGCCGTCGCACGTTTTGGGGGTGGGGTGTTGGGCGGAAGTGGAACTATGGCTGTTTAGCTACGTTTGAGCTATCCAACAGGGAGAGGCAATCTCACGGAGAGTATTCCCTCGCGGAACACGATAATGTACATGTTCAACGGCTCGAGGTGTGTTGGGCTGTACGGATCCTGGTCGAAACTTCGGAAACAGACGAGATAGTATGTTCGGAAGAGCTCGATCTTCTCACGCGCTTCCTCCATTTGGATATCCTCTGCGGTAAGCGGATGGATTCCAAACACCTGTTGTACCACATTTGGTAAGACATTCTCCATTCGAAAGTAAGAGCGAACGTACCTTGGAGAGCATCTTCATCTCCTCGTCGGTAGGTGAAAGGATATCGAGCCACCATGTATGTCCCTCAAAGTCGGCGTCATTGACCAGAGGGAGTTTATGTACATCTCTGCCATTTCCGACTTGGGGTATCCTCGCATCCTCGCGGCTGTAACGGGAGAAGGGTGATGTTAGATGAGGCCCAGGCACCGAACCCGTCCGCCGCTCCTGCGGGGATGCCGCCCCGCCAATTCCGGAAAACATGTCCTCGAAAGACTGGCCGTCCGCAGGGAGTTCGCTCAGACTCCTTGCGTGAATGGTTGCGCTCAATGCATTGGAATAGAAAGAGAACCTGTATGGTCTGTCGTGTCCGACCGCCTCGACGACGGTGGCCGGAAGGTCGGCATACGAAGGAACGACAGAGAGTGGAGGGGCGATTCCGGCGGACAGTGATGCAGGTGGGGCGCCGGGTAACCCTTCGAACAGTGCCATCTTCCCGCCGCCATGACGTCGTGGCATCGCATTGCTCTGGCTCAGTTTGCGCTCTCGCATAGTACGCGGTGCCGGAAGCCGGAAATCCGTCCCGCCACTGGACCCTACAGTCCCCGCTCGCACTCGCCTGCGAAGGCTTGCGTGTCCGCAGCACCTGCGGGCGCTCTTCCGAGGGGCTGTTCAGCAGGCCAAGGCGTTTCTTCTCTGCCTTGGCGAAATCTTCCATCGTTCCAAAGTCGAACGACTGCCGGCCTTGAATAGCGGAAGGTTGGTAAAGCGGCAAACCGCCGTCGAAATGGTGTTCGGTGCTGCCGAGAGAGCCGAGGAGGTGGGGTTCGTGCGTTTGGGCCAAGTGGTGTCCCATGTCTAAGCCCAGTCGCAGGTCCTCCGGCGTAAGCGCGCGCCTGTAGGGGCCGTCATTACGCGCCTGCCGAGGAGTACCCCCACGTGCGATCTCTAAGTCCCGTTCCTCCTGCGGGAACAGAGTTGGGAAGGTGCTTTCCTCGTGGTGTCGATGCGTATCGGGCTCGGGGTCATCGTGTTCCCGGATCGCGAGTGGGGAGGCGACAGGCGAGACAGAAACCGATCCCTGCCGGGCACGCGATAGATGCAAGGCCATGTCTACGTCGAGCGTACGCTGACGTTCACGAGCGTCGGGGTCCATTGGGTTGAAAGGACGGGAAATGGTTGGGGACCTTCGCGCGGTGACTTCGGCGTCACTGTCCTGGGATGAACTGCGATATCGTGTTGGGGAGCTGTCATGGCCGCTGTGGATCGACCTTGGGGAGGACATGGGCGGGTCATTGGTCGAGGCCATCGAGACAACAGAGTCGGAAACTTGTTTTTACATGAGAAGGGTAGCTTCAAAAATAAATCGTTACGCACGGGAGGATACAAATAGAACACCGAGAATAAGAGAAGGTTGGAATGCCGAGGATAGTCGAACGTGGGCGCCGGGTTGGAGATGGAGAGAGCGAAAGTCGTTGAATCTTATGGAACTGATAGGGAGTCTTGACGCTTAGCGAGCTTCTGTTCCACGACAGTTACGGAGTTGTGTCCATGAGAGATGAACGACATACGCTATTCCTGCTTCAAGTTGAACATGCTACGGGGGTAACAGACTGGCAGGTGCTGACCAATTGTTGTGCAAAATCCTCTAGTTCCACTCTCCGGGAAGTGACGTCGAGTCGACTGAGGCACGAGCAAGCAAGCTTGTCTTTTTCTTGGCCGTTCGGAGTGTGCAGGTTGGTGGATTACTAAGGGCGCATGTGATTGGTCGATCGGAGAAGATCTTAAGCAAATTTCCCCCTACACGTGACTGCAGAGTTCCTCACATCTGGATCCCAGTCACGGTCTACAACGCGTTCCTGGCCGCACTGTACCTCGCTTAGCACAAACTACGAGCTGCACGTGTTGCGGGTATCCCCCGCCGATGTTGAGAAGTAGGCCTTGTTCTACCTGATCGCCACGGCCCTGCCCAACCGACTTTGACCTGCTCTTCGCGCCCCGATATTCTCAAGGGCATCGATGCCGCACGTTTCCCAGCATGCGCACGCAGACTCCACCAGGGACTACGATACTTGTCCGTGACCCAATTCGGTCCGCAGGAATCAGCGCTGTTGGTCAAGCACCCACATGGGCGTACTCGACGCCGTCACGAGGAAGTCACGGCGGACCACCATTGAAGCAATCGGAGAACATTGTGATGGGACAGGGCCTTCGTTACTTGAAAAAAAAAACGCGCGCAAGGGCCTGTCGCTCCCTATGGTAGCAGCGGCAGGGTTCTCTCGACCACGCGCCACCGGTAAGTACGAATCGACACATTAGTACTGCGTAATAGGATACACAAAATGAGAAAATATTATTGATTAGTACTAGTATAGTGATATCCAAGATCCCAACAGGAATATATGCCCTATCGCACACGCACATTTAAGAGATCGGCAGACGCGTTAAACAATATCATACCGGCAATGCGAAGGACGCAGTGCATGATCTCCGATACGCTCAGCCCGCTGCGATGGACCCGCAATGGCTGCTATGGCCGAGTCGGCATCCGATGGCAGGGACAACGATTGCGGTAGAAGATCTAGGGTAGTCATGGCGTCTGCGTGGGTTGTGCGATTCACCGAAGGAGGGCCAACGTCCTTATCCCTGCGGCCGCCATCGTCCCCGGCAGCAATACTTAGATCAAGTGCAGAGGACGGTCCTGGAGAAGTGCTGGGAGTAGTAGCTATGATTGCACGATGAGGTTCTGGGAAAGACGACGAGAGATCGGGTCGAGTCGTGGGCGAGTGTGGTAGCGGCGGACCTGTGGGAACTATATTGTCGAGAACCGGATCAGAAGAAGCCGGTACTGGGAGATTTGGTGGATCGGAAGGCGTTAGGAGGTCTAGATTGTACTGGGGGTAACAGCGGCTGGTGGAGAGGTAGAGGAAAGAGGAAGAGTGCGTGTCGAAGTATCGGGAGTGTCGTGGGGTACTGTCATAGCTGAGGTGACGATGTTTCGTATTGCTCCGGCGGTTGTTGGATCTGAGGTAACAGGAATGCGGGACCTTTCTGTAGTTGTCTGATGAACGGAGAGCAAACCGTCGAGCAGCGACACCTCTGTGAGGCTTTCGACAACACGAGGTGGGGGAGGCACGGATGAGGAATGCACACCAGGATTGGAGAGGGAGGCAGGGGGCAGCGCAGCGCTATCGCGCAGGACAGTACCGTGAATATGACCAACGACGTTGCAGACTGGATACGAAGATGGGTTGAATAGAATGCGATCCGAATCGTCAGTGGAGGCGGAGAACCGTGTTGGGGCAGAACCGGTGTTTTGATGTAGAGCGGCGTAGACGTTGCGAATCGGTCGCAGGGTAAGGAAGGTCATCCGCCTGTCGTTTTCATTCTGCCCACGCAGAACGATTTGATTCCAAAGAGTACAAAACGCGTGCCGTAGTTCAGGTGACGGCGTATCTTGCACATTGATATCGGAAGCTACTTCTAGAACATTCAAGAACGCATCCGATGGCCAGTACTCTTCCTCGAAATGGCTAAACTGCTGGCGAGTAATGTGAATCAATATGGCAAATGACAGGTTGTCACCGTGCGCAGTGTACTCTCGGAGGACAGATCCTGGGACACCCAGTTCGTTGGAGGCGAGAATAAACCAAGGATCATCGCGCCGTCGTACCCTTGCGACAATACTGGAGGTTGTAGCTCGTGTTACCAACTTAGTATCTTCATCCGTGTTATTGCGCCAGCCCCCCACAATCTGCAAAATTTCAGTGGCCACCGGATCACTATCCTGGTCGTTGGACAAAATCACGTCAAGGACATTAAATGCCAAGATGGGGTCGTGTGCTGGATCGATGACCTTCGCACATATCATGGCTCGCCGTTTTTTGACAGAAGCAGGCAGCAAATCCGATGAGAAAGTGCGGTCCAACAACCCGGTCAATGGTTGAAAAAGCTTCCACTTTTGCTCGTTAGTGAGACCGAGTAGAGGATCGTTAACCATCTTGGAAGTGCGGAAGCCGGGTAAGCCAGAATAGAAGCGCTCCAATTCGTGATCTTCGTCCAAACAATCGAAAGTCCACAGGAAGGCGCGAGTGTCGATCTCTGATCTGGAATTCGAAGCAGTTTCTTCGGCTGTCCTATGCATGCCCTGCAAAAGCAATTCGTGGTAACGGCCCCAGGATCTCCGAAAGACAGGGCGACGACAGTAAACCAACCAAACGAACCACCCACGAACCTGAGAGACGATATAACATATCCCAAAAACAATGAACCACACGGAGGATGAAAGCGATGTGTAGTATGGGCTATCGTGACGAAAAATTGGCATGAGCGTGATGCACCCGTACAGAGCCGTGCAAACGCTGACCCAAGACAACACCAATTTGAAAATCGTGATATAAACGTTGCTAAGGAACACAACCAGGCCGGCAAAGAATAGGAACAGGGAAACGTGGAGGAGCGCGGGCAATGTTTCGACAGCCCATGGGAGGAGATACTTGTCAACACCTTCGGCAAAGAAGGCACGAATTCGTGCTCGCTTATGTGGACTGTAACGCGACTGAGTGACCCTGAGATATCTTCGTGCCCATTGCTACAGTAACGCCGCGAGCAGAGCACAGGTAAGACTGATCACTAAGCTCATAAACCAAAGCGAGTTTACCCAAATCGCGTAGTTTGGTGGAGAGAATGGGGGTGGTGAAGCAGGGAGGGTGCTTGAAATGTTGAGGTCGGCAACAGTCTGATAGATGTTCGCGAGATAAAAATTGGAGGTATCCAGTGGGTTGGGTCGAATGTCCTGGATCGACACTGAGATCAAGGACGCAACAGTAGCAGAGAATAAACCAGTCTATGACAATTGGGTCGGTATGAAGCACCAGTTTACAGTAAAAGCTAGAGACGCACAAATATGAGGACGCCGTCGGCATCCGCTTTCCAGTTCTCGGCCATCTTCTTGTCCTCTTCCGTCGCCATTTCCATATACATTGAAAAAATAGGCCCGGAACCATCGACGAAATTAGATGCACCATGTGGTTCTTGATTCTGTGCTGACGGGGGTGGGAACTGGTAGTCACCTATTTTGGCAGCGGTGATGTTGTGAGAACGGCGAGGATAGTGCCATGTGGGAGAATGGTACCTTCACCAAATCCTGCGTTAGGTACGTTGCTGGCCTCGTGAGGGGCTCGGGACATTGGATACTATGGTATGAGTTGATTGTGGAGCGTAGGATGCGGTGGGGTAGAACACTTATGGAACGGTCAGGCGATACTGTAGTTCAACCGAACGAGCGCCCTCAACGGGTTTCAGCTCTCGTAAGTCTGGAATTGCGTGCGTGCGTCTCCTGTAAGCAAAGGGGGACCGTCTCAAAAATTGTCGAATATTGCTCATTTCGTATTGAACTCAAGCCGATTCCGGTGATATAACCATAACCCTACCACCAGCTGCCCTTCTCTGTATCGCAGCAATTGAACGCTTCCCTGTGACTCGTATCCGTTAACAATTCTGTATCCCTGGCTCTGTTCTACTATTTCCAAGCGGGTCGTACCGAGAGATCCTAAGAAAGCTCAAGCTCAAGAATCAGGCGACGGTATGCACATGTTGCAGGTCTCCCGCGCCAAGTCGCCGCCGACGTCGAGATATCGCGCCCTCAGATCCTCAGAGAAGAGCACTTTGCATCCTCTCCCCCTCACTTCTTTTCCTTATTGATGCTGTCAAATAAAAAGCAGTCCCTGCCGGCTTGTACAAGGCCTACGTAGACGTATTCGGTCCGCAGAGTGAGTGCTGGGTGGCCCGCCTGGCTCGCGGGCATGCTCGAGGTCGCCGCCATCGCCCTGCGCCATAATTGGGAAGTCAATGCGTTTGCAGCGAAGCAGTCCGAGGCTCCTATGATCGGATACCCACGTCGGACTCAGGACTGATGTCGATGAGCAACGTTCTCTCGACCTGCAACCAACAGCAGCAGCCCGGAGCGGGCCGAGCTGCTGTAGATCGTTTCCCGCTTTCCACAATCCGGTGCACGGGCACTATATTAGTACTACATTGGGGTTTCGCCAGTGATGCATGCGGAGCATGTGGCCATAGAATCAGTTTCGCCGTACTACTCTCGTCATCTCTGTGCTCCTCACCACGCACGTTAAGTCCGTCCACGATGAGACACGACATGTCCGTTATTACGGACGAAAGCGCAGCTTGTTATACAACATCTTATGCAGAATAGAAATGCTTGTTTTTCTCATCTCGCCTACATGTACTACCTAAATCCAGTGCACCAGGTCTTTATCTTCTTCGCTCAGGTACGGATCGAGTCTGTCATAGAATCCATCTGGTTCCCTGACAACGGTTACAGGCCGACCAGAGCGCTCACAAGCCGTGATAAATTGCTCGAAGAATTCCACCTGCAGGCAGTCTGTGTAAAACAAGCCAAGTGCTGGCAACACATCAGCGAACGTCTCGCTGGTGTGTCCACTGGGGGCGTCGTATCCCCCATAATTGGCGTCCAAATGCAATGTCCGCACAGCGGTGAATGGATGGAGGATTTGCACCCAGTCATCATGGTATATCCTTGGATGAGTTCCGTCGTATTCAATGGAGAGATGGCGCACGTCCGAGAGTTTAGTGGAGAACTGGCTGAACATGTGAACCACATGTGAGACTTCCCATCGTGTGCCAATGAATGATATCTGGATCATAAAATCGTAGCGTGGGTGACGAAATTGAATGCCAATGTCGCCATGAGAGAAAAAGCAGATATCTAACCACCCGAACTGCGTTAGATCTTCCAAGCGATTGATGAACTCGAAGAGTTGCGCAACTCGAAAGTCAACCGTGACGCCAACAGGCAGATGTAGGAAACGTATTTCGATCGTCTTGATTTGAGGGAGGTCGATTCAGGCCAAAAAATCCTCCAAATAACCGCTGACGCCAAGGAATTCGAAGGACGTGAGAGCGGGAAGGACAGTTCGCATTACTGGCGATGGGCTTGTTCTACCGGGAAGGGACTTCGTCGATCGGAATCCCGAGTCGATGCAAAGAGATCGGAGATTGGTCAACGCGGCCAGACCCACAACCATTGCCTTGGGTGAAATGTAACCAGCCTTGGGTATGTCGCCAAGGCGGAGCTCAACGAGGTGACTTGTCGACAAAAGAAGCGTTGGCAACGCTGGAAAGGTAAGTCTTTTAACGAGATTTCCTGTAAACACGACGCAGATCCACTCAAGAATCCGACTGGCGCATAGAAACACGGAACCAAATTGAGCCTCAGATATGTCAAAGTTGGATATGGCTGCTGCAGGGCCTTGGCCAGCTTACCCAGCTGTGTAGGTATTACACCAAGGTTGAGAACGCACACGCGATTGGGGTGCTCAAGTGCAGCAAGGTGATTATCTTCGTCGCTACAAGAAAGCTTGTGAAAGGTATTATAGTAGTCAACGACGACAGGAAGGGCCGGCCAGTAATTCAGATGACTCCTGACAGGGGTTCTGTGTGCGCAACGAATTCGGATATCGAGACGGTTTGGTGATGCAAATATGATTTGTCGCCATCGTCGGCAAACGTGCACCAGTCTATCCCATTTCCATGGTCGGTAAGGGAGTTGGCAGCCCTCAAGTTCGCCAAATTTATAGGAGTCAAATATAACAAGCAAGACGTCATCCGATAGCGTGTCGATCGTTGTTGCGTATCCGTGATTCTTGCCTAAGCCACACAAGTCAGTACTTGTCGCGGTCACCCCTGGCAGATGGGTGTTGGAAGACGTACCTTGAGCGCTTACCTCCCCTTTTATGTTGCGGCGACTTGAAGAAATCAAGCCTTCACAAGAGCCATGTGAACTGGAGGACAGTTAAAGGTGGGTACTTGGTTGATTGGTCCAGAAATGAAATACGGCTGTGCACACCTGTGAGAGCCCATGATGTAGTGGTGGTGAGATAGTTGGCGAAGCGGTGGCCCCTGTCTGAGTCAATCCGCCACCACTCCAGCTCTGCGCGCCGAGAGCTCCCGAATGCGTTGAATAGTATTCAAACTGATAAATTAGGGTCTACTATAGCTACAGGGGCTCGCTCCCTGCGCACCTCTGGATATTCCTAACTGTCATGCTGACGACCTGTGCGTTTAGCAGTACGCACGCGCAGACACCACCGGGGATGTGTCCGCGATCCAAGTCGTCGCGGAAATCATCGCCGTTGGCGCGTAGGCGTGCTCGGTCCAGGCGTCGTCGCTTGTCGCCCTGCGCCGGAACGAGACAGTCACGGCGGGGGTAACACCGCCATTGAAGCAGTCAGAGACTCTTGTGGTGGGATGGTGTGCCTTCGTTACCTTCAGACGCGCACAAGAATCTGTCGTTCTCCATGTCGATGGCGGTAGCGTTCTCTCGACCACATGCCAAGTACTCGAGTTTACACATATTTCACATTTGTGCCGCGTGACAGGATTTACAAAATGAGAAAAGGTTATCGAGTAGTACAGTATAGTGATGTCCAAGAACCCAACGATATATGCGCATCGCACACGCAAGAGATGTAGCGAGTCATAGACTTCGACCCGAAGGGAAAGTGTAGATAGAAGTGATAGAGAAGAGAATAGAAAACACGGAAACGTAGACGGAAGTACAGACGTAGACGCAGACGGAGATTGTTAATGCAAAGGTAAGAGCACGGATGATATGTAAGTGACCCTAGGGTATACGTGTGCTCAGTAATCGAATAGTAACAAGCGTATCGTTCCAAGCCCAGCGTCTTACAAAGATTTGCGGACGCGTTAAACGATATCATACCGGCAATGCGAAGGATGCGGAGAATGATCTCCCGCACGCTCAGCCCGCTGTGATGGTCCCACGATGGCTACTATGTCTAAGTCGGTATCCGATGGCCGTGACAAGGATTGCGGTGGAAGATCTAGGGTGGTGATAGTGCTTGCGTGGATTGTGCGATTCACTGAGGGAGGGCCAACGTCCTTATCCCTGCGGCTGCCATTGTCCCTGGCAGCAATACTTAGATCAAGTGCAGAGGACGGTCCTGGAGAAGTGCTGGGAGTAGTAGCTATAATTGCACGATGAGTTTCTGGGAAAGACCACGAGAGGTCGGGTCGAGTCGTGGACGAGTGTGAAGGTAGCGGCGGACCTGTAGGAAGGACATTGTCGAGAACCGGATAGGAAGAAGCTGACGATGGGAGATTCGGTGGATCGGAAGGCGTTAGGAGGTCTGCATTGTGATGGAGGGCAACGGTAACGGGTAGGGAGGTAAAGGAAAGTGGAGGGGTGGATGTCGAAGTGTCGGGAGTGTAGTGGGGTACTGTTATACCTGAGGTGACGACGTCTCGTATTGCACCAGTGGCAGCTATGTCTGGCGAAGTAACGGAAATGCGGAGCCCTTCTATGGTTGTCTGATGGACGGGGAGGGAATGGACGAGCGGTGGCACCTCTAAGAGGCTTTCGACAACATGAGGCGTGGAAGGTACGGACGATGAATGCGCATCGGGGCTGGCAAGGGGAGAACGAGAGAACGAGGCCTTATCATGCAGGACAGTGCCGTGAATATGACCTGCGACGTTGCACACTGGATACGAGGACGGCTCCGACAGAATCAGGTCACGACCGGCAGTGGAGACGGAGAACCGTGTTGGGGCAGAATTGGTGTCTTGATGTAGAGCAGCATAGACGTTGCGAATCGGTCGCAAGATATGGAAGGCCATCGGCGCATCATTGTCATTCCGCATATGGAGAACAATTTGATTCCAAAGAGCACAGAACTCGTGTTGCAATTCAGGTGACGACGCTTGTACATTGAAACGAGAAGCTTGTTCTAGAACCTTCGAGAAAGCATACGACGGCCAGTGCCCTTCCCGGAGATGGCTAAATTGCTGGCAAGTAATGTGAATCAATATGGCAAGTGACAGGCTGTCACCGTGGGCAGAGTACTCTCGGAGGACAGATTCTGTGACGCCCAGTTCATCGGAGGCGAGAGTGAACCAAGGGTCGTCGCGCCTTCGCGCCCTTGCGACAATACTGGATGTTGTAGCTTGTGTTACCAAAATACTACCTTCATCCGTGTTATCGCCCCAGCCCCTCATAATCTGCAAAATTTCGGAGGCCAGCGGACCACCATCTTGGTCATTGGATAAAATTATGTCAAGGGCATTAAATGCAACGATGAGATTGTGTGCTGGATCGACGGCCTTCGCACATATCATGGCTCGCCGCTTTTTGACAGGCGCGGGAAGTAAATCGGATGAGAAAGTGCGCTCCAACAACCCGGTCAATGGTTGAAAAAGCTTCCACTTTTGCCAGTCAGTGAGACCGGGCAGAGGATCGTCGACCACCTTGGAGCTGCGAAAGCCGGGTAAGCCGGAAAAGAAGCGCTCCAGTTCGTGATCTTCGTCCAACCTGTCGAACGTCCACAGGAAGGCGCGAGTGTCGATCTCTGATCTGGAATTCAAAGCAGTTTCTTCGGCTGTCCTATGCATGCCTTGCAAGAACAACTCGTGGTAATAGCTCCAGAATCTCCGAAAGACTGGTCGACGATAGCGAACCGACGAAACGAACCACCAATGAACCTGAGAGACGACATGCCGTATCCCAAAAACAATAAACCAGACGGAAGACGAAAGGGATGTATAGTATGGGCTGTCATGACGAAAGATTGGCATGAATGTGATGCATCCGTACAGGGCCGTGCAAACACCGACCCATGACAACACCAATTTGAAAGCTGTCGTATTGACGTTGCTAAGGAACACAACCAGGCCGGCGAAGAACAGAAACAGGGAAATGTGGAGGAGCGCGGGAAGTGTTTCGACAGCCCATGGAAGGAGAAACTTGTCAACACCTTCGGCAAAGAACGCACGAATTCGTGCTCGCTTATGTGGACTGTAACGCGACTGGGTGACTTTGAGATATCTTCGTGCCCATTGCTGTAGCAAGGTCGCGAGCAGGGCACAGGTAAGACTGATCACCAAGCTCATGAACCAAAGAGAGTTGACCCAGACAGCATACGTTGGCGGAGAGAACGGGGGTAGGGAAGAAGGGAGGGGAATGTTCGATTGATTTGGGTTGGAAACGGTCTGATAGATGTTAGCAAGATAGAAGTTGGAGGTATCCTGTGGATTCGGTCGAATGTCCTGGATGGACACCGAGATCAACGATGCGACAGCTGCAGAGAATAAACCGGTCTGCGATCATTAAGTTGGTATCGGGCAGGGCATTAGATTATGGGGACGCACAAATATTAGTATCCCATCAGCGTCCGCTTTCCATCCTTCAGTCATCTTCTTGTCTTCTTCCGAAGCCATTTCTAGATACATTGAGAAAATAGGCCCTGAGCCGTCGACAAAGTTTGATGGTACTTGATTTTGCACCGGGTTCTGGTAGTCACCTGCGGGAGCGTCAGTGTCGGGACTGAGCTAAAGTGGGAGCGAGGTACCTGTTCCCGGGCTTATACCTGCCTCCATTACGTTGATATCTTGGTGAGGAGCTCGGGACATGGTAAGTTACTTGGTGCTGTAAGTTACTAGCCGGTTGTTGAGAGTGCTTACGTATGCTGTCTCGTGCACCGATTTGGGCGTCACGTTGGATTTCTGAGTTTGCTGTCTTGCTCTCGTTTTGTGCTACACTCTTAGTCGCCGCATTCTGCAAGGTTCCCGAGTTATGAATGCCCTTCTTACCCAGTGAAGAGAGAGAGAAATGGGAAAGTGTGGGACAAGAACGCGAGGGCACAAATTGCCTCAGGCTCATGCACAGGGCCAGACAATGGTAGCTTTAAATGTGTATTGACCGAACTATTGACCATTCGATCTGAATCCCTCAGATATAACCCTTCCGTTCTGTGTGGAATGCGGAGAACAACAGATGAAAAAATACCCCTCTCTACCGTGGAACCTTCGGCATCCACCTACGTCAATGTCCTCGACCTTTCGACCTGGTGCAGTTGCCGTCCAGAACATCGCAGACCGTTGCACTTCTTCGGATATTCCAGACGTTCCAACGCTACCATCTCCTACACCATTTTCTCTACAATATTCTCCCCACAGGTCCGCTATTCATCTCTAGACTCTTTCGTGACCAGATCTGACCTTTTCCCAGGACCTCATTTGTCGCTGCTAGCTCCCTCTGTATTGCAAGACAGTAGACGCCCTTGGCCCCCCTTCGACAATTCGGGAAAATATTATACCTGCCCCGGATCAGATACTACAGTTTCCGTCAGTTACTGATGTAGTCGTCGCAGGTCCTTCACGGCGTTCTCTTAGTGCCGAGAATACAGCGGAATTCCCTCTGCCCTTTGCATAGCCAATATGATATCGTGTAGGGTATCCTTGACCGCACCATCTTCTTTTCTCAAAAATTTCTGACGTATATGACTCCATACTTTCACGTACTTACAAGAAGTGCTCGCTGCGCTGCGCTCCTTCCTTACCGCTACCACTATTGCTTCACTGCACGCAAGCACGTGACCGCCGCGTCCACCATTCACTCGTCCGCCACTCTGTCACGGCGCGCAAGACTTGTCATGACGCCACGTCACAGTGCTATCACAACACGGCCACGCAAGCGGCCATGACGCCGCGTGAAATCCCATTGCAATATCAACTCAACACAGTGCGCAAGTCCCGCCACGATAAGTTGCAAATGACGGGCAGTGAGGCCACTACGACGAGAGCAGCAAGACCTTGACGATAGTCATGACCACAACTGCGACAGAGCAGCTATGACCGCAACCACGGCAATGCAAGGCGAACTATGAATATGGCGGTTACGAGCCTTGGACAACTATGCGCTGGCAACAACGGTGACAACGGAAGGCGATGGGACGTTCGCTGGCCACAATGTTGGCCCCTTTCTTACATTTCGTACAGCTATTGGTTTGTTTCTCTTATCGAATACACGAGATTTCTATTTTTTTATTTACTTTCTTCCCGTGTGACTAGTGTGGTCGTACCTATGCAAAAATCGACTTTTTATTTTCTGTAGCTTCAACGACACATCGTAGCTACTTCGTATTATACATACCAATAGAAGAATGGATATACGTTTCGATGGTGATTTTTGCCTATTTTTCTTTTGGCTCGTAGGAAGCACAACCGACTTCACCCCCCGATCCAAATGTGATCACGCGCTGGCCCCCCAAGGTGAGATTACCTTCTACAACTCTATCGCCTGTACGATATTACCCCAAATTCATAATGGGTGTTCTCATTGGTCTATTATAACACTCTATTCCAACAGATCTGCGTGGCATTTATCAAGATCGTTGGGATCTGGTGGTCTGGGTCTTTACTTTTTACGACTCACTTCTCTTGTCGCACTATCGTCGAAATTCTCAATATATTTTTATTTTTTGTTATGATCTCATGTCTACAGATCCTACTATACCTGCTGTATTTTTTTTGGGCAGAAAGGACAGGGTGTTCTGAGGCAGTTTTCAAAATTTGCATCCTCGTGACCATTTGCATCCACTTGACACCATGACACCACTAGTATGGAATGGAACCTGTATCTATCGATATGGAACCGGTGAATGTCAGCCCTCCCGTCTCCCTCTCTCCCAACCTTGTCACTCTTTGTAATCCCACATTCCTTTATTCCCCCACTTTCGAAATGCTGTTCAAGTTCTCCCTCGTCGCTATGATTTCTTCGGGTCTTATGGTCTGTGCCTCTGCGACACCCGCAAACGTAACCGAGCGTGCAAGTCTAGCCCAAGTAATAACTTCGTGTGTTGAACCCCAAACTGCTGCTCTGACATTCGATGATGTGCGTCGGTTTTCTATTTATTCAAAAAAAGTCTCTAACTAGTTTGTGTGCCATACTTAGGGTCCCTACTTGTACATCTACGTGCGTGCTATTCTTATTTCTCTACTTAAATTTTCCGTTTTCGTTGACATATTTCCTTGTCGTTATGCAGGACATCTCGCAGCAACTCATTGCTGCCGGTGCAAAGGGTACATTTTTCTGGAATGGAAACAACTGTCAGTTGCAGTTCTACCTCGAGCAGTCCAAGCACTCTAATAATTTCACTACAATTTAGATGTGTGTATCTACGATCCCGAAAGTGTCATGCGTGTCAAATACATTTACGACAATGGACACATGGTAGCCTCACACACTTGGGCCCACAAAGACCTCGCCACCCTCACTTTCGACGAGATCCACGACGAAATGTGGCGCGTCGAACAAGCCCTCCAGCGTATCCTCGGCGTCACCCCCGCGTTCATGCGCCCCCCTTATGGCAGCTACAACGATCTCGTCCGCGAAGTGTCGTTCCAGCGCGGACAGAAGATGGTCACCTGGGACTTTGATTCGGGTGATTCGACCGGGTCAACGGCCGCGCAGAGTAATGCGGCTTATGATGCTCTTGTTGCGCAACATCCGTCAAACGTTCTGGCGCTCAACCATGAAGTCTATGGTAAGTAGTTAATTTTAATATTGTATGTTTACCCGCTGGCTTTGGCTGACCTTTTGCGTGTTATCTTAACTTGTAGAACAAACTGCACACGTCGTTGTCCCCCATGCCATCAAAACGCTCCAGGCTGCGGGCTACAAGCTCGTCACTGTGGCCGAATGCTTGGGCCAGCAGCCGTACCAGTCTGTCGTTGCCCCTCAAACCGTCAGTGTTATCTCTCGTTGCCTCCGTCAGCCAGGGCTTCAGTTTTACTGATTTATTTTTTCTCTTGTTTCTAGGGCTCGTGGACATGCTAGTCGACTCATCCGAACTAACTTACTACCCGTCGTGAATTGATGTACGCGGACAATGATTACAATAGCACTTTTGCTTATACATACTACGGACTCGCCCCCACCCAATATCGTTCGCTTAATTCTACCATGTTCTCGTGATCCTTTTCAGCATCGTTAGCGACCTACTCTGTTCAGCTTCCCAGGAGACGTCACAGCGAGGCGGAGACGTACACATGGTACTTGAATATTATAGCTTGAATAGGAATGTGACGATGGGATTTCCAGAGAATCGATCGACCACGAGTTTAATAGGTGGGTATGAAAAAGGCGGAAGGACCCTTCAATCTCAAGGCACTCACTGCGGCGGTACTCTCGCCTAACTCCTTGACATCTCCGAATAAGACAGACTTTTCCTCGCAGTGTCATCAAGTAGAGTCGACCGTCCTCAGCTACAAGGCCCTGAATTGTAGAACAATTGAGTGTTTTTTGGATCCATTTATATCCCCGGATAGACTGTGTCGTTTCTCAGTTGTTGCCACATTAACCAAACAATCCTAGCGTGAGAACATTCAAAGTCATAATGAACCCTCCGATAAACCCAAGATAAACCTCTCATAGAGGCCAACTTTGGGTCCATGCCCATTGCCCCTGGGACACAAACTATACTTTGACGTTCTAAATATCGGGAATGTGTTGTCTGGAGGATCCTGGGAAGGTGAAGAGGTCCCAGACCGAGATGCTCAAGGGGGGTGCGGAATTGCACTGAGATATAGGATGTACATTTAGTGATTGGCCCGGGTAACCCTCGGGTTCCTGAGGGCTACCCGCATCCGTACCCGAGAAAACCCATACCCCTTCTCAGGGGTACGGGTTCCCGCGGGTACGGGTCGGGGGTCTCGGGGGTTGGCCGGGTTTGTACTACGGGTCTGGGTACAGGTAAACTACAACAGGTACAAGCCGTTCCATAATGCGGCAAGTTGCCAGCGACGAGGCAGACTCGTGGTGCCACCAACTCAGAGTCTCGGACTGAGTTGGACTTGTCAACGCATCGACACAGCGTTGTTCTCTCTGACCTCGGACTTGTCAACGCGTTGACACGGCGTTGTTGTCTCCCTGTTTAAACATCTGAGTTGTCGTTGTCGGTATTGTTGTCGGCATTGTCGATGTCGTCACCATTGTCTTGCTGTTTTAAAGCCATGCTGTTTCACACAAATACAAGGGGTCTAGAATCCAAGCAAATGAGGGCAAGAGATATATTGAACGAGTCAGAACGACGCTAATTGAAACCTCAGGCTGACATCAGTTATGCTGGGGTTCATCTGCTTTCCTGGTGACTTCATCTCCAAGGGCCGCCTTGATATCTCTATCGCTAATCAGGTCAAGTGTGCTCCACATCCCGACACAGAGCAGGGCACGCGTTGACTCGAATGAGAGTCGGTTATGGACATGGGGAAGGACAAGACGGCCTTGACTAAACACCCGCTCAACGTCGACTGTAGTGGCTAAATAGAAGTTGTAAATGATCCTAACAGATAGTGAAAGGTAGAGGATACGCACCTGGGATCGATAGATAATTGCGTGCCATACGTGAGAGGCTGGGGAAGCTCTTACGCCTCTCATACCACCATGAGAGCGCGTCCTTCACTTCCTCGACTCCAGTCGCGAGGTAGTGATCAAGTTCGTTATTACGATCCGAGGACATCACGGACGTGAGGGCAAGGTCGGGCAATTCGTCAAATATATTCTTGGCTCTCGAAAAAGTCTGCAAATCAAACAGTTAGCCAATAAAAGAAAAGAGCAGTTCTACTTACAACTTTGTCACCGTCATCCTCCACACTGGCATTGTTGTTGTCGTCCTGGCCTTCGTCCAACTTGTAGGACCGGCTGAATTCCTCTTGAACGATATCGTGTGCGGCTTGAATCCATGCGTCCTCCACTTATGTTTCTTGAAGTATTCCAGCTTGTGGCGAGGATGGAGCACTGAGAGCACATGTGTTAGCATGTTAGAGACAAGTATATGATGACTTACCCATAGCAATACGATACACTTCTGAGTGGTCAGTTTTGTTATAGTACTGGTTCATCGCGTTCTTGCCAATAGCGAGCGCCGCGCATATGGAAGGCCCATATTGATAAGGGCTGTTGGACGCTGTGGCGAGGACCTTGTCGATGTGATCCATTGCCAGGATAACTGCTGCAAGGTTTGGCGTTCCTCGTGAAAAATACAGCGTCGCGTCCTTAAAAATCTGTCCAAAAAGAATGTCAGAGATAGAAGAAGATAACGAAACAACAACTCACTTTCAATACATCACAGAGTTCTCCCACAATTTTCCATTCCGTCGGTAGCAATTCGTATTTGCGAAGATCATAATCGCGGCTGGCGGTTATTGCGTCAATTGCCGTGCGATACCTGAGGGCGAAGTCCAGCATGTCGTACGTCGAGTTCCAGCAAGTTGAAACATCGCGTGGCATCATGCACTTCGGGAGGCGGTGGGTTGATAGGGTTGCAAACCATTTGGGGAGGAGAAGGGTTGTGGAGTTCTTGAGAGCAAAGGCGAGTCTACGCAGCTATGTACCACGTCAGTAAAATGTGCGACGAGTCAAACAATTAACATACCTTGATCAACATTGATCGCATGGGCTGTGTGCTCTCGTCGAGCTGGTTTGCCTCTTCTTCTGTTAGCCCGTCACAGAGGTCCACCCAAGGGTTGAGTGGCTGATCATCGTCATCGTCGTCGTCGTCGTCAGCCTCCCATGTCTCCTGCTCTGCGTGCTCCTCAGAGTCAAGGTCCTTAGCTAAGTCGGCAAGCGCTTGAGCGGCCTCGTCAAGAATGGCACCAGGGTTGGCCTTTGGTACATCAAATTGCTTGAGAATGGCCTTCGCTACGATGTTGATCGTGTGCGCGAAGCAGCGTGTCTGGTTGGCAGCACCCGGAAACCCATCGAGCGAGGTACTAAGAGCATTGATCATTGTGTCATTGTTGGACGCGTTATCGGTTGTGATGCTAAGGACCTACAACAATGTAAGTCCAGCGCACACTTCACACTCACTTCCGAGCGATTCACCTTGTCTTTTATCCCAAAGTCTTCGAGGACTTCAACAAATGTGATCGCAAGATTGTCGCCGGTATGGGATTTCGGCACTTCGACAATATCGAGCAGAAGGGCCAAAGGGGCACCATTCTTTTCGAAGTGCACGGTGATAGCTATGTATGCCTTGCAATTTGGCGATGTCCAGGCATCGGTGGCAAAGCTGAGTTTGCCATCGGTTTTCTGACTTTAAGTGAGTACATTAAAGCCCTAATTGTGATAGTCAACGTACCTGTAACAGTTGGGAAATGCGCTCCTGAGCGTGTCGAAAGACACTCTTGACATCGCGTGAGAGCGTTTCAGCGGAAGGGATGTAGTAATCCGGTCGTCCTGTCTTCATCAGGCAACGGAACGCACGGTCGTTGACTATCTGGAAAGGGCGCTTGTTCTCACAGACCCAACGTACGAACTCGGCCCTGGCTTGGGCATTAGATAGTATTACAATTAAATAAAACTTGAGAGCGTACCGAGCCTCAATCTTAGTGTGCTGGCGGTGACTGTAGGTCACCTTTCCTTTCCCAACTCATTTGAATGCTGCTGTAATCGAGCCATTCACACCCTTGTAGTTTCTGAGAACTTCGCGGGCAGTCTTGACATTGTGCGCTGCATCTGCGGCAGCAAGTGCTTCTTCTCCCCAGCAGAATTTTGCATGTCAACGGAGATTGCTGGTGGAACTAGTATCGCCTGTGTAGAGGAAGCGGCGGACAAGTCTTGTGTCACGGCGGCAAGGTCTAGCAGCACACTCGAAGACATGTGCTTTACGCTTGTTGATGTACTCCACAGTCGGCGTAGGTTTGAAGAATACGTAGACTGGTGCATCCCAGTGCTTAGAGAGGCGTTCTATTGAAGTGTCAGTATATCCAATGGAGTGTAAACCAAGGCATGAACGAAGACTCACTCAATTCTGATATATCGTCCTCAACTTCAACTTCGGGCTCATCACTCCAAGCGTTGTCGTCATCGTCATCGTCAGTGCAGTTATCGATTTCAATGGCGTCAGTGGACGATGCAAGTGGGCCTGCAGTATTGGCCTCTTCGTCGCCACTGTCAGTGGCCCCAGAACTTTGATGAGCGTGCTGCAACAGGGGTTGAGGGCGACGGATGGGATTCGGAATTTCTTCAATGGAAGGTTGGGGTGCGACAGGGATAGCTCGGGCATTGATGCTGGTCCTAGGTGTCGTTTTTGCTTTCTTCCTGGCCAACGGATCACCGTTCTCAGTAACACGTTCAGTCGGTCGACGCTTGCGTGGTCCTTGGATGATGTCGGCGTTGGTATCGGAAGTGGTCGGCATGGTTCACACAAGTCGCAAAAGGAGGAAGAAGTAGTGTATGTGCTGGGATTGGGAAAGCTAGGAAACAGGGGGTTAAATACATGCGCTAGTACTAGCCTAGTAGAGCAAGTAGTCCGACGCTGACACCGGGAAAGACACTGGTGGTGCGGCAAGACACTGGCACCGGCGAAACTAGACCTGTTCTAGCACTAAGAAACATCAGAAAAAGTAAGGCCAAAGCTACGAACGGACCTTACTAAATGGTGTCATGCAGCTTCGTGGCATGATACGCGTGGCGGCGTGGGGTAAAAATTGAGGGTGGGCAGACGAAACTAGGGAGACAGGTAAGTAGACAGCGACAAGTCCAGTGGCAGAGGCTCGGAGCCTACATACGGCAAGAGTGAAACACGGCGTTCAAATGCCTGAATGGCTCGGAAAGGGTGAGGGCTGGGCTGTGATGGTGACCAGGGACCAGGGCCAGGTGGCATCGGCGGTGTGAAAGCATGAAGAAAGTCAGAAAGGGAACAGTGAACACCGTGAAAGTCTTGAAGTGGCAGCGGAACTGAGATGCTGTAGTAGGAAAAGTTAGTAACTACGAGTCTACGAAGGCCGTGAATGCCCATCACTGCCAGTGACTCACCCTTGGAAGCGGTGTGCATGGAAACTCACTTGAGGCTCAATGATCATTGATCAACGACATTCAACGCGAATCGTCAACGCGTCAACATGCATCAAACAAGGGGTTACCAGGCACATGACCCGTGGAAACCCGTGTTTGGGGTATGGGTTGGCCTCAGGTTGAGGCTGGCTACCCGTAACCCTACCCGGCAATACCCATGCTGGTACCCGGGCGGGTTACCCGGACCCTTGCCAATCACTATCCATCACACATGCCATTCTATCTATTTGAGACCCCCACACTCATTGCCTTCACATCCAGCCTTCGAGATCGACTGACCAAACCCCAGCTGAGGTCTATCCCACAAATTGCGCAAAGCAACCACTTTCCTTACCGGGAGAGATCAGGTAAGTGTCCATTGTTACTTGTACTACTGGGCTCTAGCTGATGCTTATATACTTGTTTAGGAGTGGCCTACTTTGTTGCAGAAGCCCTCTACAACGTGCGAGAGTCTAGCGTGCATGAATGTCCAGCATGCGCACCTCCGGTCCAACTCGACATGGCCAATGGTCAGCGTGTGCTTGCACACATCGCAAGCCATATACTGCACGATCCATCCATCAACAAATCACAGGAGCCATGCGGGCTCTGCCTCTGACCTGCGAATATGTGCAACATATATTTGACAAGGCACTCCGGGCGGGCTACCAGTGGATGGTCAAGTATAGGGGTATTGTACTGTGCCCTAATGCGATCAAATTTTCTTATTCTGCTGCCATGGTATCCTCCGAATCATCGCCATGCTCAAACATCCCTCTCCAGTGTCCTTACTGCCCAGATGGGTCTCCAGCAGTCTGGTGGTACAACATGCAACTGCACTTCCGACATTGGCACCAAGGCGTTGACACCGCGAAACATGAAGACCTCTGGAAGATAACATCAACTGAGGCAAAGGTGATGGCAGGGATTTGGAAGACTCGCCATAAACAGCCAAAGCGAGGTGGCAAAGGAAAGCAAAAGGTTCCTTTGAAACTTTCGGAGGCGCACAGTTCTCGCAAGCTTTCAAGGTAAGTAATACTTTCATTGACTTTCAAAGCTTGCTAATCATATTACAAACACTAGCTACATGGCACGCGAAGATGAGATGGCTCTTGACGAAGACCAAGACTCAGATGTCATTGAAGAGGGTCTGGGCAGGAATGAATACGGAGATGAGGAAGACGATGGGATCAGCAAGGTCGTGGAAGCAGAGGGGTGGGAGCCAGCCAGCGGAGAACGCGAAGATGAAGCAGAGTGTATTGGTGAATCAGCATCGAGCAACGAGAAAGATACACAAGCCAGGTCAGATTGTGCAGAGAGTGGAGATGGTGTGAGAGGGTTGGGGGTGGTTGATGAGAGTGGCAGGACAAAGATGGGGGATGTTAGCGTTGATCTGGTTGCCGAGTCAAACGAACACGCACCTGAACCCTGTATGTCATCACCTATTTGCATACTCTTTTGCTGCTAAACGTGACCCCCCAGCTGCTGGTGTTCCTGCGTCACCACTTGCAGATGTTGCGGCCAGCCTTGCCACTGGATGTCAGGCAGGGACTGAAGACGATGGCAGCCTCCTAAGAGGTGCACAGATGTCCTCGTTCGGTCATAAATGGAAGCTGCGCAACATGCAGGACATTTCCGTGTGCTTGTGTGGGAACCCTGCAGCACCATCTGCGGGGCGAATGGAAGATGGCCCGGATGAAGTGGTTTGCTGCAGAACAGCTGGATGTGAAACAAAATGGGTGAGTAACAGATCTTGGGTAAAGGTATACTGACATAAAACCATACCAGTATCATCTTGCATGTGTTGGACTTTCATCCCCACCCAGGAGCTGGATTTGCGAGGTATGCCTGAGCGATGCAGGTACACTGAGGCGCAAGCGTGCATGTGTATGACGCTTCAGATATGTCGGTTACCATATTTAGTAGGCACGAGAAAATATTACTATATTTAGATAGGGGCATGCTTACATAAATACCTACCCCCCTATCCCTATCGCCCTTATGAGAAGAATGTACGTAGTGATTGGCAAGGGTCCGGGTAACCCGCCCGGGTACCAGCATGGGTATTGCCGGGTAGGGTTACGGGTAGCCAGCCTCAACCTGAGGCCAACCCATACCCCAAACACGGGTTTCCACGGGTCATGTGCCTGGTAACCCCTTGTTTGATGCATGTTGACGCGTTGACGATTCGCGTTGAATGTCGTTGATCAATGATCATTGAGCCTCAAGTGAGTTTCCATGCACACCGCTTCCAAGGGTGAGTCACTGGCAGTGATGGGCATTCACGGCCTTCGTAGACTCGTAGTTACTAACTTTTCCTACTACAGCATCTCAGTTCCGCTGCCACTTCAAGACTTTCACGGTGTTCACTGTTCCCTTTCTGACTTTCTTCATGCTTTCACACCGCCGATGCCACCTGGCCCTGGTCCCTGGTCACCATCACAGCCCAGCCCTCACCCTTTCCGAGCCATTCAGGCATTTGAACGCCGTGTTTCACTCTTGCCGTATGTAGGCTCCGAGCCTCTGCCACTGGACTTGTCGCTGTCTACTTACCTGTCTCCCTAGTTTCGTCTGCCCACCCTCAATTTTTACCCCACGCCGCCACGCGTATCATGCCACGAAGCTGCATGACACCATTTAGTAAGGTCCGTTCGTAGCTTTGGCCTTACTTTTTCTGATGTTTCTTAGTGCTAGAACAGGTCTAGTTTCGCCGGTGCCAGTGTCTTGCCGCACCACCAGTGTCTTTCCCGGTGTCAGCGTCGGACTACTTGCTCTACTAGGCTAGTACTAGCGCATGTATTTAACCCCCTGTTTCCTAGCTTTCCCAATCCCAGCACATACACTACTTCTTCCTCCTTTTGCGACTTGTGTGAACCATGCCGACCACTTCCGATACCAACGCCGACATCATCCAAGGACCACGCAAGCGTCGACCGACTGAACGTGTTACTGAGAACGGTGATCCGTTGGCCAGGAAGAAAGCAAAAACGACACCTAGGACCAGCATCAATGCCCGAGCTATCCCTGTCGCACCCCAACCTTCCATTGAAGAAATTCCGAATCCCATCCGTCGCCCTCAACCCCTGTTGCAGCACGCTCATCAAAGTTCTGGGGCCACTGACAGTGGCGACGAAGAGGCCAATACTGCAGGCCCACTTGCATCGTCCACTGACGCCATTGAAATCGATAACTGCACTGACGATGACGATGACGACAACGCTTGGAGTGATGAGCCCGAAGTTGAAGTTGAGGACGATATATCAGAATTGAGTGAGTCTTCGTTCATGCCTTGGTTTACACTCCATTGGATATACTGACACTTCAATAGAACGCCTCTCTAAGCACTGGGATGCACCAGTCTACGTATTCTTCAAACCTACGCCGACTGTGGAGTACATCAACAAGCGTAAAGCACATGTCTTCGAGTGTGCTGCTAGACCTTGCCGCCGTGACACAAGACTTGTCCGCCGCTTCCTCTACACAGGCGATACTAGTTCCACCAGCAATCTCCGTTGACATGCAAAATTCTGCTGGGGAGAAGAAGCACTTGCTGCCGCAGATGCAGCGCACAATGTCAAGACTGCCCGCGAAGTTCTCAGAAACTACAAGGGTGTGAATGGCTCGATTACAGCAGCATTCAAATGAGTTGGGAAAGGAAAGGTGACCTACAGTCACCGCCAGCACACTAAGATTGAGGCTCGGTACGCTCTCAAGTTTTATTTAATTGTAATACTATCTAATGCCCAAGCCAGGGCCGAGTTCGTACGTTGGGTCTGTGAGAACAAGCGCCCTTTCCAGATAGTCAACGACCGTGCGTTCCGTTGCCTGATGAAGACAGGACGACCGGATTACTACATCCCTTCCGCTGAAACGCTCTCACGCGATGTCAAGAGTGTCTTTCGACACGCTCAGGAGCGCATTTCCCAACTGTTACAGGTACGTTGACTATCACAATTAGGGCTTTAATGTACTCACTTAAAGTCAGAAAACCGATGGCAAACTCAGCTTTGCCACCGATGCCTGGACATCGCCAAATTGCAAGGCATACATAGCTATCACCGTGCACTTCGAAAAGAATGGTGCCCCTTTGGCCCTTCTGCTCGATATTGTCGAAGTGCCGAAATCCCATACCGGCGACAATCTTGCGATCACATTTGTTGAAGTCCTCGAAGACTTTGGGATAAAAGACAAGGTGAATCGCTCGGAAGTGAGTGTGAAGTGTGCGCTGGACTTACATTGTTGTAGGTCCTTAGCATCACAACCGATAACGCGTCCAACAATGACACAATGATCAATGCTCTTAGTACCTCGCTCGATGGGTTTCCGGGTGCTGCCAACCAGACACGCTGCTTCGCGCACACGATCAACATCGTAGCGAAGGCCATTCTCAAGCAATTTGATGTACCAAAGGCCAACCCTGGTGCCATTCTTGACGAGGCCGCTCAAGCGCTTGCCGACTTAGCTAAGGACCTTGACTCTGAGGAGCACGCAGAGCAGGAGACATGGGAGGCTGACGACGACGACGACGATGACGATGATCAGCCACTCAACCCTTGGGTGGACCTCTGTGACGGGCTAACAGAAGAAGAGGCAAACCAGCTCGACGAGAGCACACAGCCCATGCGATCAATGTTGATCAAGGTATGTTAATTGTTTGACTCGTCGCACATTTTACTGACGTGGTACATAGCTGCGTAGACTCGCCTTTGCTCTCAAGAACTCCACAACCCTTCTCCTCCCCAAATGGTTTGCAACCCTATCAACCCACCGCCTCCCGAAGTGCATGATGCCACGCGATGTTTCAACTTGCTGGAACTCGACGTACGACATGCTGGACTTCGCCCTCAGGTATCGCACGGCAATTGACGCAATAACCGCCAGCCGCGATTATGATCTTCGCAAATACGAATTGCTACCGACGGAATGGAAAATTGTGGGAGAACTCTGTGATGTATTGAAAGTGAGTTGTTGTTTCGTTATCTTCTTCTATCTCTGACATTCTTTTTGGACAGATTTTTAGGACGCGACGCTGTATTTTTCACGAGGAACGCCAAACCTTGCAGCAGTTATCCTGGCAATGGATCACATCGACAAGGTCCTCGCCACAGCGTCCAACAGCCCTTATCAATATGGGCCTTCCATATGCGCGGCGCTCGCTATTGGCAAGAACGCGATGAACCAGTACTATAACAAAACTGACCACTCAGAAGTGTATCGTATTGCTATGGGTAAGTCATCATATACTTGTCTCTAACATGCTAACACATGTGCTCTCAGTGCTCCATCCTCGCCACAAGCTGGAATACTTCAAGAAACATAAGTGGGAGGACGCATGGATTCAAGCCGCACACGATATCGTTCAAGAGGAATTCAGCCGGTCCTACAAGTTGGACGAAGGCCAGGACGACAACAACAATGCCAGTGTGGAGGATGACGGTGACAAAGTTGTAAGTAGAACTGCTCTTTTCTTTTATTGGCTAACTGTTTGATTTGCAGACTTTTTCGAGAGCCAAGAATATATTTGACGAATTGCCCGACCTTGCCCTCACGTCCGTGATGTCCTCGGATCGTAATAACGAACTTGATCACTACCTCGCGACTGGAGTCGAGGAAGTGAAGGACGCGCTCTCATGGTGGTATGAGAGGCGTAAGAGCTTCCCCAGCCTCTCACGTATGGCACGCAATTATCTATCGATCCCAGGTGCGTATCCTCTACCTTTCACTATCTGTTAGGATCATTTACAACTTCTATTTAGCCACTACAGTCGACGTTGAGCGGGTGTTTAGTCAAGGCCGTCTTGTCCTTCCCCATGTCCATAACCGACTCTCATTCGAGTCAACGCGTGCCCTGCTCTGTGTCGGGATGTGGAGCACACTTGACCTGATTAGCGATAGAGATATCAAGGCGGCCCTTGGAGATGAAGTCACCAGGAAAGCAGATGAACCCCAGCATAACTGATGTCAGCCTGAGGTTTCAATTAGCGTCGTTCTGACTCGTTCAATATATCTCTTGCCCTCATTTGCTTGGATTCTAGACCCCTTGTATTTGTGTGAAACAGCATGGCTTTAAAACAGCAAGACAATGGTGACGACATCGACAATGCCGACAACAATACCGACAACGACAACTCAGATGTTTAAACAGGGAGACAACAACGCCGTGTCAACGCGTTGACAAGTCCGAGGTCAGAGAGAACAACGCTGTGTCGATGCGTTGACAAGTCCAACTCAGTCCGAGACTCTGAGTTGGTGGCACCACGAGTCTGCCTCGTCGCTGGCAACTTGCCGCATTATGGAACGGCTTGTACCTGTTGTAGTTTACCTGTACCCAGACCCGTAGTACAAACCCGGCCAACCCCCGAGACCCCCGACCCGTACCCGCGGGAACCCGTACCCCTGAGAAGGGGTATGGGTTTTCTCGGGTACGGATGCGGGTAGCCCTCAGGAACCCGAGGGTTACCCGGGCCAATCACTAGTGATGGAGGCATAGCCAGGGAGGGATTAATGGGCTGTGTTGAGCACAGAACTAATGAGCGACGAAGTTAATAGCAAGAGCTAGACAGACAAGTTACTTCAGAGGGTGAAGGAACTCTATATATTACTACTACACACCTAGACAGACAAGTTCTATAGAGAGAACGTCTATGAGTAAAAGGTGAAAGAGTAAGGTAGAGAATGGAACTTACACTTCAGAGGGTGAAGGAACTCTGAAGTGTATGGGCGAAAGTAGCGGTCCTTATATACAGGACGCTTAAGTAATAATGGTCTGTGCGCACAGGTGATCCAAACACAATACAGGTGGTCTGTGCGCCAGAGGGAGAAATGCCATTGGAGGGCAGAGAACAATAGCTGCCTAAAGCAGACAATACTGGTATCTTAACAATAAAGAACAATAAGAGCCATATATGACTCTGACAATAAAGATAAACAAAAGCGGTCTGTACAAGTCCGGCCATAGTCCAAATCAGTCCATAGGGGACAGATACCGTATTTAGTATGTGGGCTGACACAATCAGATCCCACGAGACATGTGACTTATGCAGTCGCGTCTCAACAGGCTGAATGAGATTTCCCAGAACTTTGAACTTAATGGGCAGAAGACTCTGTGTCTTCCATTCGTACTTGTGCTCATTGTCATCGTGTTTATCGTTGTCAGGAGACGTGCACACCAGGCTGTAAACCTGGTATGTGATGTGGACAGTGTCCTCGAGAAGAACATCGAGACACAAGTAGTCGACAGCTTTTGACCCAAGGTGAATACCAATGATCTCACCAATGCAAAGGAATATGTTTTCTTCACAAGAAACAAGCGAAGCGATGGGGTTGTTCACCATAAGGACATTGTCAAGTTCGTCAGAGGTGTCGTCTAGGACAGGTGTCTCGGGCTCTGACTGCACGAAGCGTGCCTCCTGCTGGACTCTTCGCAGCCGGTCTGTTGAACTTGTTGACTTACTATACTTGAACAAAAGTGATAACGATTTGTTTCGCGTGCCCATGTTTTCATCAACGGCAACAACATTACTGAACAAATGTTGATCAGGAGCCCAATCCAGAGAGGCGGCAGCATCCTCAAGTTCGCACATACCCCCACCCGCAAGAGGAACATCCGGGTGGTCTGACAAAACAGCGTCCTGAACCAGACTATGGAGACCATCATTGTTACGTTCCTTCCGGACGTATTGACCCGACTTGGGTTATTTGTCTGTTTGCTGAGCCTTAAGCGTGTCGAAAGCCTTCAGGATCCCGTAGGCAACGGCTAGGGCGATCCGCAGGGTGAAACCCACGAGGGTAAAGGTGACGTGGAAGCGGTAGAGGGGAGGAATGGTGAGAGACGAAGTCGGTCCACGACGCGACTTATAGTGGAAAACGCTGAACCCGCTACGGCTCGTACGTGTACGTAGGGGCAGAAGGGAAGAATACTGTGGAGGGACGGGTCTCCGAGGTCGCACAGTAGAGCAGAGAGGTGATCAAGCTGTATAGCAATCCCTTGGCCAGACTCCGAGGGGGGGAAGGTATTACAAGACAAGATATCAAAGCTATCGTTCTAAGACATGTAGCCAACTCTACTTATACCACTCCAGAGGAGCTTTCAAGCTCAGTCTGAAGTGCCGAATCCTAATACACAGCCGCGAACCCTAATACGAGTAGCCAATGGCAATAACACGCATTGCACGAGTCAGAGATAAGGGTCGCGTGTCCGGAACATGAGTCACCAATAACAGAGATAAGGGCCTAGAGGCGCCCCACAGTAAAGTCCACGGGAATGTGACGTCATACCAGTCTCGATTCGTACAATCACAAGCCAAACACAAGATAAGTCTGGGCACAAGCTCATCCGGTCTCTTCTGGACGATTCTAGGCAGGCCACGTGCCAGGGTCACGTGATGGCCAATCCTTCAGGACCTATTCCCAAGGCTCCTGGTAGCGGTTCTCGTGCGGGGAGGGGGATCGATCGCTCACCGCGCGTCTCGAATACACATAGTCTTCTAGCTGCGCTACTGCAGTGTCGATTCCTGCGTCGTCTTGAGGCCAAGCCTCGCGTTGCCAGTCCCACCAAGGGTCCGTAGGCATGCATGCGGACTCCACAACGGGGATATCGGCGGTCGGGGACACATCACGTGGCGAGTCACGTGCTGGCGAAGGTGGAATCGTAATAATCGTTGTGTGACAAGTCTTCAAAGTCGTCACCAGAAAGGGACCCATGTACAAGGAGAGTACCGAAGGGTGCCAGTAGCATAGCATCAGGAATTGCCTCAACAGCGTGAAGGACATTGCAGACGAATGGGTGGTCTCCTTCCAGTTTGTGTCGGCCCTGAATCCAGACAGTGGGGGGTGTTAAGGAGCTGAGGGCCTGAGAAGCCCTCCAGGAACGTGGAGAGATGTGGTCTGTGGAAGCAGAGATTTCAGACGAGCCCTGAGACACGCATGGAAGGTGCAGACGTTGCGGGGCTTTATCCCATTCAGGGTGCATGGCCAGAATGTTTGCTGACTCCATAGTTCCAGTCAGACACGAGCCAAGCTGATAATTGTCGACATTGGCGTCATTTCCTATGATAGTCCATAGGCAACCAAAGAGGTTTTCAAGGCGGTCAGTGCTGAGGAGTACGATGCTAAAGTCATTGTTGGGTGTATTGATCTTGGCCTTCGCTACACAAAAAAAAAACATTTTTGACCATCATGATAAGGTCGACATAGAGAGCAGTGGGGATGAAGTCATTGCGCGCCTTCTCGTGAACGTAAAGGACCAACGCCAGGTGTGCTGCATAGCTCAGGTATTCGAGCTGTTCCCCAATAGACAAGTCAACACAGATATAGGGCATAAGGAAATGATAGCACATCGAGCCCAATAAACAGAGGGAATCTCGGGCTTTGATATGACCCGGTGCACCAGATGTGAGCTGAGGGAGACTCCAGATGTCCCGAAGAAGAGTATAGGCCAGTAAAACATCTTGCTTGTCATTTGGATTGAGCACCGCGTGGACATGCTGAGGTTTGTGGCCAGCCTCAAGAAGATGACTCCAGAGGAGCGCAGGAGTGATCCATGTCTCGTGCACCAGGATCCCCTTTTCATGCAATAGGGCATTGCGTGGTCGCTTTGCTGTGACATGTTTCCAGTCTTTGTCACAGGTAATGTCATCGTCACCAATGTGCAGGTCCAGGAGAGCGCATGCAGACAGCCAGGGATAAATAGGTGAGGAGGGAGAAAGCTTTCGTTTGAAAGTGAGGAGCACCAATGCCTTCCCCTGCTTCGCCTCACCATCTGAGGCAATGGAGACAACCCGTGCATTCGAGAGAGTATTCACAGCCTTGATTACGCTAAGTGCCGTCTGGATGAGTTTGGCATGGTCTTCTGCGGTCTCTCTCTTACAGCTCCCAGAGATGAGAAACGGTTTTGCACAATAAAGTCTAGAATTTTCACAGAGGAGACCAATCGCGCCAATGGTGGCCTAAAAGAAGTTGCGCGACTTAGCATTGACAAGGCCTAACCGTGGGAGAACAGGTTACAATAATACTTACCTCATGTGCAAGATGCACGTTTCCGTCCACCATATCTTGGAACAACAGCTCCACATCTGCGATGCTGTTGAAGTCCATACACCTGCCGTTCGTGTGCTCTCTACACCACCCTAGAATTTGGTTTGTCCAGTCGCACCATTGTGGATGTGTCTCCTGCGCAATCTTGTCAAACATCAAGACAACATGGTATTTTCCTCACACTTCCAATGTGGGCAACAAGCTGTCAAGTGCGGCCACCAAATTGTCCTCAAGCTCCCTTGTGCATGGGTAGGATGGTGAACAAACAAGGGGTAGGATCATGGTGCGTGACAAACAGTGGAAGGGGCAGGGATCCCGAATATACAGTGCGCAATATCTGCTACTCGCTGACCCCCTAGACGCAGAAATAGGAGGGTTGTAGGTCTTCTTTCTTGTCGAACCCTTTTGGATGATAGAGGACCACACCCAGCTTTTCGAATTAAGTCCAGAATTGCTGCAACACTCATGCGATGATCTGAGGCAACACAAAGAACGCGATCCAACTGAGGGATCTTCCCACTCAACATTGCAAGGAGTACTTGGCGGTGCAGGGAGATTGTTCCTTCGTGCCTGACAAGTTTCTTTGCGTCGTTGGTACGCCGAAGACGAAACAAATCAATGATGTGGTCCTTCTTTCAAGCAATCTCGGTCATGTTCGTTAGCCCATGGAACTTGTACAGTGTGTTTTCGTTCACGCCATTTTCGATTCGGACTAAAATATTTCTAAATTTTGTGTTAGATAGTAACGTGTGGCATGGCTGGCATAGACCACGCTTGTTGAAGTTGCGGTTTTTCGCATCTGCGTGCATGTAGCAGGAGGGTTCCAGAACGGGAGGAGAACTCCCAGGCCGTGTGCTCCTCGACATGGAGAAGGAAAGGGTATGCGCCAATTCCTGTCTGGCCGGGTGGTGCACTAATGATATGTTGCTTGCACTTCAACTTTTCAGATACACATCTTGATATGACAGGTGGGCCCAGAGCAATCGGTGGCGATGGGTCTTGATGTGCAGGGGCAATTGCATCAGACAAAGGTAATGTCTTGATATATTCAATGTTGTCATCATTGTCATCTGTGTTCACAGACCGCATGCGAGGTGAAGAAAGTGGTGGGAATGCATCGGAAAGGGTGAGCTCCCTCAACAAGAGATCATCCCCGACGGGCAAGACCTCAGGTGAGCAATTGGGTGAGACAGAGGCAATTGTATGCCGTCCTCACCTTTTGGTCACAGTAAGCAACTTATCCATTCTGATGGCCAGATGAGTACATACTGATTCACATGTTCAATCACTTTCAATAGTCTTTTGAGCTTTCCTTCGAGCAACCCTCCAGTGATACCATAGTCAACGACAAATCCATGGATATACCGGGTTAACCCCTCGATGCCAAGGGTCTGCGCCACACACAATGTGCGATGTCTTCGATGTCGACACCATACCCCAGCAACCTGTTAAGCCCACGGTCAAGATCCTCCCAAGCCTCGCTTGGATCTTCAGGTCCTTCTGCCAAAATGACACGTGCAATATCGTTGTGTTCTTCTGCCTCTGGAATCTGTAAGGGCAGCTCTTGTGCTACACGGGCGATGTTGGCCAACAGTGCTAATGTGTGCCCATCGCACCTTGTTCAGGGCGTGCTGAAGCCCTACACATGGTCCTAGGTTCACCAAGTGGGTTGCGCGGAAGACCTGGCACTGGGAGGGAAGACCTTGGTGGGGGTGCCAAGGGGGGTGCGGCCTGGGGCGCGACCAAGGGCACGACTTGATTTTGTGCTTGATTTTTCTTACTGCTTGTCCCACTCTGTGTAGCCTTTACGAAGTACAAATTTATTGTGTTCGTTTGACTTGTCTTGAGTTTTGAGTCACCCTTTTTTCACCGCCTTCAAGCACCCAGGTGAACCCCTGTGTTGCAAGAAGTTCTTCCAACCTCCGTAACCAACCCGGATTCTCATACGACATATGTTACAAGTGTAAACACCATCTTCATCTGGTGTTGGAGTGGGAGGTACATCAGTTGGCGCAGTCAGCGTGTTGTCGGTTTGAGTGGGCATTTGGGATTTTACAAAATAGGAGGTGCAAGGGGAGTGTCTTTGGGTGCGTACAGAGAAAGCTGCCACCCCCCGTTTGGGCGAATCTCAAGGCTCAATGGCCTCAACGTCACTCAAAAATCAACTTGAAACTTGAAACTGAAGTAGGAATTCCTTTTCTATTCAACCCAAGTTCAAAGGGACCTCAGTATAAGATGCAACTGACGATCCTCATGGTTGCTCGGTAGGCTGTCCGGGACTATCCGGGATTTAGCGCCCAATAAGTGCCCAAGCACGAAAATTTGCTAAGGGCCTACCGGACCCCCCCTCCCTACCTAAGGTGGGTATGGGCGCTTACAATCCCGCACCCCCCTTGGAGATGCTATGTAAGTAAGAGGACAGTACAAGGGACCGACTTTCCGCATCCAGTGACATCCCCGAAAAGGAAGGTGCCAAGAACATCACACTTTTCCTGTCCTTACAAAACGGGCGTCCCCGAACAGCATTCGAGCTCAGTAAACCCTACTCTTAGTAAGCGCAAATAAAACACTTTCTTTTTAAAAAAGCTATTTCCTTAATCGTACGCTTTGTCTTTAGTCATCAAACATAATCTCATATGTTTTTTAAGATATTCACACAACTTAACAAAACAATAAACATATTTTTATTATCTAATAAGGCTACATCCATTTTTTTTTTGTCTAAGTCGTACTATGGCGCGCGAAAATTACCGGGTGAACGCGGGCGCACCGAGAACGCGCCGGCCCCCGCTGCGCGATACGTAGGGAGGCGGGGACGGCTTGGTCTCGTGCGCCCCTTCCCTGCGCGAAGGGGGCGCCACCAGCTGGGGGCGGCTTGCCCTCGCGTGTACCCTTCCCCCTTCCCGCGCGTACGGGGTGGTGCGGTCAAGGAGGAGGGGCCGGGGGCAGCGGGGAGAGGGGCGGCGTGCCCTTGTGTGCCCCTTTCCGCGGCCAAGGGGGAAAGGGAGGGACTGGGGGCAACGGGGGGATGGGGCGGCGTCACCCCCTTCCACGTGAATGGGGAACGGCGGCGGCGGCATGATCTCGCGCGAATGGGATGGGAGGGAGAGTGGGGAGAGAGTGGGGGTGGTGGTGGGTGCCCTCATGCGCACCCCTTCAGTGCGAGTGGGCGGCGCGGACAGAGGGAACGGGAGGGGGCGAAGGAGAGGGATGGCGGGCCCTCGTGCGCCCCCTTTCTGCGCAAACGGGGTGACGGGGAGAGGCGGCGGCGGCGTGCCCGTGCGCTGCCTTCCACGCGAATTGGACAGCGGGACGTGGGGGAAGGGGAGGGGCCCGGAGGGGGGGAACGGCGTCCCCTCGTGCACCCCCTTTCTGCGCGAACGGGGGCGACGGGGGAGAGGCGGCGGCGTGCCCGTGTGCTGCCCTTCCACGCGGATGGGACGGCGGGACGTGGGGGGAGGGGAGAGGCCCGGGAGAGGGAAAACGGCGTCCCCTCGTGCGCCCCCTTTCTGCGCGAACGAGGGCGACGGGGAGAGGCGGCGGCGGCGTGCCCGTGCGCTGCCCTTCCACGCGGATGGGACGGCGGGACGTGGGGGGAGGGGAGAGGCCCGGGAGAGGGAAACGGCGTCCCTCGTGCGCCCCCTTTCTGCTGCGAACGAGGGCGACGGGGAGAGGCGGCGGCGGCGTGCCCGTGCGCTGCCCTTCACGCGGATGGGACGGTGGGACGTTGGGGGAGGGGAGAGGCCCGGGAGAGGGAAACGGCGTCCCCTCGTGCGCCCCCTTTCTGCGCGGAACGAGGGCGACGGGGAGAGGCGGCGGCGGCGTGCCCGTGCGCTGCCCTTCCACGCGGATGGGACGGCGGGACGTGGGGGGAGGGGAGAGGCCCGGGAGAGGGAAACGGCCGTCCCTCGTGCGCCCCCTTTCTGCGCGAACGAGGCGACGGGGAGAGGGCGGCGGCGGCGTGCCCGTGTGCTGCCCTTCCACGCGGATGGACGGTGGGACGTGGGGGGAGGGGAGAGGCCCGGGAGAGGGAAACGGCGTCCCCTCGTGCGCCCCCTTTCTGCGCGAACGAGGGCGACGGGGAGAGGCGGCGGCGGCGTGCCCATGCGCTGCCCTTCCACGCGGATGGGACGGTGGGACGTGGGGGGAGGGGAGAGGCCCGGGAGAGGGAAACGGCGTCCCCTCGTGCGCCCCCTTTCTGCGCGAACGAGGGCGACGGGGAGAGGCGGCGGCGGCGTGCCCGTGCGCTGCCCTTCCACGCGGATGGGACAGCGGGATGTGGGGGGAGGGGAGGGGCCCGGAAAGGGGAAACAGCGTCCCCTTTCTGCGCGAACAGGGTGGCACGGACAGGGGGTAAGGAAGGGTGGGGGGCGGTATGCCCTCGTGCGGCCCATCCTCCCCCCCATTTCTACACGCGAAGGGGTGGTGGTCAGCTGGGAGAGGGGGAAAGAGAAGAGGGGGAACTTACCCTCATGCGCCCCGTTTCTGTGCTCGAACGGGGCGGCGGGTCAATGCGGGGGAAGGGGAAGGGGGGGGCGACTTACCCTAGTACACCCCTGCCTGCGCACGAACGGGGCGGCGCGTGATTTAGGGGACGGGAGAGGCGTCGGCTCTTCCTCTTGCGTCCTCTTTCGACGCACATGGGGCGGGCGGCGGCAATGGGAGGGAGGAGGGAGGAGGGAGGAGGGAAGACCTACGCTCTTTGCACACCCGATTCTGTATGAATCGGGTGGCACGCAATAGGACGGTGGGTGAGATGAGGGTAGGGGGGGAAAGTTAGGGGGGGAAAGTTGGGGGGGAAAGTTGGGGGGGAACGGGGGCGCGCCAGAGTATGGAACGGGAAAGGAACAGACAGAGGAGCTCGGCCTTTGTTTGACATTTGAAAATGTGCTAGTGTACGATTGGCGACGACTAATGTAATGGCAGTCAAGTAGTTTTATTCTCACAAATCTAGAGAATGTAATACAAAGCCCATGTTATTCAGCTATCTGGCCTTGTGTTGCAAGCTTGGAACGTGCAAGCTTGTTTGCCTCTACAGAGACTGCGTCTGGCTTGGCCCGTTTACCAGATCGTTCCCCTCCACTGTAGGGATCAGTATATATTGCTAATTTTCGTTTGCCACTTGGTCCGATGTGATGGTGCATTGAGTTAGGCGAGATTGGAGCGGCACGCGTTTGGCGACGCTTAGGTGATATCCGGCCACCCATTGTTTCGGTTGTTTCCTTCCAGAGGTTTCTGCGGGGGGATAGCCGGTCCTTTTGTGGAAGAGCCTCGGATTGCGACCCAGATGCTGATGGACCAGATGAGGAACTCTTAGATGATATCTTAGTGGGTGTGATGCATGCATTTTGCACCTGCACAGCGAGGGAATTCTGCACAGCAGCAAGGTGCTTGCAGTGCCGGATCCTCGGGAAGTCTGGGCAATTGCACGTTGCCGCTCGGGTATCGATGACATACTGACAGCTAAGATTTGATTGTGACGCCACATGGTATTTGCCGTCGCCAAGCGGTGTTATGGAACTTCCGGAAATGGATTTAGATTTTGCTAGAACTGCTGCTTTGTGTGCCTCGGCGAGATTCTTGCCCTCAAAGCCAATTTGCTGGCGCTTGTGCCGATGTTCATAATACTGAGGCAGCATCCTTTGGGTAAGTGTGAAGATCAAATGATCGATCCGCCGATTGCGTGTTCCATCAAGCCAGTGCGACTTTAATAAGTGATGGTACCTAGATATGAATTGATTTTCGCTGATTCAGCAGATCCAACAAAGTGAACTCACGATTCAAGAAGCATATTTGTATCACCTTCCTCAAGTATGACCCTAGATCTTCTTGTGACTGCAGACCACATATGGACTGTAGGCATCCATTTTGTCTGAAAATATTGAGTAAATGATGCAGGGCACTCTGGATCGCCTGAGATCTTCTCCCAGATCGCCCCAAAATCGAACAGATCGCAAGTGCGGACTAAATTCTTGACCAGGTCCCAAAAGTCCTTGAATTTGTCGGTCCGGATATGCGATTGGATCGCGTGGAGCACATGCCACCTGCACAGGAGCACCTGAGCTTGTGGGAATACAGTTTGCAGTGCCGAGATCTGGGCCTGATCGCAATCTGTCATGAAGTAAGCTGGCTGGACTTCAGGGCTCCAAGACTGAATTAAATTCAGGAAAAACATTATTGTTGCTGCCTGTGTATTGGATGACAGCATCCAAGCAACCGGAACTCCTGTCAAATCAGAGATCAGTCAAATTTGCGAAAGTGGGGTGATTTCGCTTACCATGCCCCCAATGGTCCCTTGCCATAACTGTAGTTAGCATGACCCCTGAATAACATGTCGTGTTGTGGGTGGCATCAATGCTGACAATGCCATTGCCGAGCCACCGGAACGCATCCAACTGAAACTTAGTTTGAATGACCAGCAGGAAGAGATCTCCTTCTAAATTCGATCCTGCAGGGGCCAGATCTGTCTTGTCTTTGCAAAAGGTGTTAGCTCCCTCTTTTCCAAGGATGTCCAGCCATAGTTTCATTGAGATCTCGTCTTTAGCATGCAATTGGATCTTGTCTTGTTCAACCTGCTTAGCAATCCGGTTTATGTCGTTCATGTGTATGTAATGATCGCGATTGCAATCAGATGTGGAGTCGCGAATGGACTGGAGCTAAAGAAGCATAAATTAGCCGATGTCATCAATAAAGCGGTGATTACATACGACTTCCGAGCGTTTGGTTCCCTGCTTCAGAGCCTCCTTTGCTTTTTCTTTGGCCACTTTGGATACTCGAGTATAGATTAGATTTTGTATGTTGATTGGGTGATCATGTTCCTTCTGGTAATGCCCCAGAAGGATATTTGTCCCAGGGTAAGCCTTGAGATCCACTTTGCAAGTACACCCAGTCCGCTTTGAGTCGATCTTGCGGATCTGATCTGGATGCTTCTTCTCATAAGGTTTGATCCCGCCGGTTCCTTGACGCGTGCACCGGTAAACACGTTTCCAGGAGTAATTGACACCTTTAGCTTCCGTTTTGGCAAGGCGGATCTCCACGGAGTCTGTGCGTTCTACTTCCTGTCTCCAGGTGTCAAACTCAGCTAGCGATCCCCAAGATAGATCATAGTGACCGGACTCTTGGTCATACCGGAAGCTTCCCCGTGCACGGGAATTACTGTCGCCCAGTACCACCTGACTGGTGGGCTGAGTGGCTGACACAGCAAGTCCCGCTGAGGTAATTGACAAGCGAAAGGGAGGTAGAGTTGTCATGAAGATAAGATTGGGAAATAAGGATTGAGTGCTCCCTCCTCAATACTGGCTACAAAATATATAATAAATGATTTATATTGAATGCGCACTTAGGATTAGTGGAATATAGAGGCACTAGGGCTGAGACTGCCTGTGCAGCCAACTGGAATGTAACTTGTTTTTCGACTTAGTGAATCGGCCGTTGCCCTATGTGAACTTATATTAAATAAGAATAACCCTAATTAGTTTGTACGCGCGTCGGCTTCATCAATTAAGGAAATATTGTACCTGCGCCACCCGTTTTGGCCGCCACAGAGTCAGCCCCCCCAACTTTCCCCCCTAACTTTCCCCCCCTACCCTCATCTCACCCACCGTCCTATTGCGTGCCACCCGATTCGTACAGAATCGGGTGTGCAAAGAGCGTAGGTCTTCCCTCCTCCCTCCTCCCTCCTCCCTCCTCCCTCCCATTGCCGCCGCCCGCCCCATGTGCGTCGAAAGAGGACGCAAGAGGAAGAGCCGACGCCTCTCCCGTCCCCTACATCACGCGCCGCCCCGTTCGTGCGCAGGCAGGGGTGTACTAGGGTAAGTCGCCCCCCCCCTTCCCCTTCCCCCGCATTGACCCGCCGCCCCGTTCGAGCACAGAAACGGGGTGCACGAGGGTAAGTTCCCCCTCTTCTCTTTCCCCTCTCCCAGCTGACCACCACCCCTTCGCGTGTAGAAATGGGGGGGAGGATGGGCGCACGAGGGCATACCGCCCCCCACCCTTCCTTACCCCCTGTCCGTGCCACCCCGTTCGCGCAGAAAGGGGACGCTGTTTCCCCTTTCCGGGCCCCTCCCCTCCCCCCACGTCCCGCCGTCCCATCCGCGTGGAAGGGCAGCGCACGGGCACGCCGCCGCCGCCTCTCCCCGTCGCCCTCGTTCGCGCAGAAAGGGGGCGCACGAGGGGACACCATTTCCCTCTCCCGGCCTCTCTCCCTCCCCCCACGTCCCGCCGTCCCATCCGCGTGGAAGGGCAGCGCACGGGCACGCCGCCGCCGCCTCTCCCCGTCGCCCTCGTTTCGCGCAGAAAGGGGGCGCATGAGGGGACGCCGTTTCCCTCTCCCGGGCCTCTCCCCTCCCCCCACGTCCCACCGTCCATCCGCGTGGAAGGGCAGCGCACGGGCACGCCGCCGCCGCCTCTCCCCGTCGCCCTCGTTCGCGCAGAAAGGGGGCGCACGAGGGGACGCCGTTTCCCTCTCCTGGGCCTCTCCCCTCCCCCCACGTCCCGCCGTCCCATCCGCGTGGAAGGGCAGCGCACGGGCACGCCGCCGCCGCCTCTCCCCGTCGCCCTCGTTCGCGCAGAAAGGGGGCGCACGAGGGGACGCCGTTTCCCTCTCCCGGGCCCTCTCCCCTCCCCCACGTCCCGCCGTCCCATCCGCGTGGAAGGGCAGCGCACGGGCACGCCGCCGCCTCTCCCCGTCGCCCCCGTTCACGCAGAAAGGGGGCGCACGAGGGGACGCCGTTCCCCCCCTCCGGGCCCCTCCCCTTCCCCCACGTCCCGCTGTCCCATTCACGTGGAAGGGCAGCGCACGGGCACGCCGCCGCCGCCTCTCCCCGTCACCCCGTTTGCGCAGAAAGGGGGCGCACAAGGGCCCGCCATCCCTCTCCTTCGCCCCCTCCCGTTCCCTCTGTCCGCGCCGCCCACTCGCACTGAAGGGGTGCGCATGAGGGCACCCACCACCACCCCCACTCTCTCCCCACTCTCCCTCCCATCCATTCGCGCGAGATCATGCCGCCGCCGCCGTTCCCCATTCACGCGGAAGGGGGTGACGCCGCCCCATCCCCCCGTTGCCCCCAGTCCCTCCCTTTCCCCCTTGGCCGCGGAAAGGGGCACACAAGGGCACGCCGCCCCTCTCCCCGCTGCCCCCGGCCCCTCCTCCTTGACCGCACCACCCCGTACGCGCGGGAAGGGGGAAGGGTACACGCGAGGGCAAGCCGCCCCCCAGCCGGTGGCGCCACCTTCGCGCG
Organism: Lactarius hatsudake; assembly: GCA_024734325.1. Lineage (NCBI taxonomy): Eukaryota > Fungi > Basidiomycota > Agaricomycetes > Russulales > Russulaceae > Lactarius > Lactarius hatsudake. The sequence continues at coordinate 109,742 of JANSJP010000042.1, read as the reverse complement.
GGAAGGGGCGCACGAGACCAAGCCGTCCCCGCCTCCCTACGTATCGCGCAGCGGGGCCGGCGCGTTCTCGGTGCGCCCGCGTTCACCCGGTAATTTTCCGCGCGCCATAGTACGACTTAGACAAAAAAAAAATGGATGTAGCCTTATTAGATAATAAAAATATGTTTATTGTTTTGTTAAGTTGTGTGAATATCTTAAAAAAACATATGAGATTATGTTTGATGACTAAAGACAAAGCGTACGATTAAGGAAATAGCTTTTTTAAAAAGAAAGTGTTTTATTTGCGCTTACTAAGAGTAGGGTTTACTGAGCTTGAATGCTGTTCGGGGACGCCCGTTTTGTAAGGACAGGAAAAGTGTGATGTTCTTGGCACCTTCCTTTTCGGGGATGTCACTGGATGTGGAAAGTCGGTCCCTGACAGTACAGAGTCACATGTCACATGTCACAACAAACCCGTTGCATAGACGACTGACAGCAGGACACAGCAATATTATCACCTCACCCCTTCAGGAACAATCACAGGAGACATCTTCATTCACTGGAACCGGGAATTGATCTGTAAGCAAACATTCTTGAAATAAAACTTGAATAAGACTCAAAGTATTTATTTGTAAATTTGTGTGACAATATATTTAAAGTTTATAGATCACATGACAGCTGCAACAGGTGCATTTTGGGGCATGTGATTTACAAACTTTAAATCTTTCCCTAATATATTGTCACACATAAATATTTTGAGTCTTAATTAAGTCTTATTTCAAAAATATTTGTTTAAAGATTGATTCCTGGTTCCAGTGATTTCACGTCCTTTGTTTTTATCACACGACATACAAATAACTTACAAAAGTGTACAATGTGAGAATTTCACAACAACAGACATCAGGGCATCAAGCGCCCACTGTAATGGTCCTTCCGGCCCGTTGTGATACCTGACTTGGGCTTCGGTGTCGAACACTGATGAATGCCGAGTCGTACGTGGGGAAGGCATCACGAACAGTCGTAATGACAGACAGAGATTGGCAATACAGCACAACCTATAGTGGAGGGAAAGGTCGCAGTGGCTGGACGGGTCTCCAAGGGCACACTGAGGAGCGATGAAGAGGGATAACAATGACTCCAAGTTCAGAGGTAGGTATAAACTAGAAACCTGGCAACGGAGGGCACAGGCCAGCAGCTACATGACTATGAGGAGTAGGATAGAGGGGAAGGGGGAATCCAAGATGTTTTCAAAGCTGGTGTCTTAGGGACTCTCAGCTCCTCTACTTATACACGTCCAGGGAGCTTTCAAGCTCAGCCCGAACCTTGAGTCGAGTTGTTACGTTCCTTCCAGGCATATCAACCCGACTTGGGTTACTTGTCTGTTTGCTGAGCCTTGAGTGCGTCGAAGGTCTTCAGGATCCCGTAGGCAACGGCTAGGGCGATCCACAAGGCACGACCCACAAGGGTGAAGGCGATGATGAAGTGGTAGAGGGGAGAAATGGTGAAAGACGAAGTCGGTCCGTGACACAACTTATAGTGGAATGCGCTGAACCCGCTACGTCTCATATGTGTATGCAGGGGCAGAAAGGAAGAGGTACTGTGGAGGGACGGGTCTCCGAGGTCGCACAGTAGAGCAGAGAGGTGATCAAGCTGTATAGCAATCCCTTGGCCAGACTCCGAGGGGGGAAGGTATTACACAAGATATCAAAGCTACCATTCTAAGACGTGTAGCCAACTCTACTTATACTACCCCAGGGGAGCTTTCAAGCTCAGCCTGAATACCGAATCCTAATACACAGCCGCAAACCCTAATATGAGTAGCCAATGGCAATAACGCGCATGGCATGAGTCAGAGATAAGGGTCACGTGTCTGGAACATGAGTCAGAGATAACAGAGATAAGGGCCTAGAGGCGCCCCACAGTAAAGTCCACGGGAATGTGATGTCATACCAGTCTCAATTTGCATAATCACAAGCCAAACACAAGATAAGTCTGGGCACAAGCTCATCCGGTCTCTTCTGGACGATTCTAGGCAGGTCACATGCCAGGGTCACGTGACGGCCAATCTTCAGGACCTATTCCCAAGGCTCCTGGTAGCGGTTCTCGTGTGGGGAGGGGGATCGATTGCTCACCATGCGTCTCGAATACACATAGTCCTCTAGCTGCGCCACTGCAGCGTCGATTCAAGCGTCGTCTTGGGGCCAAGCCTCGCGTTGCCAGTCCCACCAAGGGTCCGTAGGTGTGCACACGGACTCCACAACTGGGATATCAGCGGTCGGGGACACATCACGTGGTGAGTCACATGCCGGGGAAGGTGGAATCGTAACACAAGTCATGAACCCTAATGCACTGATAACCATCAACCAATGGCATAAGGCGCTCTTGGTGTGAGTCAGAGATAAGGATGCACGAGGCAAGGGTCCAGACTATGACATCATAGATAAGAGTCCACCGGCAACTAGACATACCAGTTCCATAATCACAAGCTAACCCAGGCATGTGCTCATCTGGGCTCTTCTGGAACGTTCTAGAGCAGGTCACATGCCAGGTCATGTGCCAGGTCACGTGACGGCCATTTGATGTACCGGCGCTTGGGCTGTTGCCAAGGATTGGCACTGATAACTTTGCAAGTTATCGCTTGACTCTGAGTCTTCAGCAAACTCCAGTGTTCCCACGGTCACGTGCAAGGGCAGTCAAGGGCAAACTGTGACACCCACGGTCAATCCTTTGTATTGTCAATGTCCTTACGAAGGTACTATTTTACAACTAGCCAACAGTGGTCACACTTAATACTTCCCACCCTATCACATTGTCCTCTTCGTAATCCATAGTCTTCAATGTCCCAATCTTCTTCTGAGGATATCAGCATAACCAAGGCAGCTATAGGCCAGGGCACAGGTACCTTGACCATGCATTGCTCTATCCTCACTGTTCTCACCTGCCATTGCTGCTTCCCCAGGTGGCCTTGAGGATCCACCCCAGTGATTTCCAAATCAAGCACCACATGGAGTCTCTGTCTAGGGCGCTGATGGATCTCAGCTTATCTCAATGTATCTAGAAAGTGCGGAGGAAGAAGACAAGAAGATGGCTGAAAACTGGAAAGCAGATGCTGAAGTTTTACGATCACCCAGATCGTTCCGTGGGGCTGGGCTAGAGTCTGCGCGACTCTACAACATTTACAGTCCAAGGGACTCTTCCTTGCGTGCTGGCAAGGGTCTGGGGTACCGGGCCGGGTCGCTGACTAAGCGACAGAGCATCGAGCCTTTAGGGAGAAGAGGGGAAGTGGGCTATATTCGAGAACAAGACTGAGACAAGGAAATACAGTATACACTACACATCTTATATACAATTTGGACTGGCTCATGCCAGCGCAACAGAGGTTACGTGTCATCTGCCAGCAAGGAGAGATGAAACATAGAAAGGCATCTTGGAATGCCAGTGCACCAGGGGAACACAGCTGAAACACAGAATGAGACAATGGAACATCAGATAAGCTGATGCCCAGATATAATCACAACTGAACAGAAAGGGAACAGATACCAAGAATCGAGTCTTTTACGTGGTGTGGCACGTGATCGTGACATGAAGGGACCCTTGTCTTTGTGTGTCTCTATCTTCTAGTAATCCCATGCTTCATATCAACTCATCAACCATAGACTGGTTTATTCTCAGCTGCTGTCACATTGTTCATCTCAGTGTCCATCCAGGACATTCAACCCAGCCCACACTGCAGGACACCTCCAACTTCTACCTCACAAATATCTATCAGACTATTGCCGACCCAAATCGATCCAATATTTTGAGTTTCCTCCCTTCTTCCCCACCCCCATTTTCTCCACCAAACTATGCAGTTTGGGTGAACGCACTTTGGTTCATGAGCTTAGTGATCAGTCTCACCTGTGCTCTACTTGCAACGTTGCTACAGCAATGGGCACGGAAATACCTCAGGGTCACTCAGCCATGTTACAGCAGTTCACTTGAGTGAGCACAGATCTGTATATTCTTCTCTGAAGGGGTCAAGGGGTGTCTCCTTCCATTGGCAGTTGAAGTGTTGCCCACGCTGCTACACATATCCCTGTTCCTGTTCTTCACTGGCCTGGTAGTGTTCCTATGGAGCATTAATCTCCCAATTTTCAAATTGGTGCTGTCATGGGTCTGCATTTGTATGGCTCTGTACAGATGTATCACATTCATGCCAGTCCTTCGTCGTGACAGCCCATACCACACCCCACTCTCACCACTGGCACAAGCAATATCAGTTCTTGTCCTTATGTGGTTCAGCCAGTGGGTCGCGATTTTTGGAATACCCTATCATTTCATCCGCAGTCTCCTTTGCTGCAAAACCTTCCACATTGACCCTTTTTTCCACTTGTACAGAAGGATTTGGGAGTTTTCGATCAGGATAATTACGGCAGCTGAGAAAATTGCTCTGAATTCACCGTCAGAACTCGATGCTTGCACCTTCATGTGGATATTCAACAGACTCAAAGAATGTTGTGCAGCAATGCACGCAGTGTACAGGTTGACCCTTACCTGTATAGAGAGCTTAGACGAGGCTTAGAGTGAAGCAGAGGAAGCTCAAGGTGGGGTGGAGAGAGATGTGTATAGGTACTCGCTCCTACAGTAGGATTTATATACTCTATGGTCCACCCATGTCCATTTGGGGATAAGTGATGAGTAGAGGTGTCCACAATATCGCATTTTCAGTGTCGCCTAATGTCTAATTGTTGAGATGCAACTAAGTCACATGTCTCATGGGATCTGATTGTGTCAGCCCACATACTATATACGGTATCTGTCCCCTATGGACTGATTTTGTAACGCCACCACAGGGGCATTAGGTACGACATGTACCACGTTAAGTCAATGGGATCGGAAGAGCGCGAGTCGATTAAGACTCAGTTCGGTGATGCACAAGTATCGCTCAGTTTCCCTGGAACCGAGGATAATAGAAGAAAGGCAAGGCTCAAGCGCAACGGCGAGCGAAGGTGTAGACTCAAGCGCAAAGGCGAGTCAAGGGTCGTTCGTGAGGCAAAGACGATGTGGTATTACACAAGAAGTCAAGTCTACCATACAAGCTAGGTAGGGCGTGACTTATATACTGTTACAGGATGTTTGCGACGAGCAAACATATGGCGCGAGTATGAGTCAAAAGTCCCGAAGCGTAAACAAGGGGAATGGTCATAAGTAGTACAAGGGAATCCCGCGGGGTCACGCGCCTCAGAAATAGTCAGCGGACAAAAGGAAGCGTAAATCGACCCATCCTATCGCCGAGGCGCAAAGTGCGAGATAAGAGTCATGAGACGCGAGGCATCGGATCGTATCGTAATCGTACAACCAAGTCAACAGGTGAAAATCGTAACATTACCCCCCCGTCAGAATTGAAGTCGCCTCGACTTCAACTAGTCACTCGTGTAAGCATAGTCCTCCTCGGCAGGGATGTTCGCAGGAATAGGAGAAGGGGTACGGGGGCAGGTGTGCCGACGCAGGAACATGAAGCATCCCCTTTCTCCACAGTCCCAACACATCTCGTACATAGGGCACTTGATCTCCTCGTGAGTGGCGTCGTACCGCAGACACTTCCTACACCATCGAGGGTGCGTGTCCAGGTCTACGTGAGTGGGCGTCATGGGAGAGAGTCGACGGATGAGACAGACATCGAGCCTATGCACTTGACTCCCACACCATTGACACGGCTCCCTCGCTCGTCGCTCTGGGCACTGGGCCACCAGGTGTTCCATGGACTTGCACTGGAAGCACTTGCGCTTACGCCCGCCGCCTTCCCCATGAAGGCGGGGCATTTCGCTAGGTCCAGCGTCACGCGGGGCGAGGGGGGTGTACTCTGGCGAGCCTTGGGGGTGCACGGGCTTCGCGTGAAGCTCGGCATATTTGTCGGCGATGAGAGGAATGGCCCGAGCGTACTGAAGACGCTTCCGGACCGAGGAGAAGTCCATGTCTAGGTGGAACTGGTCCCGTGTCAGTTCCGTCTCAAGGCGCCAAATGTCCGACTGGCGAGTACGGATAGCGTCTCGACGCGTAAGGCATTCGCGGAGACGGGACACCTCGGCGTGAAGACGGGGTTGACGAAGTTCGACTAGTACTTCGTTGAGGACAATGGCGTGGGGATCATGAGGGTGAAACATATTGATCTGGTTGTCGGTGATGTGTTGCGTGAGCTGACCAGTATACACTTCACTGAGGAAGACCTGGGACGCGTAACAGGGATGGCCTTTCCCCATCATCCCGACGACCTCCTGGTAATTATGGCGATAGTAAATATATCGCGCGGTCTGTTTAATAGTTCCTGTCTCTCCGACTAGGAGGGGGAAGAACGTGGGGAGTGATGGGTCGTTGCGGAAGAAGGGGATGCCAGGGTCCTCATTCTCCTTGTCCTCCTCATCATCTAGGAGGGCAAGGGCGGGGTCAGGCTCAACGACGCGGGTCTGAGGGACGGGTGTGAACGTGTGGTCCATCCCGGCGGGGAACGGTGGCATGGGGATATGAGCGGCGAGGACCGCAGGAGGCGACAGCGGTGGTGGGTACGCGGGTGTAGCAGGAACGTGGACGGTGACTGGTGTGTCGACGGAGAAAGGGACGACAATGGGTGGTGGTGATGACGGTGCAGGGGGTTCAGGGGGACTGATGGGCGGTTCAGCTTCCTCAGTCATCTTAACGAGAGCGCTGGTGGCGAGAGCCAGGACAGGGAGTGGGGGTGAATCAGGGATTACGGAGTACGGCGTACAACCCTCAGGTTCGGAGGGGACACCCAAGTCCTGTGAAGGTACGGTCAGATTTTCGAGGATAATCTCGACGGGGCGGCAGGTTTGGAGAGTGGAAATAACGGGAGTGGTCATCATGGTAGAGGGATAGAGGAGGATGGGTCGGGGCGGTGATGGTGTCAATATGGTGCGTTTTATATCTTTCGTCCAGCCCCTTCGGCAGTAGGGTTTAGGCGATAGAAGTCGGCAATGAGATCTGGGGCATGTCGAACGTTCTCAAGGGGTTCCCACGTGCTGTCGCTTATTGGGAAGCCCTTCCATTGGACAAGGAATTGAAGCTTACGCCCTCGTCCGTGTGATCGGGACTGAAGGATGCGCTCCACTTCAAACTCTTCCTCTCCATCAATCAGGTCCGGGGGTGGGCGCGTAAAGTTTGCGCCGTGCAGTTCCGTCTCCTTATATGGCATAAGGAGATTCGCATGGAAGACTGGGTGTATCTTCCACGTGTTCGGAAGTTCCAGTTCGTATGAGACGTCGGAGAGGACCTGTTTCACTCGGAACGGACCGTGGCGCTTTGGGGCGAGTTTTGCGGTGGGGTAAAAGGTTCGGAGGTTCGTACCCTCCAACCAAACCATTGCGCCTTCTTGATAAGGGATGAAGCGTGTCTTGCCTCTCTTCGCCATCAATTCTTGTGTGTGTTTAATGCAGTCTTGCGCGTGCTGTCGTCTGATGACCATCTCTTCTAGGCGCTGTTCGACGGATGGGGATGATGTGGGTTTTGGTGTCCACATGGTGTGCGGTTCCCATCCCATGATGAGCGAGAAAGGGGTTTCTTTTGTTGTTGCATTAGGCCAGGCGTTATGGGCGATTGCGCCACTGGCAACGCTTCGGCCCAGTTATCTTGTTGTACGTTGCTCCAGTGTCGCAGGTATTGTTCTAGCCACTGGTTCGTACGTTCGGATTGTCCGTCGGTCTGTGGATGGTATGCAGACGATATGTTTTGACGAATCCCAAGGACCTTACAAAGGTTGGTCATGAATGCGGATGTGAATCGGGGGTCTCGGTCCGTGATGATCTTTCGGGGAATGCCGTAGTGGGGGTATACATGATGGAGGTAAAGGCATGCTACTCCTTCTGCTGTGATCGACTCATTGCACGGGATGAAGATTGAAGCCTTTGAGCAATCGTGGTCCATGATAGTAAGTATAGAGTCGTATCCGTCTGATGGTGGGAGTTTGGTGATGAAGTCCATGGTGACGACTTCAAATGGTTCGGCGTTCGGGTCTGTGGTGATGGGGAACAGGTGTGGTTTTTGACGGTGGGGGTTAATCTTGTTTGCTTGGCATGTCACGCATCCTTTGACATAGTCTTCCACGTCCTTGCGCATGTTGGGCCACCAGTAGTCGCGTCGTAGTAACTCGTAAGTGTTTGCGATTCCTGGGTGTCCCATGGCAGGTGTGTCGTGGAAAAAGGTGATTACCCCCCGTTTAAGGTCGTTGTCGCCCACGACAACTAATGCGTCGTTCTTCCACCACAGCCCCCCCACCTTTTTCAGGTTATGGGGCTTGACCCATCGCAATACGTCCTTTTCATCAAGGTTCTGCGATATCTGGGTCCAAATGTCCATATCATGCATGGACATTTCCGTCGCTCGAAGGAAGCACTCCGCGGGGAGGACAATAATGTCATTGTTGTCCTCCTCGTGTGCTGCGTAGTCTGCTCTTCGCGACAAGGCATCCGCACGACTGTTCTTAACTCCGGAGATGTGTTTTAGGAGGAAGTCGTATTCCGAGAGTTCTAGGAATTCGTGCGCGACTCGTCTGCTAATCTTCCTGGGCTCTTTCCAGTATTGGAGGTTGGCGTGGTCGGTGTGGATAATGATCTTATGGGGGGAGCCAACTAAATACGTGCGCCATGCTCGTAGGGCTTTGACGACTGCCAGTAGTTCTCTGTCGTAGATGTCGTAGTTGCGTTCCGCCTGGCTGAAGGACTCAGAGTGGAATGCAATGGGGTGTAATTTTTGGTCCGGGCCGAGCTGATTAAGCACGGCTCCGATGGCGACGTTCGATGCGTCGACCTCCAATTCAAATGGTTTCGTGAGGTCGGGGAACAAAAGTGTAGGCTCGCGTTCGATACTGCGTTTGACGTTGTCGAACGCATCTTGTTCCCGTTGCTCCCAGTGCCACGGGGTGTCTTTACGAGTGAGGTCATGTAGGGGTCGTGCGAGCGCGGAGAAGCCGCGAATAAATCGTCGGTAGAAGTTACAGAACCCGAGGAAGGCGCGTACTTCGCGGAGGTTCCTTGGGGCAGGCCATTCTCGGATGCCTCGTACTTTAACGGGATCCATCTGTAGATTACCATGGCCTATGATTAATCCGAGGTATTCAACTTCGAGTACCTCGAATTCGCACTTCTCTGGTTTGATGTAGAGGTCGTGTTCTTCACATAAGCGGAGAACCTCGTGTACTATGGCGCGATGATGGGGATAATCAAGAGGTGTGGCGATGAGGATGTCGTCCATGTAAACGATTACTTCGTTTGTAAGAGTGAGGGGTCGAAACGTATCGTCCATCATCGCTTGGAATGTGGAGGGGGAATTGGTGAGTCCGAAGTACATACTGAGGGGTTCGTACAACCCCTGGTTGGTCTTGAAAGCGGCTTTCCACTCGTCTCCCAACTTAATTCGCACGTTATTATATCCCCACTTGACGTCGAGCTTCGTGTATAGACGCGCATCACGTATCCGGTCGACGAGCTCTGGGATCAAAGGGAGTGGGTAGTGGTTGCGAACCGTGAGTTCGTTCAATCATCTATAGTCTTGGACGGGGCGGAGTTTGCCGTCCTTCTTCTTGATGAAGAAAAGGGAGATGCGTAAGGCGATTTGGACGAACGGATATATCCCTTTGCGAGTTGTTCGTTGAGGAATGTGGTCAGGGCCTCTTGTTCGTTCTGTGCGAGTGGGTAGACCTTACAGTCTAGTGAGGCGGGGGCGTTTGGGAGAAGGTCTATGGCATGGTCCCAAGGGCGAGAAGGGGGGAATCGATGTGACGCTTCTTCGTCGAATATTTTTCGATGGCGTCGGTACTCCTCTGGGATCATCTCCTCAAACGTGCGCTCCTTCTTTTTCGCCACTTCCTGCTGCGCCAGCTCGGAAGCCGTGGTGGTTTTCCTTAGAAATGCTATCTGGGGCTCCCGCTCGTCATCCATGAGCTGCTCCCACGCTTCCTCGTCAAGTTCGTACGTCTCCAACACCCGAATGGAAGCTTCCATGGGCGTGGCTTCGTCTGACAAGTGAAGACTCGAGACCACGACCGGCTGGAACTCTTCGTTCAGCGTCGCGTCCCCCCACTTGATTGCGGGCTCGAAGGCTGTGAACCAAGGGTATCCTAGGATTACTTCGTCTCTTCCCAGATTGGTGACCAGGAAGCGAAGCGTCCTCTCTTCTTTCCCCGTTCGTACGGTAAGATCCATGTAGTGCGTGATGGCGCCATCCTGATTGTGGGTGCTGTCCACATTCCAAATGCGGATGGGATGTGTTACTTCTCGTGTCCCGATTTGGAGTCATTTCAAAAGCGAGGAGCATATGAAATTGTCGGTTGCTCCTGAATCGATCAAGACTTGTCGTTCGGCCATTGCGTGTGCAGATTTGAACAAAACTGGGATTCGCATGGATCGGTATCTGCTAGTGTACACGTTCAAGTTTAATGCTCTAGCCCAGGCCACCGGGTTCAAGCGTCGAGAAAATCCTCCCGTCCAAATAGCTTCTCCACCATGAGATCTCGTACTTCCTGAGTCTGCGCCTTCATCGCTGCGATCTGTAGATCCGCCTGCTCTTCATTCGATAGTATGCGACTAGATTGTATGGCGAAAGAAGAGACGGCGGGAGCTGGTACACTTGAACTCGTGGAAGCTGTGGTTTGTGATCGCGGGGACATGGGGGTTGGCGCCATGGTAGATGTAGTGGCAGCCACTCGCAGGCCCTTTTGAGGACAGTTACGCGAGATGTGCCCTTGCGCACGACATCTAAAACATCATCCCTCCTTTTGAAGGGAGGCTTTGTCGGCATCGGTGAGAGCCACAGAGGCTCTGGCACGTCCAACGTCCATGGCGTTGGGATCGCGGGTTCCTTTGAGGGCTTGGACCCACTGCTCTCGGCTTTGGCCACCCTTCTTTCGTTGGGGCTTCCCCTTGCCAAGGCGATCCTTAAGGACAAGATATTCAGCTTGTTGTAATCGGGCAGCCGCCTTCCACTGCTCCCAGGTGACAGGGTGCTGGAAGCGGACAGCGTTGACTACTAACTGGTTTGGCAATCCATCCTGGAACAGCTCTAGTGTGGTAGCTTCATCGGGGTTGTACCCTGCTTTCATGATGAGATTCTGGAAGGTTGTGACGTAAGTGTCGATGTCTCCTCCCTTCATCGTGAGGGTTTGGAGCGTTTTGCGTGCGTTGGTCTGTTCGGATGTGTCGGTGTAGGCTTGTACAAACCGGTCTCTGACAGTAGTCCATAAGACTTCGTTTTGTCGGAGGACTCCTGCCGCAATCTGGTCCTCCAACCATTGTGCCTGTTCATCAACCCAGTCATTTACTAGTGGGCCTCGGATGTACGACAGGAAGGTCATGGCTCGCGAGGCCGGGATCAATAGCTGATCGACGGTGGGGTTCATCTCCTTGTAGAGTCGAAACGCTCGCAAGAAAGCCTTGCTCTCGTCTCTGACTCCAGTAAACTCGGGAGGGGGGTTTCCTCCCAGTCGTCCGTTTCCTCCGGGGGCTGGCGCTGCTCCTCCTGGTGCGGCGCCACCGCCACCGCCACCGCCACCGCCCCCCACTACCAGATGGTACGGGTGCGCTACCACTAGGCGGGTTGGGTGCTCCTCCTCCTCCAGCGCCACCGCTGGTGAGAGTCGTACTGGCCGAGGCTTGCTAGGTTTGGGACATTGTGTGAGTCTGGAAATGTGTCGTTGGGTTGGGTAGGTTTGTTGTAGGTACAGAGACACTAGGTGATGGGGAATCGTCGTCGACAGCAATGCCAGAAGTAGTGTGAGTTGTGAGGGGTCCGACTCCAAGTGCCTGCAGTACTATGCTGATAGTGTACCACTGGCCTTTCTTTGCGGAGTAGTCAATGTATGCCCACTGTCGTAGTTCTTCGAGATAGTGAACCTGTCGGTACTTCTGGGTGTTAGGGTGGAAGAGAAAGTATCCTTCCACTCCTTCGTGTTCCTTCCAACGACGGCTCCTTGACTTTATCGGAAAGCTCGTCGTCACTGTATCTGTCGATGTATTCTGCTTGAAACTGGGATCTGGCGCGACTATGAAGGTTCGCCACTGTGAGAGACTTGACTTAATGTAACGCCACCACAGGGGCGTTAGGTACGATGTGTACCACGTTAAGTCAACGGGATCGGAAGAGCGCGAGTCGATTAAGACTCAGTTCGGTGATGCACAAGTATCGCTCGGTTTCCCTGGAACCGAGGATAATAGAAGAAAGGCAAGGCTCAAGCGCAACGGTGAGCGAAGGTGTAGACTCAAGCGCAAAGGCGAGTCGAGGGTCGTTCGTGAGGCAAAGACGATGTGGTATTACACAAGAAGTCAAGTCTACCGTACAAGCTAGGTAGGGCGTGACTTATATACTGTTACAGGATGTTTGCGACGAGCAAACATATGGCGCGAGTATGAGTCAAAAGTCCCGAAGCGTAAACAAGGGGAATGGTCATAAGTAGTACAAGGGAATCCCGCGGGGTCACGCGCCTCAGAAATAGTCAGCGGACAAAAGGAAGTGTAAATCGACCCATCCTATTGCCGAGGCGCAAAGTGCGAGATAAGAGTCATGAGACGCGAGGCATCGGATCGTATCGTAATCATACAACCAAGTCAACAGGTGAAAATTGTAACAGATTTGGACTATGGCCAGACTTGTACAGACCGCTTTTGTTTATCTTTATTGACAGAGTCATATATGGCTCTTATTGTTCTTTATTGTTAAGATACCAGTATTGTCTGCTTTAGGCAGCTATTGTTCTCTGCCCTCCAATGGCATTTCTCCCTCTGGCGCACAGACCATATGTATTGTGTTTGGATCACCTGTGCACACAGACCATTCTTACTTAAGCGTCCTGTATATAAGGACTGCTATTTACACCTTCACACTTCAGAGTTCCTTCACCCTCTGAAGTGTAAGTTCCTTCTCTACTTTACTCTTCCACCTTTTTAACTCATAGACGTTCTCCCTATAGAACTTGTCTGTCTAGGTGTGTAGTAGTAATATAAAGAGTTCCTTCACCCTCTGAAGTAACTTGTCTGTCTAGCTTTTCGCTATTATCTTCTCGCTTGTTAGTTCTGCGCTCAACAGGTTATGGGCCCTGACACCTAATAACTAACCTGCAGTTATTTTATCAGATCTACTTGTGTCACTTGCTCTCTCAGCCGACCACATCCTCTTTGTCATCTTCATCATCAGTGAGCATCCTCTATCATTTTTTCGACACACTCCTTTCTTGTCCGCCATGACTCTGTCATGTGCCATTTTGGCTAGCCTCCTAAGGAGGTTCTCATGAGAGGTCCTATACGACCTCAAATTCCTCTGTGCGCACTATCCTACGATATTTTCTATACCCGGTTTTCGTCCGGAAGTGCTTTCATAGGCCAAGAGGGGAAGACCCTTGTGGCTATAGGCCTCTCTAATGGTTGGGTGATACTCGGTTAATACCTGGGTCACTTTATGGGGTGTGAAGGCCTGGTTAATAGTCAAACCCAGAAGTCCTTCCCTCAGATACAACTAGGAGATGCTACTATATTATAATAGTATTTACACAGCACTATGACTAGACCTCTGCCAGGAGAAGTATTTGCTCCCTTTGTGCAGGATTCGCTGCATGGCACGTATCACTAGTCTAGTTGCTTAGTACCAAGACCCTTAATGGTCTGTTCTAAGAGACTAGTTGATCCCTTTCATTGCTTCTGGAACTCGCTGTTGGCTCCTCTCTAGGGTACTACCCTTTACTTTAGGATCTTTAGTAGCCCCAGTTCCCATGCTGCAAGGGTAGAGACAGACTTGTGCAAACTTCGCCGTCACTGCACCATGATCTGATCTTGCTTGATCCCTATACCAGTAGGCCTAACATGACTACTAGCCCTCAGTAACATTTGGGCCTAGGAGAAACTTTAGTATAAGGCAGCCATCACTATCATAATTCCACTACCATAGTACTATCCAAGTCGCACATACTTGAGGCGTGACACCATATGTGTTACGGAGTTATAGCGCTCCTATGGCTGGACCTCTACTTTCCCTACCAAGATCTGGGCTGGTTCTGACTGCTCCTCGGAACCAGATTCTACAAACATCTCAATGTCTTTCCATATCACCTTCCCTCCCACTCTTATCCTCGCCAAGCTCGACGGGACAAACTGGCAGACCTGGAGCCAGACCTTCTCCTCCCTCATGCTCATGAATGGGTGCAGGCGCCACCTCACCCACTCAGATGTGGGAGCTGTCCCTCAGCACCCCGCTGTACCTGCAGGACCCACGGGTCCAAATGCAGAAGGTCTGGCGATGATAGCCCTGTGGAACAAACAGGAGGAGGTCATTACTGGCCTCCTATATCTTTCAGTCACAACGGAGGTCTTATCTAGTATTCAATCCATGGCACTGTACCCAAGCGTCCATGACAAGTACCAACAGCTTGAAACACTCTATGGTCAGGTTGGCTCTATGGCCACCTTTAATATTTGGGTTGGCTTGGCAAACACCAAGCTCCAGGAAGGTAGCCCCTTCCTACCTCAACTCCAGAAAATGTTGGATTTGAGGAGCACCCTAGTGGAGCAGGGGATGCCCGTCTCGGACATGCAAATGTCCTTCATACTTCTAGACGCGCTACCCCCCTCCTACAGTACCATAGCTGGCACCATCCTAGCTTCTGGCCCCCCTGCAAACCTAGTACCTCAGGACCTCATCAACAGGTTCATCAATGAGGAATCCCGTATCGCTGGTCCTCCAGCGTCTTTTAACAAGACAGCCCCCATCAAATCCCACTCGCCTCCACAGCATGCGTCGACGGCATCTGGCAGCTCTGCGTCCCCGGACGTAATCTGCCACTACTGCAAGCGGCCTGGCCATAAAAAGCCAGACTGCTACAAGCTCAAACAGGACCAGGAGAACGCCAAGAAGGGAAGGGCTGGGCAGCGTGGGAAAGCTGCACAGAATACTACTACAATAGAAGCCCCGGACTCAATTCTGGGAAACAGGTTTGCTGCAGCCAATAGCATACCTGTACCAAAGAGCCGATTATTTACTATAGTCAATGGCTCTGGCAAAATAGAGGAGGTACATGAGGTACCTCAGGTCTCCCTTTACATGATGAGTGCCAATGGCACTCAAGTAGCATCAAAATGGATGATGGACAGCGGAGCATCAGCACACTTCACACCATATATTGAGGATTACGACACCTACACCCCACATAAAGGTGTTGAAGTCCTTCTTGGTGACAGCACTGTACTACAAAGTGCTGGAATGGGTTCAATTACAATCCGCACCAATCGAGGCTTTGACCTCAAAATCTCAGATGTGCTGCACCTCCCCAACACTCATTCTCGAATCCTATCAACACCCTGCCTTACATCTAAGGGTGCCATAATTAGCTTTGACGCTACATCTTTTGCCATTAGGCATAACGGAGAGACCATTGCAGAAGGACACAAGGCTCTCGGGCTATATTGGCTCGACGGACATGCTATGAATGCTGTCTGAGCACCTGCATCTGCTAGCCTTGATGTTTGGCATAGGCGCATGGGACATATGTCCAAAGACGCCTTAAAGAGATATGCTCCGGAGTCAGTAAAAGGACTCCACATTAATGATTCCACTGTGAAAGAAGGACTCTGCCTTGGATGTGAGCTAGGCAAATCTACACGACTACCCTTCCCACCTTCCACAAAACGCGCACAAGAACCCCTTGAAGTCGTTCATAGCGACCTTGTTGGCCCACTACAGAATAATTCTATCCAGGGCAACAAGTACTTCGCCACGTTCATAGATGACTTCTCAAAAGCAGCAGTTGTCATCTTTATGAAATCAAAGGACCAGTTTAAGGACGCCTTCCTACACTATAAGGCGTGGGCTGAAAAACAACTAAATAAGCCCATTAAATCCCTACACTCGGACCGTGGTGGCGAATATGTCAATAACGACCTCAAGACAATCCTGTCTGACGCAGGAATCGAGCATATGCTCACAATGCCTTATTCTCCACAACAGAATGGGAGAGCCGAGCGCTTCAACCGAACCATAATGGAAAAAGGCACTAGCATGCTGCACCATGCTGGCCTTAGCCTTGGCTTTTGGGAACAAGCAGTACAAACTGCGGTGCAAATCTACAACCGCACCCCCACTCGTTCTAATCAGTGGAAAACTCCGCTGGAGCTCTGGGATGGTACAGTCCCAGATGTCTCTTACTTTAGAGTATTTGGCTGTAAAGCCTACTATCATGTACCTGAACACAAACGGCGCAAATTAGACCCTAAGTCAAGGGAAGCCGTCTTTGTGGGCTATGAGCCTTTGTCCAAAGGCTACAAACTCTGGGATAGACATAGCCAGTGCTTCATCTCTTCACGAGATGTTACATTTGATGAAGACACCTTCCCATCCCGCAGTGTTGTGGCTCAACACTCAGACCCTACCCCTCCCGTGTCTGGTGAACTCGAAAGAGGTGCTGCCGGCGGTGAGGTATTTTTCGTAGTGCCTAGCCCGCCTACACCAGCTGTTGCCCCCACAGTGCCTCAGACTACACCAGTCTTTGTATTACCACCTCTGGCACCTGTGGTACAACAACAGCTTAGCACCCCACCCAACGTCACGCCCACTGAGGCGGACCAGACCATTTACCACACTCCTCCTTCCCAAGCCCCCCCTCCTACAAATCCTGCCCCCACGCGTCGTCGCACTCGCTCCACTAGGCCTCCGGTTGTCTCCGCGCCTATACCTGCCCCTAACTTCAATAGGGACGTGTCTCCTCCTAGGGAAACCCCTAGATCTCCCAGGAACACTCAGGTAACCTCGCCTGCTCGTCCAAGGCGGAGCACAAGGGTACGATTCACGAATCCTCACTACTTTACAGAGGACAACAATGAATTCGTGCAGGGTAGCAGTAGGCTGGGAATGATGGACCTACTTAATGCTGCTGAGGTACCTGGCTATAAGGACCCGCAGACCTTTAAGCAGGCCATGGAGTCTGACCAAGCTGTCGATTGGCTTGAAGCGTGCCAGTATGAACTGGACGCTCTCGACAAGCTTGCGGTCTGGAGGCTTGAACCTCTTCCTGAAGGAAGGAAGGTGGTCAAGTATAAATGGGTGTTCAAAAAGAAAGCAGATGGACGCTTTCGTGCTAGGCTAGTGGCAAAAGGGTTCACCCAACTAGAGGGGGTGGACTTTGACGAAACATTCTCCCCAGTTGCCCGTTTTGAGTCACTGCGACTCCTTCTTGCGCTTGCTACGCTTGAGGACTGGCATATTCACCAGATGGACGTCAAGTCGGCGTTCCTTCATGGGGAACTGGAGGAAGAAATCTATATGGAGCAACCTGTCGGTTTTGTCACAGCTGGCTCCGAGCACCTCGTATGCCGGTTACAAAAGGCCCTTTATGGCCTGAAACAAGCTTCCCACACATGGAACGTGCAATTCCATGGGGTCCTAGTTGACCTAAGCTTTATGCGGACGTACTCTGATGCAGGAGTATATGTGTATCATCTTCAAGAGGGGGGTGATACACTTTTCGTGATCTTATATGTAGATGACATCACTATACTCGGAAGTTCCCTATCAAAGATCAATGATCTGAAAGCATCTCTATCAAGTCGATATGAGATGACTGATCTTGGTGAAATCCAGTCTTATCTAGGTGTTAACATCACCAGAGACCGTGCAAATCGCACTATGGAAATCAACCAATCAGATTACATCCGCGATGTGGTTGAATGCTTTGGAATGTCTGATTCCAACCCAGTATACACCCCTCTTCCCTCTGGCGCCGAGGCACACTTGATCAAATTTGAAGATCAGGCCTCTACTTCTGAGATTAAGAAGTATCAACAGATAATTGGGTCTCTGCTCTATGCGCAGATTGGAAGCGGACCTGATATTTCATTCGCTGTTGCGCGCCTTAGCCAATTCGCTTCCAATCCCTCACCCCAGCATTTACGCTTAGCAAAATATGTCATAGCATACCTAAACACTACAAAGGACTATGCGTTGCGCTATGCTGGAGGGAATGGTGGAGAAGGCCTTCACGGCTACTGTGACTCTTCCTGGGGAGATCAGGAAGAGAAACACTCCACCTCTGGCTACGTCTTCTTGCTTGCCAATGGAGCCATTTCATGGTGCACCAGAAAGCAGAAGACCATTGCACAGTCTACCACAGAAGCCGAGTACATGAGCCTCTCTGAGGCCTCAAACCAAGCTCAGTGGTACACTACCTTCCTAGGCAAACTAGGGTATGAGGTTGCCTCCCCTATTCCCCTACACTGTGACAACAAGGGTGCTGTAGACTTAGCATTAAACCCTGTCACTGGAAGACGGTCCAAAACACATCCTGATCAAACACCATGTAGTCAGGGAATACGTAGAAAACAAGGTCATAGACCTGATACGTACACCTACAGGTGAAATGGTCGCAGATGGACTCACCAAGTCCCTTCCCAGAGACACCTTTGAAAAAATGGTCAATGATCTAGGAATGGTGTAGATGGAGCCTCAGGAACATTGTGCTGACAACCAGTCAATGGTCGTCGATCCTTGGTTTAAAACCAAAGCACACCATGTTCTCTGATCTGAAGAGCTAAGAAAAACCCTTCTTAGACCCTGAAGAAGTTGGACCTTCACCAACAATAGTGTACAGACTCTAAGGCTTCAAAAAGTAGTCCTGTATCAAGGATCTCATGAAGTACTTATGATAAAGTTTCGGATGGAGCGTCATCAGCTCTAGATAAGATAATCCTGTATCAAGGATCAATCTGTCAATCTTAATCCAGAACTTCTGTACGACGCTTCAGCTCTTCAAAAGATTATCATCTCCATCTCATTACGACATCATGGACTGTCCCAATCATGGAGGGATGTTGAGACGCAACTAAGTCACATGTCTCGTGGGATCTGATTGTGTCAGCCCACATACTATATACGGTATCTGTCCCCTATGGACTGATTTGGACTATGGCCGGACTTGTACGGACTGCTTTTGTTTATCTTTATTGTCAGAGTCATATATGGCTCTTATTGTTCTTTATTGTTAAGATACCAGTATTGTCTGCTTTAGGCAGCTATTGTTCTCTGCCCTCCAATGGCATTTCTCCCTCTGGCGCACAGACCATATGTATTGTGTTTGGATCACCTGTGCACACAGACCATTCTTACTTAAGCATCCTGTATATAAGGACTGCTATTTACACCTTCACACTTCAGAGTTCCTTCACCCTCTGAAGTGTAAGTTCCTTCTCTACTTTACTCTTCCACCTTTTTAACTCATAGACGTTCTCCCTATAGAACTTGTCTGTCTAGGTGTGTAGTAGTAATATAAAGAGTTCCTTCACCCTCTGAAGTAACTTGTCTGTCTAGCTTTTCGCTATTATCTTCTTGCTCGTTAGTTCTGCGCTCAACACTAATCACCGGTGGACTCGGAATAATCCCATAAGGGGATTCTGTACATGTATCATATGACTAAATACTCCGAATTATGTGTATAGCATAACTAATCGTACTCCAGTTCCTACGTAATGAGCCTTATTGTAATGTTCCACCTGGACATTTTTCTAGCAGTGTGGTCCTTTACAGGCTCTAGGAAACACAGTGACCTAACGATCACAGAGGATGTCGAAGTCACGTACGTGATCGGCTATTAGCTCACAAGTGAGACGTAATAGCGTTGCCCAACAGATATGGACGAGGATAAAGGCGGTGTATTGAAGGACGACTTCGGCAGACAGCTCGAAGTTATGAGGATGATACAAGTCCGGCGGCAAGGCAGCTCACTCAGACAGGAGAGAAGAGAGGAAAGGGGTATGTCTGGATAACTCAACGGACCAGCTAAGGACGATTCAATAGATGTATAGGCACCAAAGTAGCTATCAGCACACAACTGGCAAGGCAACGCAGAAGTGGCACTACAAGGGGTGGTATAATCCAAGAAGTCAAGCTTAGGTCTTCAGCGACCATAAGCCCATCTACTTATACATGTCCAAGGAGGTTTGAACCCCAGCTTGGAACTCCAAAACTCTAGTAAGGGGATCCTAGGAATGAGTCACAACAAGTCAGAGATAAGCAATCCACCAATAGGGTCTTTCAAAGTACCATTAATTCGGTCCATTATTGGACCCATTAAGCGACCATTAATCCACAATTTAGCGCCATTTTCGGGTTAATGTGAGAAATAATGAAATAAATAATTGACCAATAATGGTCAACTTTGAAACCACCCTCCCCAAAAAAACTCGTTAATGGACACTTAATGCCTTAATTTTTGCTCCCTGACGCTTCGGGATCCTTTCGGCAGGGTGGCACCTTTTCGATCTCCGCCTTGTCACTTCCATCTGTCTTACCTTCGTCATTCTATCTCTACCGCCATGGGCTGCTGCTGCCCATATTCGCCTTGCAAGAGGCTCCCCAGCCCGTCATAGCCCGACCACGCGTCCTCGCGCCCCGTGCTGTCTTTGTCCCTCAACACCCCGTCTCCGTTGCACCGCCCATCTCTCTTTGAAGATATCAAGCTCACTACGCTTATTCTCACTGCCTCGTCCCCAGATCTATCGTCTCTTTCATCATTTTCATGTCACTGGCACCTTTGTATCGTCTCGCCCATTCGTACCTTACCGTTTGTCTGACTCGATCGTCTCCTCGTTTCGTTGTTCACTTCCCCTATCTTTTACACCTACTTACTTGTCTGCGGTAGCTACTGATTCTCTGTATAAACCCTCTTAACCCTTGCTGAATAGACAGCGCCCAGTCGCTATTGTTTTCCCCTCTAACTCTGCGTGCTGATCCCAGAATTCAGTCCCAGCTCCCGCTCTCGCCTTCGCGAATGCTCTGGACTTGGCCCTTGTGACCCGTGCACTTCAAAGTACCTAGTACATAGTCTTTTTTTTTTTTTGTTCGGATCCCATATTTAATACAGTCATTGTACTACTTGTAGACTATGAAGGCCCCTCCCTATGCCTCTTTGAACCCGTTGACTTCGCTGGCGTTGGTGTCGGTGTCACGGTGCCGAGTCGGTGTCATAGCGCTGAGGCATGGTGTCAGTGTCGTGGCCTCGCAGCACCATGTCGGTGTTGCGGTGTTGCTGTGCCGTGTTGGTGTTGTAACGTCGCAGTGGTGTCATGGCCTCGCCACGCCGAGTTGGTGTCGTGGCCTCGCTGCGCCATGTCGGTGTCGTAGCGTTGCGGCGTCATGTTGACGTCGTAGCCTTGCTGCGCCGGGTCAGTGTCGTAGCCTCACAGTAGTGCCGTAGCGCTGGGACGCCGTGTCGATGTCGTGGCCTCACCGCGCTGTGTTAGTGTCGTGGCCTCGCCACGCCGTGTTGGTGACCTCGCCACGCCATGTCGGTATTGTAGCGTCGCCGTGCCAAGTCGGCGTCGTAGCCGCACAGCGGGGCTCGCACACCGTGTCAGTCCCAGGTGGAGGTGGCAGCTCCGGGTTTGCGCGCGCCGAGGTGGAGGCCACCCGTTTGAAACCTAGAAAGGAGAAAAAAAGAAATCGTAGTTAGTTATAGGTTAGTGAAAAAGAAGAAAGAACTTAGCTTAACGATGTTGGATGTCGTCGTATCGTTGCTGCAATGTCAACGCGTCAACGACGACGTTGCTGCAACATCCAGTCCGGCAAGCTGCATACCCGCAATACTCCGCTGTAAAATGAAACTCCGATCACTTCCTTTCATGGAATGGGAATAATGGTATTAAGTAAAAAAGGAGCAAAATCCGTCCTGAACACGAAAAATCCCATTACTCAACCCATTTTTATCTCCTGATTTTCGAAATAATGAAGTACAATAATGGGACGAATAATGGGAACTTTGAAAGACCCTAATGGCAGTAAGGCGCAAAGGTATGAGTCAGAGATAAGGGAGTCAATGAATCAGAGAAGGGGAGCATATCGCAATCCATCAGAATCAAGGCACTATCAATAGGAACGTACGAGTCATCAAACACAAGGCAATCTAGGCCGGTCCAGGCACAAGCTCATCTGGACCCTTCTGGTGCGAGTCTAGCCAGGTCACGTGCCAGGGTCACATGACGGGCAGGTGCTAAAGTCATGTGCGCAGATCACATGGTTGGTGAGTGCTTATTGGTCATGTGATATGAGTCGGGTGACTTAGTGGTCAGGTGGCATTCCACTATTTGGATCCATATTCCTCCTATCTTGTCGAAGTGAACTTGAAGTTGTCGGCCTACAGTGTTCGGGGTCTTGGTAGGGGGTGTCTGAGGGGCAGGTGAAGGCGAAAACGTAACACTTATAGTAAGTATTACGGCTCAACAAAGAAGATGACAAACTTGAGGACCTCTTTTCCAGCTTTGCTGGCTTCTGCAGTTCGAAAGTTGTTGGAGATCCCCTGCCTGGTCTCACTTCTGGGCAAAGGCAGAAGCTTTCAAATGGATTCATTGGGTTATTTGATCACATGTTCTCATCTGATTTGGTTCCCGAGCTTGTCAAAAGATGGCGAGCCATTATATGTGCGAAGGCCACCCATCCAGCACAGATTCCCAAGATGTTTGATATCCTTCATAAAATTTTGTCCAACTATCAATATAGCTGTCTGTTGGCCACTGACATTGTGCAGATCGTGAGAGGCTGGGACAGTAAAATGAACGACGATGCTACTTCAGATGCACAAGCTACTATCTCCATGATTATCGCAAGAGTGCAACCACACGTTTGGTTTATTCTCACCTCCAATGCACTAGGCATTGAGGAATCTGACCTTCGAGACTATGCCGCAAATGGCGACAGCTTGTCACTCACCATCTTGATTCATGCCACTTGCCAGCAATTTAGCAATTACAAGTCAATACCCGACATAAGCCCATGGCCGCAATATTGTGTGAACTTCACACATGTTCTGAAGGCAGCTTCGACATTCAATGTGCAAGACTTGTCACATGAACTGCAGCATGATTTCTGTGCGCTCTGGAATCAAATCGTTCTCAAAGCACAGAAGAGCCACTTCAACAAGTGTGCAATGGCATGGTACATCCTCATACTGATTCAGAACGCATACATTGCCCTACATCAAGATACTGATTCTGCTCTGACACAATTCTCCCCCTCCACTGATGATGGGGATAGAATTCTGGTCGAGCTGGACTCGTATCCAGTGTGCAAAGTCCCTGGCTGTCATGGACGTGTATTATTTTTCCCCTTATTTTTGCGTATTTTTACACATTTATCTGGTGAAGATATAAAGGGCTGAAGTGCTGACACAAGTTAGTCACATGGATGGCCAACCATGTGCATGTGATCATGGGACAAGAGTTCCTTATATGTTTAACTGGTTATGATTGGATGGAAGGAGACGGAAGACTCTAGAAGGACCTAGACATACATATGTCATGATTAGTAGTATATGCTTACTTGCTGTATTAGGTTTTACTCAGCAAGTGGAGCCACTCATAAGTGCAATGACATGTGCATCAGTCAGCACAATAAGATGCGCTATTAATAGATACGACGTGTCAGCTCCTGAGTCAAGGAGTCTTACTGTACACTTAGTAATAGTGTTTAGACTCAGTTCAAGCTCAGCAGAAGTAGTGTATATAAACCCTCCTGTAGCGTCCTGAGTGGAACCAACTTGTCCTCTTGGTTCTCCACTCAGGTGCGCATTTCCTTTGTACTCTCCATACCTTCCAATCTAACTTGTCCTCTTGGTTCTCCACTCAGTGTGCCACCGTGTGATACTTGTAGTTGAAGGCTTGTATAAAGCCTTGCACATTCTACACTCTCCATGTCGACCGCACATCTAGTGCATGACTTGTCTCCACATTAAGTTGAGTGTGTTACTGGTTCAGTTCATTTATATTCCACTTGGCTTGACATAGCGTGGCAGTCGCACCGCTACACTGGCCATATCCATGACCACTCTCCCTCCACACCCTTTGTTCGCACAGTTGCACTGGCCCCTGCTTCCCTGGCCAGCCCAGATGCACCTTCCTTGCCCATACCTTCCCCACTCCATGTTGACAAAAGTCCCACAGCCATTCCACTACCTGAAAATGTCCACTGCACTTGTCAGACAACTACCCAAATCCTCCGCAATAGTGTTACCTCACTGACCAGTGTAATACGAGACCTTATCTCCTCAGATATCACAACGCCCACTCCACCAACTTCGACATCCACCCCTTTCCCCCCAACCCCTCTACCCACTGCCATTGCCCTCCTGCGCAACTCAGACCCCCTGATGTCATGGACGCGTATTATTTTTATCTTATTTTTGCGTATTTATACGCATTTATTTGGTGAAGATATAAAGGGCCAAAGTACTGATACAAGTAAGTCACACAGACTGCCACCCATGTGCACGTGATCGCGGGACAAGAGTCCCTTATACGCTCATTTAGTTCTGATTGGATGGAGGGAGATGGAAGACTCTAGAAGGATCTAGAACATACATACGTCATGATTAGTAGTATACGCTTACTCGCTGTATTAGGTTTTACTCAGCAAGTGGAGCCGCTCGTAAGCGCGATGACATGTGCATCAGTCAGCACAATAAGAAGCACTATTAATAGACACGACGCGTCAGCTCCTGAGTCAAGGAGTCTTACTATACACTTAGTAATAGTGTTCAGACTCAGTTCAAGCTCAGCTGTAGTAGTGTATATAAACCCTCCTGTAGCGTCCTGAGTGGAACCAACTTGTCCTCTTGGTTCTCCACTCAGGTGCGTATTCCTCTGTACTCTCCATACTCCATCAATCTCAACTTGTCCTCTTGGTTCTCCACTCAGTGTGCCGCCGTGTGATCCTTGTGGTTGAAGTCCTGTATAAGGCCTTACACATCAGGAAAACATATGTTTTTCTTATTTATACTTTCTGTTCTTTTATCGCTTTCAGCAAGGGAATAAAGGACCCTTTCAGAAAAGAACCAACTACTTGCAAAAAGAAATCCCCTCTTCTTTTTCTGTACTTTTTATACTTTTTAGGCATATTTCTGGGGAAAAAAATTGGATTTTGGTCCGATTTTTTGAAATTTTGGTCCGATTTATTACCATATATGGTAATTTTCGGACCAAAAAATAAGGTTTGGTCCGATATTTCCATTTTTGGTCATTTTATTTTGTCCATTTTTGGTCATTTGGTACTCTACTTATCCTGTACTTTTTTTGGCAGTTCAGCAAGTAAAAAAAAAGAAAGAGGGATTTCTTTTTCTTACTTTTTCTAATTTTTTTCTGAAAAGAACAGAAAAGTACAGAAAAGTGTGGATAAGTAAAACATATGTTTTCCTGATGCACGTTCCACGCACTCCACGTCGACTGCACATCTAGCGTGTGACTTGTCTCTGCATTAAGTTGGGTGTGTCACCGGTTCAGTTCACTTAAACCTTCGCCTTGCTTAACGTAGCGCGGCAGTTGCACCACTACATTAGGACAAGTTCCTTTTCACACTCCTGAGCCCTGTTACGCTCACCAGTTTCACTACTCCTTAGGAGGTTGACGACCACAAGTCCCTTGTGTTATCTACCTCATCCTTTGCCTGGGGAAGTCCGTAAGCAGAATCTGCGCTATTGTGGTACAACTCTAGTGTCCGTAAAACCGGCATAGATTGTGCTTGCCTATAAGCTTCCATCTGAGTTCAGTGGAACGCTTGGGTACCCTCTGCAGAACTGGTCACCACGCCAGATAAGCTGCAGTTGGACGAGAAGCCAGCCAGGCCTAGCCTGCGACAGCTGTACGCGTACCAACCAGAAAAGTTTGAGAGCGCTTCGGCGTGAGAGGCAGCCAACAGGTCGAGAAGACTGCGGCAGACAGCCTTGTAGCTCTACACATCCCCTTACCCCATTCCCGAGTGTTCCGTTATCGCCACAGCCTCGCGCAGTGTGAAACAATCACTGTGTATTGGTCTCGCTTGATCGGACTCTCCTATCATCTTCAAGTTAGCGTTTCACGCTTGTCGTATCACGTCGACTTTAACCCACCTACTCCCACACACGTTACAACACTGCCTCGTTTATTCGAGAACGTCTGCACCCGTCTACGCCGTCTCTTTAGGAGGAGACAAGCTTCTATCACACCACCCCAGACCCAAGCCTCTGCTTCGGCATCGCTTCACGTACATCAGGATTCCCAGTCTGAACAAGACCGGATTCCCTCCCCCATTTTTACATCTCGATCACGTACATTATCGGCAGAGTCGTTCCACTCTGCCCACTCCTCCTCCAACGAGACACTCGCCCAGTCCGGCGAAAGCTTCATAGACGAAGACAGTGTCAACATCCGAATCCAGACGTTCCAGTTAGAAGATCCCCCACGTAACCTTGCCGAACAATACGTTCAGGCGATTTATCACGAGCCCAGATTTGTCAACGGACTCCTCGAACTCTACGGCTTCCAGTACCTAGTAGACGGTACAGACTTCACTGTCCCCCAGCTTGTAGCAGCCGCTGCAGCTCTAATTCCACACCTCTCTCCCCCTCCCTCCGAATGTGGCTCCTCCCCGGAAAGGGAAGCAGACAGCTCGTCTAGCTCAAGCCCAGTATCCTCAAGGAGCTCGCTCGAAGTTCCACCTCCCACCGCCCACTAAAGCAGAAAGGGAATATATATCTCGTATCCAAGACTGGGACGAGATCTCCCCTGATGAACAACTAGAACTCCTACAAGAGTTCCAAAGGGCGCAGGATAAAGCTGAGAGAGAAGAAAGACAGAGAGAATTAGACAGAATGAGTCAACCTGCCGGAAGTTCAACAACCCCCGCTGCTCCCGCCCCCCCACCTACTATCGATGACTGCCTAGCACTCATCAACCAACTGGGCCTCACGATGGGCCAGCTTGCACAACAGGTCGCCGACCTGACAACACAAGTAACCATCAGCTCGAGTCGCCCCTCGTCCGGAAAACAGAAGGAAGTAGTGGCCCGTCCCAAGGCCTGGGATGGGAAAGGCAACTCCACAGACGCCCGACACTTCCTCGCTGCCTTCCGCAACTGGGCAGGATCAACTGGGGATGCTATGAATACATGGGACGCAACCACAAGCACGTGGTACGCAGATGAACACTGCTGGATAGCGGCAGTTCTCAATCTGATGGAAGGGGACGCAAAAACCTGGGCCCTCCCCTACTTGGAGCAGGCCAACACAGGTGGAACTCCTTTTGGCGGAACCTTCACAGGATTCGTCACGGAGTTTAACCGCAGGTTCAGCCCCCTGGACGTGCAAGAGATAGCACGTGAAGAACTGAAAAAGACAAAGCAAGGGAAGAAGCCAGTCTCGGAATACATGTCGGTATTCGAGCAGTACTCAGGACAGACAGGGTGGTCCAAGGAGGACCTACGCACCCGCTTCTACGATGGACTCAATGAGGATATCAAAGACGTCCTGGCCTGGTCAGAAAAGCCTTACAAAACCTATGAAGAGCTTAAGCAATCGGCGCAGACCATTGATCAGCGTATGCGCCAGCGAAGAGCTGAGAAGTCTGGGAAACCGACTTTGTCAAATCAAACCTCGTCCCCCGACCCTAATGCCATGCAAGTCGACGCCACGCGTCAGCAAGGCACCCAAAAGAAAGGGGACATTTTTAAGACAAAGGCTGAATACCAGAGCTGGATGAAGGGGAAGTGTTACGGGTGTGGATCACCGGACCACGTCAAAAAGGATGGAAACCATGAGCGAGACGTGTGCAACCACTGTCAAAAGGTTGGACACCGGTCCACCGTCTGTCAGCTCAAGAAAATGGGGAAGCCAGGGAAGGCCAAAGTAGCGGCCACTACCACGGAATCCCCGAGTCCACCATCCTCGACAAGTACTGCGGTAGCTGCCGCTTCACCAAGCACCACTCCGGCAAAGACGTCACAGGCAGACGTAGCCAAACTGATGGAGATGGTAACCCGCCAGCAAGAGCAGTTGGAGGCTCTCAAGGCGGCTTTTTGATCAAGGGGTCACGTGCAGCTGCGACCGGCCCCTTAACAGTAGATGAGACGGACTTATGTACCTGTACCATATGTTCTTGTGTTTTGGACTCATTTCCTGTAAATCGTACTCACACAGTTTCTGCCTGTAAGTTAGATAGTAGTGTCGGTTCCGTTTCTTGTCTTCCCGGCCCCTCCACATTTACATCTGCCTCGGAGATGAACAATACTAGTAGTGTTTCTGTTGCTCCACTTTCTTCTGAAGCAGTGCCGCACGTGATGATTTCTGATGCAGCACTGTCTTCAACTATTATTCCCGAAACAAAAGACAAAAAGTCACACTTTCATATTTCTGTGTATTTAAAAGGACGTCATCGTACTGTAAAAGTAGCAGCAATGGTAGATTCAGGGGCAACTTCGTTGTTCCTGGACAAAAAGTACGCTGACCGCCACAAGATGTTGCAGGTTCCTCTAGAGCACCCCATCACCTTATACAATATCGATGGAACGCTCAATGAAGCAGGCAGTATCACCCATAAAGTTCGACTCACTCTGAAAGTCGGCCCCACTGAAGACAGCCATGACTTCTTAGTCACTTCACTGGGCCCAGAGGACGTCATATTGGGACTGCCATGGCTAAGACTAAGGAACCCCAACATAGATTGGCAGGAAGGCACTATGCGCCTCAACTCAACCGCTGAAATAGCGCAACCAGAGTTGGAGGTAGAGGTGACGCGCATTATGGCGAACCGAATGGAACGCCGCCGTCTCCTTGCGGAGAAAGTGCTCGACACGGCCCAAGACGAAGTGTTCTGCTTAGCAGGCTTTACATATTCTCAACAGATTGCCGAGAAAGCCACAGCCGCTAAGCCTAAGAAAACCTTCGAAGAAATGGTGCCAGAGCACTACAGAGACTTCGCGAAAGTATTCTCTGAGGAGGAATCCCAGAGGCTCCCTGAGCATCAACCGTGGGACCACGCCATAGACCTAGAGCCAGATGCAGTCAAGCACTGGAAGGTCAAGTTGTATCCCATGTCGGTCAACGAGCAAGAGGAATTGGATAAATTCCTGCAAGAGCACATTTCTAAAGGATACCTGGTTCCATCAAAATCACCGATGGCTTCACCAGTATTCTTTATAAAGAAGAAAGACGGAAAGCTACGTCTAGTGCAGGACTACAGGCGGCTCAATAAGATTACCATCAAAAACCGCTATCCGCTTCCACTCGCAGCTGACATTGTTAACCGGTTGAAAGGAGCCAAGTACTTCACCAAATTCAACGTAAGATGGGGCTACCACAACATTCGCATCAAGCCTGGTGACGAATGGAAAGGTGCTATAGTCACAAACCGAGGTCTGTTTGAGCCAAAGGTAATGTACTTTGGCATGACCAACAGCCCGGCCACCTTTCAAGCCCTTATGAACGCCGTATTTGCCGATCTCATCGCCTCAGGAGAAGTCGCAGTCTACATGGATGATATCCTCATCTATAGCCAAGACTTAGAGCAGCATCGCCAGATAGTCCGCGAAGTGCTCAAACGTCTCAGAGACTATGACCTCTATCTCAAACCTGAGAAGTGCGAATTTGAAAGGCAAGAAATGGAGTACCTAGGGATGATTATCCGTCCCGGAGAAGTGCAGATGGACCCTGGCAAGGTCTCTGCAGTAAGGGAGTGGCCAACACCTACAACGCTCAAAGAGGTTAGAGCGTTTGTTGGGTTCGCCAACTTCTATCGTCGGTTCATTAAGGACTTCGCGGCCATTGCCCAACCCTTACATGACCTTACGAAGAAGGATACTCCATGGCACTGGCATTCGGAGCAGCAAGCTGCTTTCGACAAGCTTAAGGAGCGTTTCATACAGGAACCTATATTAAAGGTGTACGATCCAAACCTCCCCACGCGCGTTGAAACCGATGCCTCTGGATTTGCTACTGGCGGGATACTCACTCAAAAGTACCCAGATGGTCTTTGGCACCCAGTTGCGTATCGCTCAGAATCAATGAGCAAAGAAGAACGCAACTACAAGATCTACGATAGAGAAATGCTCAGCTTAATCCGCGCCTTAGAGGACTGGAGACATTTCCTCGAAGGTATCTCCTTTGAAGTAATCACTGACCATAAGAATATGGAATGGTGGGCAAGCATGAAAGACTTAAATCGCCGGCAAGCTCGCTGGGCGTTATATTTAAGTCGCTTCGCCTTTAAGATCACTTACAAGAAAGGAGACTCTATGCAAGCCGACGCATTAAGTAGATTCTCAAAAGACCATGTCAAGGATAGTGAGGATAACCGCCAGGTTCAGGTGTTACAACCTAAGCATTTCCTCAATGCCGCCCAAGCCCACTTCCGCCCAGAAGTGGATTCCCTAGGCAGTCACATCAAACTCGCATCTATAAGAGAAGCTGAAGTCATAGAGGGTCTCAAAAGTCTACAAAAGACCGCTCCCAAAGCTCTTACAGATGGAGTTGCGCTGTGGGAAGAAGAAGACGGTTTCGTTTATCATAGAGGAAAACTCTATGTACCCAACAACCGTGCCCTGCGAAGAGACGTGGTAAAGTCATGCCACGACTCAATCACCACAGGACACCCGGGTAAAAACGGAACTATCGAGCTAGTCAGTCGCTACTATTGGTGGCCGTGCATGGCAGGCTTTATCAGCTCATATGTAGAAGGATGCGATCGATGCCAATGCTATCGCAAAGATCTGCACCCCAAAGCTATCATTCAGCCGCAAGAAGTACCTGAGGGTCCATGGCAGCTAGTCGGCGTCGACCTAATCGGCCCACTGCCAATGTCACGTGGAAAGGATATGATCCTTAACATAGTGGATCATTATACGAAACAGATCCATCTATTTCCAGTGACTTCTCAGATTACGGCTGATGGGGTAGCATCCATCTACTTTGAGCAAGTCTTCCCCTTGCACGGGATCCCTCGAAAGATCATCAGTGATCGAGGACCCCAGTTTGCTGCAAGGAGCATGCGGGCACTTTATAAGCGACTAGGGATAGACGCAGGTCTTACCACCGCCTATCACCCTCAGGCTAATGGACAGGTAGAGCGCAAAAACCAAGAAGTAGAAGTCTACTTGCGCTTGTTCATTAGCAAGAGGCAGGATGATTGGGCTGACCTGCTCCCTACAGCAGAATTCGTGGTCAATAGTAGGCTCAACTCCGCAACGGGTCACACACCCTTCGAGCTACTATATGGCTATATGCCAGACTTCACGATTCCTGCCGGTAGGCCCACGGGCATCCCAACGCTCGATAAGCGTCTCCAAAACTTAGTTTCCACAAGAAAGGATGCAGAGGCCGCTCTACGCCTAAGTAAACGGCGAATGCAGACAGACATTGAACAAAGACACAAGCCATATGTCTTCAACGTCGGGGATAAAGTCTGGTTGCAAGCTAAGCAGATAAAGATTCACCAGCAGTCGTCCAAATTGGGACCTAAGCAACTAGGCCCATTTGAAGTCACTAAAGTCTTAAGTGACGTCGACTACAAGCTTGCACTCCCCCCTGCATTACGGATCCATGATGTATTTCATGTAGACCGCCTCTCCCCTTACAAGGGAAACGAAGTTAATGGGCTTCTGCCACCTCCACCAGACCCCGTCACAGTCGAAGGCGAGGAAGAGTATGAAGTTGACCACATAAGAGATAGCAAACTCTTCGGTCGCACTCTTAAGTACCTCGTCTGCTGGAAGGGTTACGGTGAAGGCAAGGACACTTGGGAGCCAGCCAAAAATCTAGCTCATGCCCCGGAAAAAGTACAGGAGTTCCACTCCTTAAACCCGGGCGCACCTAGAAAGATAGCGGCTCTCATATACGTGTCCTTGCCTTGGCAAGCATCTCAACAGTACACAGAGGCCAACGCGGACGTCGACCCTTAAGAAGGGGGGTGATGTCATGGACGCGTATTATTTTTATCTTATTTTTGCGTATTTATACGCATTTATTTGGTGAAGATATAAAGGGCCAAAGTACTGATACAAGTAAGTCACACAGACTGCCACCCATGTGCACGTGATCGCGGGACAAGAGTCCCTTATACGCTCATTTAGTTCTGATTGGATGGAGGGAGATGGAAGACTCTAGAAGGATCTAGAACATACATACGTCATGATTAGTAGTATACGCTTACTCGCTGTATTAGGTTTTACTCAGCAAGTGGAGCCGCTCGTAAGCGCGATGACATGTGCATCAGTCAGCACAATAAGAAGCGCTATTAATAGACACGACACGTCAGCTCCTGAGTCAAGGAGTCTTACTATACACTTAGTAATAGTGTTCAGACTCAGTTCAAGCTCAGCTGTAGTAGTGTATATAAACCCTCCTGTAACGTCCTGAGTGGAACCAACTTGTCCTCTTGGTTCTCCACTCAGGTGCGTATTCCTCTGTACTCTCCATACTCCGTCAATCTCAACTTGTCCTCTTGGTTCTCCACTCAGTGTGCCGCCATGTGATCCTTGTGGTTGAAGTCCTGTATAAGGCCTTACACGTTCCACGCACTCCACGTCGACTGCACATCTAGCGCGTGACTTGTCTCCGCGTTAAGTTGGGTGTGTCACCAGTTCAGTTCACTTAAACCTTCGCCTTGCTTAACGTAGCGCGGCAGTTGCACCGCTACACATACCTAAGACAGATAA
Source organism: Lactarius hatsudake (assembly GCA_024734325.1). Lineage (NCBI taxonomy): Eukaryota > Fungi > Basidiomycota > Agaricomycetes > Russulales > Russulaceae > Lactarius > Lactarius hatsudake. The sequence continues at coordinate 77,303 of JANSJP010000042.1, read as the reverse complement.
GTTACTATAAAGGAACATCTGGTGAGTAAAGGTAGTAAGAGTAGTAAAGAGAGAAGGGGACTTACACTTCAGAGGTGAAGGGAACTCTGAAGTGTAGAGGCGTAGACAGCGGTCCTTATATACAGGATGCTTAGATAATAATGGTCTGTGCGCACAGGTGATCCAAACACAATACACATGGTCTGTGTGCCAGAGGGAGAAATGCCATTGGATGGCAGAGAACAATAGCTGCCTAAAGCACACAATACCGGCATCTTAACAATAAAGAACAATAAGAGCCATATATGACTCTGTCAATAAAGATAAACAAAAGTGGTCCGTACGAGTCCGGCCATAGTCCAAATTAGTCCATAAGGGACAGATACCGTATTTAGTATGTGGGCTGACACAATCAGATCCCACGAGACATGTGACTTATACAGTCGCGTCTCAACATCCCTCCATGATTGGGACAGTCCATGATGATGTAAGAAGATGGAGATGATAATCTTTTGAAGAGCTGAAGAGTCGTACAGAAGTTCGGGATTAAGGTTGAAAGATTAATCCATGATACAGGACTATCTTATCTGGAGCAGATGACGCTCCATCCGAGACTTTATCATAAGTACTTTCATGAGGTCCTTGATATAGGACAACCTTTTGAAGCCTTTAAAATCTGTACACTTTTGTTGGTGAAGGTCCAACTTCTTCAGGGTCTAAGAAGGGTCTTTCTTAGCTCTTCAGATCAGAGAACATGATGTGCTTCTTTGGTGTTAAACCAAGGATTGACAACCATTGACTGGTTATCAGCACGATGTTCCTGAGGCTCTGTCTACACCATTCCTAGATCATTGACCACCATTTTCTCAAAGGTGTCTCTGGGCAGGGACTTGGTGAGTCCATCTGCAACCATTTCACCTGTGGGTGTACGTATCAGGTCTATGACCTTGTTTTCAACATATTCCCTGACTACATGGCGTTTGATCAGGATGTGTTTGGACCGTCTTCCAGTGACAGGGTTTAATGCTAAGTCTACAGCACCCTTGTTGTCACAGTGTAGGGGAATAGGGGAGGTAACCTCATACCCTAGTTCGCCTAGGAAGGTAGTGTACCACTGAGCTTGGTTTGAGGCCTCAGAGAGGCTCATGTACTCGGCTTCTGTGGTAGACTGAGCAATTGTCTTCTGCTTTCTGGTGCACCATGAAATGGCTCCATTGGCAAGCAGGAAGATGTAGCCAGAGGTAGAGTGTTTCTCTTCCTGATCTCCCCAGGAAGAGTCACAGTAGCCATGAAGGCCTTCTCCACCATTCCCTCCAGCATAGTGTAACACATAGTCCTTTGTAGAGTTTAGGTATGCTATGACGTATTTTGCTAAGCGTAAATGCTGGGGTGAGGGATTGGAAGCGAATTGGTTAAGGCACGCAACAGCGAAGGAAATATCAGGTCCGCTTCCAATCTGTGCATAGAGCAGAGACCCAATTATCTGTTGATACTTCTTAATCTCAGAAGTACAGTCATCCATGGCTCTTTGGACCACTCAAATCTTTTTGACCTCCGGGAACTTGTCATAGTGGATGATCCGTCAATTTAAATAGACAATATGTTAGCTATACATGTAAGTTACCTAGTGAGGACTTCAGAACCATTATCGGACTGTGTTGAACAATGCAATGGAGGAATCAGTGCAAAAAGTCCTTATCAGCTGCAACTGAGTCAATGGACCAACGGGCAGTTTCCAAATCGGGAGGGGCAACAAGTGTTGTCATTGGCCCGCATCACTTTTGGTTCCTGAGTTCCCGATTTGGCAGGCGTGATGTAGCACAGAATCAACGTTTTCAGCGTTCTTCTGTGGATACCCTGCGATCCCGCATCGCTACCTCTGAAATGACTGTCTGGAGCTCACTATATAGCATGTACTTTGTATATGGCCACAAAAAGTTTGCAAAAATCCAAGCAGTTCCCATCTGTTTTCATTTATCAAATTTCAGTTTTTGCCAAAAATTATGAGAAAGAAGTCTACTGCGACATGTGCTCATTATACCTCTATAAAATTTTGAGGGGACATGCATGGGTACTATACATCGTGTATTACAAAAAGTCCGAAGTGATTTTACCAAAAATGCGGTTGTCAGAGTCGTTTGGTCCATTGACCCCAATGTTCCATTGAGCCATGGATGACTGTAGAGGCCTGATCTTCAAATTTGATCAAGTGTGCCTCGGCGCCAGAGGGAAGAGGGGTGTATACTGGGTTGGAATCAGACATTCCAAAGTGTTCAACCACGTCGCGGATGTAATCTGATTGGTTGATCTCCATAGTGCGATTTGCACAGTCTCTGGTGATGTTAACACCTAGATAAGACTGGATTTCACCAAGATCAGTCATCTCATATCGACTTGATAGAGATGCTTTCAGATTATTGATCTTTGACAGGGAACTCCTGAGTATAGTGATGTCATCTACATATAAGATCATGAAAAGTGTATCACCCCCCTCTTGAAGATGATATACATATACTCCTGCATCAGAGTACGTCCACATGAAGCCTAGGTCAACTAGGACCCCATGGAATTGCATGTTCCATGCGCGGGAAGCTTGTTTCAGGCCATAAAGGGCCTTTTGTAATCGGCACACAAGGTGCTCGGTGTAGCGGTGCGACTGCCGCGCTACGTTAAGCAAGGCGAAGGTAATGTGAACTGAACCGGTGACACACCCAACTTAACGTGGAGACAAGTCACGTGCTAGATGTGCAGTCGACGTGGAGGGCGTGGAACGTACGAGGCTTTATACAAGTCTCTAACCACAGGGGTCACATGGCGGCACACTGAGTGGAGAACCAAGAGGACAAGTTCAGATTGATGGAGTATGAGGAGTACAAAGGAATACGCACCTGAGTGGAGAACCAAGAGGACAAGTTGGTTCCACTCAGGACGCTACAGGAGGGTTTATATACACTACTACAGCTGAGCTTGAACTGAGTCCGAACACTATTACTAAGTGTACAGTAAGACTCCTTGACTCAGGGGCTGACACGTCGTGTCTATTAATAGCGCATCTTATTGTGCTGACTGATGCACATGTCATCGCGCTTACGAGCGGCCCCACTTGCTGAGTAAAACCTAATACAGCGAGTAAGTGTATACTACTAATCATGACGTATGTACATTCTAGACCCTTCTAGAGTCTTCCATCCTTTTCCATCCAATCAGAACCTAACTAAGCGTATAAGGGACTCCTGTCCCGCGGTCACGTGCACATGGGTGGCAGTCCGTGTGACTAACTTATATCAGTACTTTAGCCCTTATATCTTCATCAAATAAATGCGTAAAAATACGCAAAAATAAGGAAAATAATACGCGTCCATGACACTCGGAGCCAGCTGTGATGAAACCGATGGGTTGCTCCATGTAGATTTCTTCCTCCAGTTCCCCATGAAGGAATGCCGACTTGACGTCCATCTGGTGAATGTGCCAGTCCTCAAGCGTAGCAAGTGTGAGGAGGAGTCATAGGGACTCAAAGCGGGCAACTGGGGAGAATGTTTCATCAAAGTCCACCCCCTCTAGTTGGGTGAACCCTTTTGCCACTAGCCTAGCAGGAAAGCGTCCATCTGCTTTCTTTTTAAACACCCATTTGCACTTGACCACCTTCCTTCCTTCAGGGAGGGGTTCAAGTCTCCAGACCGCAAGCTTGTCAAGAGCGTCCAGTTCATACTGACACACTTCAAGCCAATCGACAGCTTGGTCAGACTCCATGGCCTGCTTGAAAGTCTGCGGGTCCTTATAACCAGGTACCTCATGTTACGTTTTCGCCTTCACCTGACCCTCAAACACCCCTCGCCAAGACCCCGGACACCTTTGGACGACACATGCAAGTACGATTCAGCAAAAATGGTGGAGCAACCACCCATATTATGCAACACTCTCCCACTGCTAAGTCACATGACTCTGGTCACGTGATCATCCAAGCTAACCAACTCCACAAAGTGTGCACGTGATCTTAGCACCCGCCCGTCACGTGACCCTGGCACGTGACCTGGCTAGACCTGCACCAGAAGGGCCCAGATGAGCTTGCGCCTGGACCGGCCTCGACTGCCTCATGTTTTGTGACTCATACGCCCCCATCGATGCTCCCTTATCCTGACTGTATGCCTCATTCCCTTATCTCTGACTCATACCTTTGCGCCTTACTGCCATTGGTCGACTGTTATCTCTGACTCACAATGACTCCTTCTCACTTAGAGTTTCGGACTTCCAAGCTGGGGTTCAAACCTCCTTGGACTTGTATAAGTAGATGGGCTTATGGTCGCTGAAGACCTAAGCTTGACTTCTTGGACTATACCACCCATTGTACTTGCCTTTACTTGGCTGCCTGCCAATAGAGTGCTGTTTGTGCCTTTGGTGCTTATTATCCTCGATTGTCCTTAGCTGGTTTGTGCTGTCTGCCAGACGTCCTCTCCTTTCTCCCTTCATCTCTCCTGTCCGAGTGTGCTGTCCGCCACTAAGACTTGTACCATCCTCATAACTTCGAGCTGTCTGCCGGAGTCACCCTTCAATACATCGCCTTCCTCCTTGCTCATATCCTCTGGGCAACCCTGTTACGCCTCACTTGCGAGCTGATCGCCACCCAAGTACGTAACTTCGACATCTCTCGTGATCGTTAGGTCGCCGCCTTTCCCTAGGACCCGACAAGGACCGCGTCGCTAGAAGAATGCCCGGTGGAGCGTTACACCTCAGCAGCATTAAGTAGGTCCATCATTCCCAGCCTACTGCTACCCTGCACGAATTCATCGTTGTCCTCTGTGAAGTAGCGAGGATTCGTGAATCGTACCCTTGTGCTCCGCCTTGGACGAGCAGGCGATGTCACCTGAGTGTTCCTTGGAGATCTAGGGGTTTCCCTAGGAGGAGACACTTCCCTATTGAAATTAGGGGCAGGTATAGGCGCGGAGACAACTGGAGGCCTAGTGGAGTGAGTTCGACGACGTGTGGGGGGGGGATTTGTAGGGGGGGGGGCTTGGGAAGGAGGAGTGTGATATATGGTTTGGTCTGCCTCAGTGGGCGAGGGGTTGGGTGGGGTGCTAGGCTGTTGTTGTACCACAGGTGCCAGAGGTGGTAATACAAAGACTGGTGTAGTCTGAGGCACTGTGGGGGCAACAGCTGGTGTAGGCGGGCTAGGCACTACAAAAAATATCTCACCGCCGGCAGCGCCTCTTTCGAGTTCACCAGACACGGGAGGGGTTGATTCAGAGTGTTGAGCCACAACACTACGGGATGGGAAGGTGTCTTCATCAAATGTAACATCTTGTGAAGAGATGAAGCACTGGCTATGTCTATCCCAGAGTTTGTAACCTTTTGACAAAGGTTCATAGCCCACAAACACGGCTTCCCTTGACTTAGGGTCTAGTTTGCGCCGGTTGTGTTCAGGTACATGATAGTAGGCTTTGCAGCCAAATACTCTAAAGTAAGAGACATCTGGGACTGTACCATCCCAGAGCTCCAGCAGAGTTTTCCACTGATTAGAACGAGTGGGGGTGCGATTGTAGATTTGCACCGCAGTTTGTACTGCTTGTTCCCAGAAGCCAAGGCTAAGGCCAGCATGGTGCAGCATGCTGGTTCCCTTTTCCATGATGGTGCGGTTAAAGCGCTCAGCTCTCCCATTCTGTTGTGGAGAATAAGGCATTGTGAGCATATGCTCGATTCCTGCGTCAGACAAGATTGTCTTGAGGTCGTTATTGACGTACTCGCCACCACAGTCCGAGTGTAGGGATTTAATGGGCTTATTAAGTTGTTTTTCAGCCCACGCCTTATAGTGTAAGAAGGTGTCCTTAAACTGGTCCTTTGATTTCATAAAGATGACAACTGCTGCTTTTGAGAAGTCATCTATGAATGTGGTGAAGTACTTGTTGCCCTGGATAGAATTACTCTGTAGTGGGCCAACAAGGTCACTATGAACGACTTCAAGGGGTTCTTGTGCGCGTTTTGTGGAAGGTGGGAAAGGTAAGCGTGTAGATTTGCCCAGTTCACATCCAAGGCAAAGTCCTTCTTCCACAGTGGAATCATTAATGTGGAGTCCTTTTACTGACTCCGGAGCATATCTCTTTAGGGCATCTTTGGACATATGTCCCATGCGCCTATGCCAGACATCAAGGCTAGCAGATGCAGGTGCTCAGACAGTGTTCATAGCATGTCCGTCGAGCCAATATAGCCTGAGAGCCTTGTGTCCTTCCGCAACGGTCTCTCCATTGTGCCTGATGGCAAAGGATGTAGCGTCAAAGCTAACTATGGCACCCTTGGATGTAAGGCAGGGTGTTGATAGGATTCAAGAGTGGGTGTTGGGAAGATGGAGCACATCAGAAATTTTGAGGTCAAAGCCTCGATTGGTGCGGATTGTAATTGAACCTGTCCCAGCACTTCGTAGTATAGTGCTGTCACCGAGAAGGACTTCGACACCTTTGTGTGGAGTGTAGGTGTCGTAGTCTTCAATATGTGGTGTGAAATGTGCTGATGCTCCACGGTCCATCATCCATTGTGACGCTACTTGGGTGCCATTGGCACTCATCATGTAAAGGGAGACCTGAGGTACCTCATGTACCTCTTCTATTTTGCCAGAGCCATTAACTATGGTAAATAGTCGACTCTTTGGTACAGGTATGCTATTGGCCGCAGCAAACCTGTTTCCCGGAATTGAGTCCGGGGCTTCTATCGTAGTAGTATTCTGTGCAGCTTTCCCATGCTGCCCTGCCCTCCCTTTCTTGGCGTTTTCCTGGTCCCGTTTGAGCTTGTAGCAGTCTGGCTTTTTGTGGCCAGGCCGCTTGCAGTAGTGGCAGATTACGTCCGAGGACGCAGAGCTGCCAGATGCCGTCGACGCATGCTGCAGAGGCGAGTGTGATTTGATGGGGGCTGTCTTATTAAAAGATGCCGGGGGACCAGCGATATGTGATTCCTCATTGATGAACCTGTTGATGAGGTCCTGAGGTACAAGGTTTGCAGGGGGGCCAGAGGCGAGGACGGTTCCTGCTATGGTGCTGTAGGAGGGGGGTAGCACGTCTAAGAGTATGAAAGACATTTGCATGTCTGAGGTGGGCATCCCCTGCTCCACTAGGGTGCTCCTCAAGTCCAACATTTTCTGGAGTTGAGGTAGGAAGGGACTACCTTCCTGGAGCTTGGTGTTTGCCAAGCTGACCCAAATATTGAAGGTGGCCATGGAGCCAACCTGACCATAGAGGGTTTCTAGCTGTTGATATTTGTCATGGACGCTTGGGTATAGTGTTGAGCGCAGAACTAACGAGCAAGGGGTTAATAGCACAAAGCTAGTAGAGACAAGTTAACTTCAGAGGTGAAGGGAACTCTGTTACAGCTGCATACCTAGTAGAGACAAGTTACTATAAGGAACATCTTTATGAGTAAAGGTATTAAGAGCAGTAAAGATAAAGGGAACTTACACTTCAGAGGTGAAGGGAACTCTGAAGTGTATGGGCGGAAACAGCAGTCCTTATATACAGGACGCTTAGGTAAGAATGGTCTGTGCGCACAGGTGATCCAAACACAATACACATGGTCTGTGCGCCAGAGGGAGAAATGCCATTGGAGGGCAGAGAACAATAGCTGCCTAAAGCAGATAATACCGGTATCTTAACAATAGAGAACAATTAGAGCCATATACGACTCTGACAATAAAGATAAACAAAAGCGGTCCGTACAAGTCCGGCCATAGTCCAAGTTAGTCCATAAGGGACAGATACCGTATTTAGTATGTGGGCTGACACAATCAGATCCCACGAGACATATGACTTATGCAGTCGTTGTTGATAAGTGACCTGTGCGCACTTAGCGGCTCAATGGACACGCAGATAACGGACTGCTTTAGATAAGATATATTGGACTTATGTAGATTAGATTATTATGATCTTTACAATCTCGGACTTTCTTATCTATGACATCACTGTACAATGACATCATGGACTCCTCTGGACCCCTATTGTATTTCGTCCTTGTACTGACTTCCTTTGTTTTATCTTTATTGTGATGTCACTATGATATCATAGTCTAGCCTTCCCTTGTTCTTTACGCTCTTGTTCTCCTTCTGCACACTCCTTTGTGTCCCTCTGTAGAACAACGCTCCTTGTATTGTGTGACTCTGTGTTACTTCTGTTGTACTAGTGTCACTCCTGTATTTTGTATAAGTAGTACAGCTTGTACGCTCCTGGTCCACATCAGTTCTCATCTGTTGTGTGCCAGGTATGTCTCCACCTCTCTAATGTATAATCAGTTCTCATCTGTTGTGTGCCAGACTTCACATCTGCTTCACTTGCAAGATCTCTCTGTTTGCTGCTTCCAGTCACCCTCTATATCTCACCACAGTCTCCTCTTGTCACTGTGAGTATAGTCCTATATGTGCACTGTTCATCAGGTTATGGGCCCTGGTGCCCAAGCCACTCCACTTGGCTGGTCACTGTGTTCTTAGGATCACACACCAGGTCAAGGTCTGTCTGGGGCCTCACCAGCCTTGCCCAAGGCAGTTGACACTGGGGCGCCAGTGGTCACTGCTGAGGAACCTCCTGTTTCTATGTATTGCCCAGTAGTCCTACTTTCACCCCTACTGTTTTCCTAGCCCCTGCGCTATGCGCAAGGAGATTGGATCTGGTAGCCCCTTAATACATATCCAGGTGTGCATGGCCCACTGGGCTGTGTATTGTGGAGCTTAGTGCCAGCTGTCTCTGGTGCTCCACACTGGGCGCAGGATCTCCTCACCATGGGAGTGTAAAACCTGGTTCAGACTCTGGGGGGTGTTCACCTTATGGTGTTCTGCAACCAGATACCTGCCTTGTAGCAGCAATGGGAAAGGATTCAGTAAAGCCACTTGTGGTGATGAGGCAACCAATAGGCCGAGGAGGCTGAGGTAGACAGCCTTGGGCTCTGAAAGCATCCCCTTCATTTCCCCCTGATGCAAACTGGTGAAGCTGTGTCCTAGACACATCCTGGCTGGCAGCTAGCTTCCAGTATGGCAAAGGGATTTTCCATCCTGGGCCTAGCCCTTGTATCACTGGCATACCCATCAGGAGGCAGGACGCGTTAGCGTTCTGGCCTTACAGATTCACAGACAGGAGTGGTTACCCCCATATCTTGCAACTATTTCAAAGCACTATCGCTGACTGCTCCTCGGCGATAGATAAATCATCCCTATGGCATCATCTAACAACTCTTCTCGCGCTGCCTCGCCCACCGGTGCTGCCACCACTGGTGCGGCTGCAGGCGCCACAGCAGGCGGTTCACTGCCACCTGCTACTGGGTCCACACCCTCCTCGCGTATCTCGAACGCGTACGGCAACTCCTTCGGCATGCCTTCGGGCATTCATCTTACCAGATTCGACGGGTCCAACTGGAACGAGTGGTCCGGGACCCTGGAGGCAATCCTCACGCTGCACGAAGCTGAGGACGTATTTTACCTCCAGGCCCCACCCTCAGGAGTCACTGCTGATGAGTGGGACTCCGTCCAGCGTCGGGCAAAGGCATACCTACGCCTATACCTTAAACCTGACGTTTACTCTCTTATTGCCAACCCTCTTGTCTACCCCACCTTCAAGTCGAAGTGGGACAAGCTGAAGGATGTCTATGCTGGTGCTAGCGGCAGCACCACCATCTTCAATTTGTGGATCCAATTAACTCAAGCCCGCCTCGACGACTCCGCACCCATGGCCTCTCAGTTAGCCAAGCTCAATGAGCTGCGGGTCGGCCTTTCCAACGCACAGATGGGTGTCACTGACACCCAATTCTGTCTCATACTTCTCCACGCCCTGCCAGCCTCCTATGAGGTCCTGGCCTCTACCATCCTTGCCAGTGGCGCCCCCTCCAAACTCAAGCACGCTGAAATAATTGCGCGCATCGTCTCAGAGGAAGCGCGCCGCACTGGCCCTTCTGGCTCCTCACTCAACAAGGCCGCCCCCATTAAGCCCACTAGCGGTGGCCGTAAGAAGAAAGACCATTCTCAACTTACGTGCCATTATGTAACAAAAAGGGGCATATCAAGCCTGACTGCAGGCAGAGGAAGAAGGATGAAGCTGCGGGGAAGCTTAAGGACAACGGCAACAAGGCTGCCAACTCCCATGTACTAGTACCTACCACCGCCTCCATTAAGGAGGTTGATGATGAGCCCGCCATTAACTGGGCGGACAATGCAGTTGGAGTTGCCCTGTATGCTGCCTCGCGTGTGCGTTGGATGATGGACAGTGGTGCAACACACCACATCACACCACATCGGTCTGACTTCAAGGACTACACCCCGTGTAAAGGCGCTGTGCGCCTGGGTGATAAATCCACAATCGACCAAGTCGGTGTAGGCTCCGTCGTCTTCACTACGAGCCAAGGCATTCCCATCACTCTCAGTAATGTGCTACACCTTCCACAGGTGAAGACACGCTTCTTGTCGACGCGTGCTCTAGCACAGAAGGGTGCGGAAGTGGCCTTTGACAGTGGCTCGTTTAAAATATCTGTCAGAAAACAATGTGTAGCTGTTGGCTACTTGGAGGATAACCTTTACTGGTTAGACGCTTCAAGCATTGGCCTCAATGCTCACGTCAAAAGTGCTGCCACCACTCTTGATATCTGGCATCAGCGCATGGGACGCATCTCCCCTGCTGCTCTTAAGTCGTACGGTCCCTCTGCCACTACTGGCATGGACATTGACAGCTCTACTACGCACACTGCCGTGTGTCGTGGGTGCGAGTTAGGCAAGTCCACTCGCCAACCCTTCTCTGCGTCCTCCACCAAAAGGACAACCCGTATCTTTGAGATTGTACACAGTGACCTCGCCGGTCCAATGCAAACTCAGTCCCTACAAGGCTCCGCGTACACCGCCACCTTCATAGACGACCACTCCAAACATGCAGTGGTGTATTTCATTAAGTCGAAGGATCAGTTTGTGAAGGCGCTGCAGATGTATTTGGCCTGGGGTGAAACCCAGACGTCCCATAAACTGCGCGCACTCCACTCTGACCGCGGAGGCGAGTACATGGCAAGCCAAGTACAGGACATTCTCAAGCAGAGAGGGATAGAGCATCACCTTACGATGCCAGGTTCACCACAGTCAAACGGGAAAGCCGAGTGGTTTAACCGCACCATTACGGATAAGGCAATGGCCATGCTACATACAGCAGGCATGTCTAAAGGCTTCTGGGAGCATGCTATGAGTGCTGCGGTACACATCTACAACCGCTCACCCACCCGTACGCTTAAGTGGCGCACACCTTATGAGCTCTGGTACTCTGGCAAGGTACCAGATGTCTCTCATTTACGCGTCTTTGGATGCAAGGGGTACATGCATGTACCCGCTGATAAGCGTCGCAAATTAGATGCGAAGGCCATTGAGGTCACGCTTATTGGGTTTGAGCCTGAATCTAAGGGCTATAAGCTCTGGGACCGCCAAACCCGCTCTGTCCATTTGTCCAGGGATGTGACATTCGACGAGAGTAGCTTCCCGTCCCTCCAGGGTGTTGAGCCACACCCACAACCTTCTCAAGTGGCCTCACAGCCACTACCTCCACCAGTGATTGCCGTACCTAGCACGTCGGCGTTACCACCACAGCGAGCACCCTCCCCTGCACACTCAGACAGTAGTGAGGAGGAGGATGTTGAAGACATTCTAGACCCTAAACAAGAGCGTCCACACGCACCACCCACTCTTCCTGTTACACCTAAGCGTGAGCAGCCCACTCCAACTTCGCCACCGCTGCGTCAAAGCGCAACACGCATTATGCGCCATGTCCCTCCTCCCTCCCCAGATATGCCTGGAGGTTTTGAGGACCGTGCACAGCGTAGTCAGCTGTTGCGCGAGATGGACAATGCGCCTAGACGCTCTGCCCGTGCACCTGTGCCCAATCCCCGCTATTTCTCAGCGGATAATGTGGCCATGCGCGGCAGACGGCTGGGATATGCGGAGCTGTTGGCAGCAGCTTATATAGGAAGAGATCCTGCATCTTACGCAGAGGCCATGCGGTCTGTGGATGCAGATGAGTGGACTAAGGCGTGTCAGTATGAAATGGACACACTTGCCCATAATGGCACCTGGGAGTTAGTAGATCTCCCACCTAATCGCAAGGCAGTAAAATCCAAATGGGTCTTCAAGCTCAAAGCGGATGGCCGCTACAGAGCTCGCTTGGTGGCTAAGGGATTTACGCAGATCCCTGGCATAGATTTTGATGAAACCTTCTCTCCCGTCGCACGATTTGAGTCGCTACGATTACTTCTGGCGTTGGCCGCGCTGGAGGACTGGCACATCCATCAGATGGATGTCAAGTCTGCTTTTCTCAATGGCGTGCTTGATGAGGAGATCTACATGGAGCAACCACAAGGGTTCATCACCACTGGTGCAGAAACGAAGGTGTGTCGCCTAGTCAAGGCGATATATGGTCTCAAACAAGCCTCCCGTGCATGGAACTTGCAATTCCATGGAGTGTTACTTGCACTCGGCTTTAAGCGGACGTTTGCCGATGCCGGCGTATATGTGTTGCCTCAACGAGAGGGGGATGATCCACTCTTCGTTATCGTTTACGTTGACGACATCACAATATTGGGTGCTTCATTGGAAAGGATTAAGCGTTTGAAGTCAGATCTTTCTGAACGCTATGAAATGACAGATCTCGGGGAGATAGAGTCCTATCTTGGCATGCGCATTGTGCGTAACCGCTCCCTCAGACGCATCGAAATAGATCAGTCTGGCTATGTCAAGGATGTCCTTAAACGCTTTGGCATGTCTGATGCCACTCCACACTCCACACCCTTGCCCGCTGGTGCTGACGAGCACCTTCATAAATATACGGGTCAGGCTACTGCCTCTGACATTACACACTACCAGTCACTCATTGGTAGTCTGCTGTACGTTCAGATTGGTACTAGACCAGACATTTCCTTCGCTGTGTCACGTCTGGCGCAGTATGCAGCGAATCCCTCACCACAACATCTGCGGCTTGCGCAATATGTTCTGGCTTACTTAGTAGGCACTGTGGACATGCGGATAGTCTATGATGGCGCCAGTGGAGACGGCCTTCATGGCTACTCTGATTCTTCCCTGGGTGACCAGGTTGACGACAGACACTCCACTTCGGGTTATGTGTTCCTTTTAGCCAATGGTGCAATAAGCTGGTCTTCGCGAAAGCAAAAGACAGTGGCCCAAAACACTACAGAGGCGGAATACATGGCCATGACCGATGCGGCCAACCAAGCCGCTTGGTATCAGAGCTTCCTTGCGGAACTCGGGTACGAGGTCGACGACCCCATCCCACTACATGGTGACAACAAGGGTGCCATTGACTTGGCCTTGAACCCTGTCACTGGGAGGCGATCGAAGCACATTGCCATTAGGCATCATGTCATAAGGGAGTACATCGAAAAGGGGACCATCACCCTTATTAGAACCCCTACTGCGGAAATGGTTGCGGATGGCTTCACCAAGTCGCTTGCGCGTGTCCTACTGCAGCAACACAATGTTGACATGGGCTTGTGCTAGTCCTAGATTGCTGATCACGGGGAGATGTTGATAAGTGACCTGTGCGCACTTAGCGGCTCAATGGACACGCAGATAACGGACTGCTTTAGATAAGATATATTGGACTTATGTAGATTAGATTATTATGATCTTTACAATCTCGGACTTTCTTATCTATGACATCACTGTACAATGACATCATGGACTCCTCTGGACCCCTATTGTATTTCGTCCTTGTACTGACTTCCTTTGTTTTATCTTTATTGTGATGTCACTATGATATCATAGTCTAGCCTTCCCTTGTTCTTTACGCTCTTGTTCTCCTTCTGCACACTCCTTTGTGTCCCTCTGTAGAACAACGCTCCTTGTATTGTGTGACTCTGTGTTACTTCTGTTGTACTAGTGTCACTCCTGTATTTTGTATAAGTAGTACAGCTTGTACGCTCCTGGTCCACATCAGTTCTCATCTGTTGTGTGCCAGGTATGTCTCCACCTCTCTAATGTATAATCAGTTCTCATCTGTTGTGTGCCAGACTTCACATCTGCTTCACTTGCAAGATCTCTCTGTTTGCTGCTTCCAGTCACCCTCTATATCTCACCACAGTCTCCTCTTGTCACTGTGAGTATAGTCCTATATGTGCACTGTTCATCAGTCGTGTCTCAACATCCCTCCATGATTGGGACAGTCCATGATGATGTAAGAAGATGGAGATGATAATCTTTTGAAGAGCTGAAGCGTCGTACAGAAGTTCTGGATTAAGATTGAAAGATTGGTCCATGATACAGGACTATCTTATCTGGAGCAGATGAGGCTCCATCCGAAACTTTATCATAAGTACTTCATAAGATCCTTGATACAGGACTACTTTTTGAAGCCTTAGAATCTGTAGACTATTGTTGGAAAGGTCCAACTTCTTCAGGGTCTAAGAAGGGTTTTTCTTAGCTCTTCAGATCAGAGAACATGGTGTGCTTTGGTGTTAAACCAAGGATCGACGACCATTGACTGGTTATCAGCACGATGTTCCTGAGGCTCCATTTACACCATTCCTAGATCATTGACCATTTTCTCAAAGGTGTCTCTGGGCAGGGACTTGGTGAGTCCATCTGCAACCATTTCACCTGTGGGTGTACGTATCAGGTCTATGACCTTGTTTTCTACGTATTCCCTGACTACATGGTGTTTGATCAGGATGTGTTTGGACCGTCTTCCAGTGACAGGGTTTAATGCTAAGTCTACAGCACCCTTGTTGTCACAGTGTAGGGGAATAGGGGAGGTGACCTCATACCCTAGTTCGCCTAGGAAGGTAGTGTACCACTGAGCTTGGTTTGAGGCCTCAGAGAGGCTCATGTACTCTGCTTCTGTGGTAGACTGTGCAATGGTCTTCTGCTTTCTGGTGCACCATGAAATGGCTCCATTTGCAAGCAAGAAGACATAGCCAGAGGTGGAGTGTTTCTCTTCCTGATCTCCCCAGGAAGAGTCACAGTAGCCATGAAGGCCTTCTCCACCATTCCCTCCAGCATAGCGCAACGCATAGTCCTTAGTAGTGTTTAGGTATGCTATGACGTATTTTGCTAAGCGTAAATGCTGGGGTGAGGGATTGGAAGCAAATTGGCTAAGGCGCGCAACAGCGAAGGAAATATCAGGTCTGCTTCCAATCTGCGCATAGAGCAGAGACCCAATTATCTGTTGATACTTCTTAATCTCAGAAGTAGAGGCCTGATCTTCAGATTTGATCAAGTGTGCCTCGGCGCCAGAGGGAAGAGGGGTATATACAGGGTTGGAATCAGACATTCCAAAGCGTTCAACCACATCGCGGATGTAATCTGACTGGTTGATTTCCATAGTGCGATTTGCACGGTCTCTGGTGATGTTAACACCTAGATAAGACTGGATTTCACCAAGATCAGTCATCTCATATCGACTTGATAGAGATGCTTTCAGATCATTGATCTTTGATAGGGAACTCCCAAGTATAGTGATGTCATCTACATATAAGATCACGAAAAGTGTATCACCCCCCTCTTGAAGATGATACACATATACTCCTGCATCAGAGTATGTCCGCGTGAAGCCTAGGTCAACTAGGACCCCATGGAATTGCACGTTCCATGCGCGGGAGGCTTGTTTCAGGCCATAAAGGGCCTTCTGTAACCGGCACACAAGGTGCTCGGAGCCAGCTGTGACGAAACCGACTGGTTGCTCCATATAGATTTCTTCCTCCAGTTCCCCATGAAGGAACGCCGACTTGACGTCCATCTGGTGAATATGCCAATCTTCAAGCGTAGCAAGCGCGAGAAGGAGTCGCAAGGACTCAAAGCGGGCAACTGGGGAGAAAGTCTCGTCAAAGTCCACCCCCTCTAGTTGGGTGAACCCTTTTGCCACTAGCCTAGCACGAAGGCGTCCATCTGCTTTCTTTTTGAACACCCATTTACACTTGACCACCTTCCTTCCTTCAGGGAGGGGTACAAGTCTCCAGACCGCAAGCTTGTCGAGAGCGTCCAGTTCATACTGGCACGCTTCAAGCCAATTGACAGCTTGGTCCGACTCCATGGCCTGCTTAAACGTTTGCGGGTCCTTGTAACCAGGAACTTCCGCAGCATTAAGCAAGTCCATCATTCCCAGCCTACTGCTACCCTGCACGAATTCATTGTTGTCCTCTGTGAAGTAGCAAGGATTCATGAATCGTACCCTTGTGCTCCGCCTTGGATGAGCAGGCGATGTAACCTGAGTGTTCCTTGGAGATCTAGGGGTTTCCCTAGGAGGAGACACTTCCCTATTGAAGTTAGGGGCAGGTATAGGCGCGGAGACAACCGGAGGCCTAGTGGAGCGGGTGTGGCGACGTGTGGGGGCAGGATTTGTAGGAGGAGGAGCTTGGGAAGGGGGAGTGTGGTAGATGGTCTGGTCAGCCTCAGTGGGCGTGACGTTGGGTGGAGTGCTAGGCTGTTGTTGTACCACAGGTGCCAGAGGTGGTAATACAAAGACTGGTGTAGTCTGAGGCACTGTGGGGGCAACAGCTGGTGTAGGCGGGCTAGGCACTACAAAGAATATCTCACCGCCGGCAGCGCCTCTTTCGAGTTCACCAGACACGGGAGGGGTAGAGTCTGAGTGTTGAGCCACAACACTTTGGGATGGGAAGGTGTCTTCATCAAATGTAACATCTCGTGAAGAGATGAAGCACCAGCTATGTCTATCCCAGAGTTTGTAACCTTTGGACAAAGGTTCATAGCCCACAAAGACGGCTTCCCTTGACTTAGGGTCTAATTTGCGCCGTTTGTGTTCGGGTACATGATAGTAGGCTTTGCAGCCGAATACTCTAAAGTAAGAGACATCTGGGACTGTACCATCCCAGAGCTCCAGCGGAGTTTTCCACTGATTAGAACGAGTGGGGGTGCGGTTGTAAATTTGCACCGCAGTCTGCACTGCTTGTTCCCAGAAGCCAAGGCTAAGGCCAGCATGGTGTAGCATGCTGGTGCCCTTTTCCATTATGGTACGATTAAAGCGCTCGGCTCTCCCATTCTGTTGTGGAGAATAAGGCATTGTGAGCATATGCTCGATTCCAGCGTCAGACAAGATTGTCTTAAGGTCGTTGTTGACGTATTCGCCACCACGGTCCGAATGTAAGGATTTAATGGGCTTGTTGAGTTGTTTTTCAGCCCACGCCTTATAGTGTAGGAAGGCGTCCTTAAACTGGTCCTTTGATTTCATAAAGATGACAACTGCTGCTTTTGAGAAGTCATCTATGAATGTGGCGAAGTACTTGTTGCCTTGGATAGAATTACTCTGTAGTGGGCCAACAAGGTCACTATGAACGACTTCTAGGGGTTCTTGTGCGCGTTTTGTGGAAGGTGGGAAAGGTAGGCGTGTAGATTTGCCTAGTTCGCATCCAAGGCAAAGTCCTTCTTCCACAGTGGAATCATTGATATGGAGTCCTTTTACTGACTCCGGAGCATATCTCTTTAGGGCGTCTTTGGACATATGTCCCATGCGCCTATGCCAGACATCAAGGCTAGCAGATGCAGGTGCTCGAACAGCGTTCATAGCATGTCCGTCGAGCCAATATAGCCCGAGAGCCTTGTGTCCTTCCGCAATGGTCTCTCCATTATGCCTGATGGCAAAGGATGTAGCGTCAAAGCTAACTATGGCACCCTTGGATGTAAGGCAGGGTGTTGATAGGATTCGAGAATGAGTGTTAGGGAGGTGAAGCACATTTGAAACTTTGAGGTTAAAGCCTCGATTGGTGCGGATTGTAATTGAACCCGTTCCAGCACTTCGTAGTACAGTACTGTCACCAAGAAGAACTTCAACACCTTTGTGTGGAGTGTAGGTGTCATAGTCTTCAATGTATGGTGTAAAGTGTGCTGATGCTCCGCTGTCCATCATCCATTTTGATGCTACTTGAGTGCCATTTGCACTCATCATGTAAAGGGAGACCTGAGGTACTTCATGTACCTCCTCTATTTTGCCAGAGCCGTTGACTATAGTAAATAGGCGACTCTTTGGTACAGGTATGCTATTGGCCGCAGCAAACCTGTTTCCCGGAATTGAGTCCGGGGCTTCTATCGTAGTAGTATTCTGTGCAGCTTTCCCTCGCTGCCCAGCCCTTCCCTTCTTGGCGTTCTCCTGGTCCCGTTTGAGCTATAGCAGTCTGGCTTTTTATGGCCAGGCCGCTTGCAGTAGTGGCAGATTACGTCCGGGGACGCAGAGCTGCTTGATGCCGTCGACGCATGCTGCAGAGGCGAGTGAGATTTGATGGGGGCTGTCTTATTAAAAGACGCCGGGGGACCAGCGATACGGGATTCCTCATTAATGAACCTGTTGATGAGATCCTGAGGTACGAGATTTGCAGGGGGGCCAGAAGCGAGGATGGTGCCTGCTATGGTACTGTAGGAGGGGGGTAGCGTGTCTAGAAGTATAAAGGACATTTGCATGTCCGAGACGGGCATCCCCTGCTCCACCAGGGTGCTCCTCAAATCCAACATTTTCTGGAGTTGAGGTAGGAAGGGGCTACCTTCCTGGAGCTTGGTGTTTGCCAAGCCGACCCAAATGTTGAAGGTGGCCATGGAGCCAACCTGACCATAGAGCGTTTCCAGCTGTTGGTACTTGTCATGGACGCTTGGGTACAGCGCCATGGATTGAATACTTGATAATACCTCCGTTGTGACTGACAGGTACAGGAGTCCAGTGATGACTTCCTCTTGTTTGTTCCACAGGGCTATCATTGCCAGGCCTTCTGCATTTGGACCTGTGGGTCCTGCAGGTACAGCGGGGTGCTGTGGAACAGCTCCGACATCTGAATGAGTGAGGTGGCGCCTGCACCCATTCATGAGCATGAGGGAGGAGAAGGTCTGGCTCCAGGTCTGCCAGTTTGTTCCATCAAGTTTGGCGAGGACAAGAGTGGGAGGGAAGGTGATGTGGAAAGACATTGAGATGTTTGTAAAAAATCTGGTTCCGAGGAGCAGTCAGAACCAGCCCAGATCTTGGAAGGGAAAGTAGATGTCCAGCCATAGGAGCGCTATAACTCCGTAACACATATGGTGTCACGCCTCAGGTATGTGCGACTTGGATATAGCTATTATAGTGGAATCATGATAGTGATGGCTGCCTTATACTAAAGTTTCTCCTAGGCCCAAATGTTACTGAGGGCTAGTAGTCATGTTCATCCTGCTGATAGAGGGATCAAGCAAGATCAGATCAGAGTGCAGTGACGGCAAAGTTTGCACGAGTCTGTCTCTACCCTTACAGTATGGAAACTGGGGCTACTAAAGATTCTAGAGTAAAGGGTAGTACCCTAGAGAGGAGCCAACAGCGAATTCCAGAAGCAATGAAAGGGATCAACTCCCATAACAATTGCGACTGTCGTCTGTGGAGTCTCTAGAACAGACCATTAAGGGTCTTGGTACTAAGCAACTAGACTAGTGATACGTGCCATGCAGCGAATCCTGCACAAAGGGAGCGAATACTTCTCCTGGCAGAGGTCTAGTCATAGTGCTATGTAAATACTATTATGTTATAGTAGCGTCTCCTAGTTGTGTCTGAGGGAAGGACTTCTGGGTTTGACTATTAACCAGGCCTTCACACCCCATAAAGTGACCCAGGTATTAGCCGAGTATCACCCAACCATTTGAGAGGCCTATAGCCGCAAGGGTCTTCCCCTTTTGGCCTATGAAAGCACTTCTGGACGAAAACCGGGTATAGAAGATATCGTAGGATAGTGCGTACAGAGGAATTTGAGGTCACGTAGGACCTCTCATGAGAACCTCCTTAGGAGGCTAGCCAAAATGGCACATGACAGAGTCATGGTGGACGAGAAAGGAGTGTGTCGAAAAAATGATAGAGGATGCTCACTGATGATGAAGACGACAAAGAAGATGTGGTCGGCTGAGAGAGCAAGTGACACAAGTAGATCTGATAGAATAACCACAGGTTAGTTATTAGGCGTCAGGGCCCATAACCTGTTGAGCGCAGAACTAACGAGCGAGGGGTTAATAGCACAAAGCTAGTAGAGACAAGTTAACTTCAGAGGTGAAGGGAACTCTGTTACAGCTGCATACCTAGTAGAGACAAGTTACTATAAGGAACGTCTTTATGAGTAAAGGTATTAAGAGCAGTAAAGATAAAGGGAACTTACACTTCAGAGGTGAAGGGAACTCTGAAGTGTATGGGCGGAAACAGCAGTCCTTATATACAGGACGCTTAGGTAAGAATGGTCTGTGCGCACAGGTGATCCAAACACAATACACATGGTCTGTGCGCCAGAGGGAGAAATGCCATTGGAGGGCAGAGAACAATAGCTGTAACGCCACCACTGGCGTTAGTCCGACTTGGACTGCGAAAGGGCGTTCACGACTTAGCGAATCTCTGTTCCTCTTGGTCACGTGACTTGTAGTCACGAGATACACGGCGCTGCTTGGAAGGCACGTGATCTGTCTCCGTACACTAGGGCAAGTCGTGCCACTAGGTAATCCGATAATCGATTTAAGTCGACTCGCACGAAGAGGCGAGCGAAGCACGCGTGAAGAAGATAAGAGAAGAGTGGTGATTGAAGAAGACCAAGATGGCGTATCTTGGTCTTATCGAGCCACTATTTATACATCTATGAGGCAGCTTTAAAGCTCCTCCTCAATCCGTATGACGAATAGCTAAAGTAGCTCGAACCCTACTATCGCTATCCTAGTTATGAGTCATGCCACATCGGCATGTGATTGTGCTACTCCGCTGACTGATCCACTAGTCCATGACACATTACTACTTACTAACGAGGTCATATCCGTAAGTAAGAGTCCACTTCGTGCGTACCGTGACATCACCCCCTTTTCAGCCGCGACGACCACGGCGCCGAGGAGCTGCGATACCTCCCAGCCATCCTTCCTGAACCAACTCCACTCGATTGTGAATGTCCGCCATCTCCAGTCTGAACTTGGAACGCGCGACGTCCCCTTGGATACCGCCCAACGCCTGGGAGAGGGCCAAGAGCCGGTGCTCAATGCGCTCAGCCTCTTTCTTCAACACTCGAAATCGGTGCAACTCAGCTTTTAGCCCTACATCCCGCAGTTCGTTCACCGCCGTATCGAGGCGGTGCTGGTTGGCGTGACCAGCGGCGAGGGCTTGGACCTCGAGTTCCGTGTAGTATGGCTTGCCCCGCTCTCGAACTTGCGGCTCGGCGTACAGTGGTTTTGAAAAGGTTTTGTCGCTGTCCGCGGCTGAGCGCGAGAACCAGCGGATCCGGGGTCATGATGACCTGGACGTAGGCGGCTTGGGTGGTGACCCCCTCGGAGTCGGTGATTGGGAAGTGGACGAACTTGTCCCCTCGGTTGTGAACATAACCATAGGGGGCAAATCGAGCGTCGGAAAGCCGGCGGTTAAGCATGGCGGTGTGGTGTGAGGTGGAGGGGAGGTCTACTCGTAGAGAACCTCGGTAGAGGGGGCGGCCCACCGTGTCGAGTGTGTAGGGGGTTTCGTTGGGGTGGTCAGAATCGGTGGTGGAGATGATGAATGGGTGCTCAGCCGGATACCACTCCTTCAACTCCCGCTCGGGTTGTTCTTGGATCTGGCGCGCATCGTTGCGTCGAACAACCTCCTCCGCTCCAGGATTTTCGTTCTCCTTGTCGCTGCTAACGCTAGCTGCTCGACCCTCCATCTCGCTGCCACCTCTCGCCACTCCTCCCACCGTCGCGTGTTCGGGTTCTTGGCCATTGTCGACCCAGTACTCCACTCGAACCGGGAGAGGTCCCGGTGAGGGAGCCGCACAGTCTCGGAGAGCTGCGCGAAGCCGATCAACTTCGGCCTGCATATAGGGCGTGGTGTTGAGACGCTGGCCGTCGATGTTGAGCATCCAGTAGGTGGTGGGGGTGTTGGGGTTGTCGAGGTTTTCGATGGCGGCGAGGTTGTCGACAGCGGCGGTGAGCTCTTCGTGGGTGAAGGATCCCCGGAGGCGGGGAGCAGCATGGGAGGAAAAGGTGGAAGAGGGAAGAGACATTTCTGATTGAGTGATGAGTCCAGTTTGAAGGGATGGGGTGTACTCAGCGTCGTCAGGATTGTTTATATGCGTTCTCGCAGCTTTAGGCTCCGCTCGTACTCCGCTATGGTCTCGTCAGCGAAGACGTCCTCTTTGTTGACCCACTGATTCTCCGAGTCCGGATAGCCCTTCCATTTCACGAGGTATTGGGGTTTCCGACTTCTGCTGAAGTGCCGTGAGTCCAGAATTCGTTCGATTTCGTATTCTTCTTCGCCATCAACCAGATCCGGTGGTGGGCGCTGGAAGTTTTCTCCATGAAGAGGCGTCTCGCGATAGGGCATGAGTAGATCGATGTGAAACACGGGGTGAATGCTCCACTGCGTGGGAAGTTCGAGTTGATAATTGACAGGTGACAGTACCCGCGTGATCTTAAAAGGTCCATGCCGTTGTGCCGCCAACTTGGCAGTTGGTTGATTGGTTCGGAGGTGACGCCCTTCCAGCCATACTTGGTCCCCGGTTTGATACTTAGGCGTATCTCGGTGTTTGACCCATAGTGCCTGGGCCTTTTTGATGAGTGCTTGGGCTTCTTTCCGTGCTTCTCGGAATTGTTGTAGTCGCGTGAGTACCTGGGGAATAGGGGATGGCTTATCGATCCAATCAGCGCGCAGGTCGTATCCCATCATAAGCGAAAATGGGGACTTCCTTGTCACCTCGTGTGGCCAGTTGTTGTGAGCGAATTCTGCCATGGGTAGAAATCGCGCCCAGTTATCTTGGCGTTCGTTGGTCCAGAACCTGAGATACTGCTCTAGCCACTGATTGGTCCGTTCCGATTGTCCGTCCGTTCGGGGGTGGTAGGCCGTGGAGATGTTCTGATAGATACCTAGGATTCAGCATAATTCGCGGGTGAATTTGGATGCGAAGCGCGGATCTCGATCACTGATGATTTTTGCCGGTAGTCCAAACCTTTTGAAGACATGGGTGACGTATAAGGCGGCAGTTTCCTCGGCGGAGATTTCCTCGTTGCATGGGATGAATATGGAGGCCTTGGTACAGTCGTGATCCGTTACGGTAAGAATGGAGTCATATCCCTGCGAAACCGGTAATTTAGTGATGAAGTTGAGGGCTATGACTTCAAACGACTTAGCGTCGGTTATTGGAGTGATCAGTGTCAGCGGTGCTCTCGTGGGGTGGTTGTTGACCTTGTGGCGCTGACATTCCGCACACCCCTGGACGTATTCGGTTACGTGCTTCAGCATTCGTGGCCACCAGTGGGTTCGTTCAATGATTCTTAACGTTTGTTTGATCCCCGGGTGTCCGTATACTGGGGGGTCGTGATGATTAGCTATAATGGTGCGAATCACTTCTCGTCCCCCCGTGATCACTCTTGCTCCTTGTCGGTACCACACTCCGTCGACCAGTTTAAGCTTGTGTGGGTCTACCCAGGGGCGTAAGATGTCTTCGTCTTGTTCGTGGGTTTCGGGAGTTTGTGACGCTAGGGTCCGTACGAATACCTCTTCTGGTAGCACTACGACGTTTTCGTTGTCTCGTTCTCCTCGGTCGTAGTCGGGCCTTCGGGATAGTGTGTTGGCGCGTCCATTGTTGGTCCCTTTGATGTGATGAATCTCGAAGTCATATTCCATGAGTTCGAGTACTTCTCAGGCTACGCGGCGACTTATCTTTTGGGGTGATTTCCAGTGCGTGAGGTTGAGGTGGTCGGAGAAGATTTTGATCTTGTGCGGTGAGCCGGCTAGGAATGGCCTCCAGTGTCGCAGTGCCTTGACGATTGCTAGGAGTTCTAGGTCGTAGATATTGTAGTTGCGTTCAGCTTCGTTTAGGGTGGCGGAGAAGTAGCCTGTAGGGTGTCGTTTTCCGTCCTTCTTCTTTTGCAGGAGTACCGCGCCTACTGCGTATCCTGACGCGTCCACTTCGAGTTCGAATTGGTCTGTTAAGGTAGGGTGAGCCAGTACGGGTTCGCTGGTGACGAGTCGCTTGAGGGTTTGGAAGGCCTTTTCCTCATCTTTGCCCCATGTCCATTTGGTGTCTTTGCGTGTGAGTTTGTTGAGCGCTCGTGCGTGTGTAGCGAAACCACGAATGAAGAGACGGTAAAATTGCAGAAGCCTAGGAAGGAGCGTACGTCGCGTACCTTTGTGGGGGTGGGCCAGTCACGTATGCCTGCAATTTTGACGGGGTCCATGCGAGTTACCCCCTTTTCAAGGATTACCCCCAGGTAATCCATTCGCGGTTGGTGGAACAGGCACTTTTCCAGTTTGAAGTAGAGGTCGTGGTCGAGCGCGATCTGTAGAACGGCGCTGACTGCGTTGATGTGTGCTTGTAGACCTGCTTCTTCGCTGGTGGCGATGCCAATGTCATCCATGTAGACTCGTATGATCGTGCCGCGTGCCTCGTAGTAGGGAATAATGTCGCCGAAGATATTGTTCATCATGTTTTGGAAGGTCGCCGGAGAATTGGTGAGTCCGAAGTACATGACAAGGGGTTCGAAGAGTCCATATTTCGTTTTGAAGGCGGCTTTGGGTTCATCGCCTTCTTTGACTCGTATGTTGTTGTACCCCCATCGCACGTCGAGTTTGGTGTAGATACGTCCATTTCCCAGGTCGTTGATGAGCTCCGACATGAGCGGTAGTGGGTATTGATTACGTACTGTACAGTCATTGATCCTGCGGTAGTCTTGAACCGGGCGTAGTTTACCGTCTTTCTTCTTGATGAAGAAGAAAGACGAGGCGTACGGCGATTTTGAGGGTCGTATGTAGCCCATTTTGAGTTGCTCATCTAGCCATTTGCGCAGTTGATCGTCTTCGTCTTGTGACATGGGGTAAACCTTGCAGTCGATGCTTGCCGGGGTGCCTGGTTTGAAGTCGATGGCGTGGTCCCAGGGCCGTGACGGTGGAAATCGGTGAGAAGCTTCCTCACTGAAGATCTTCGCGAAGCGTTGATACGGTTCGGGGAGGATTGCTGCGACGGTGTTCTGGTTTGCGGCGATGGCTAATTCCATGGCCGTGGTGCGTATCTGACATTCTTCTTCCAACTCTTGCACGATGTTTTCGGCTTCATCCTGGGTGATCATACCGGCGATGGTAGTTTGCGGTTCCGTCGGATTGATAGAGCGGAGTACTATGGGTAGCGCGTCCTCGTGAATGGTAGCGTGAGTCCAGCTGATGGTGGGTTCGTAGGTTGCGAGCCACGGGTAGCCGAGGACCAGTTCTTCGTTTCCAATGTCCATAACTAGGAATCTCATAACTTTGTTAATTCCGTTGGTCTGGACGTCGAGATCGACGAAATGAGTGATGGACCCAGCTTTATTTTCGGTGTTGTCTATGTTCCATATTTTCTTGGGTCGCTCAAGGGTTTGCAGTCCGAGACCCATGCGTTTCGCGAATGCGGGTCTTATGAAGTTGTCGGTGGCGCCCGAGTCAACGAGCCCTTTTATGTCGGCCATGGAGTAACTGGTACGAATCGAGACTGGAATTCGGAGCGATCGGTAGTGAGTCATGATTACAGAGTTACAATTAACTGCCCTCACCCAGGCCGATGGGTTTAGGTGTCCTGAAAACCCTCTTGGGTCCATAGGTCCTTGAATATGAGGTCTTTCACCTCGTCACTAGCCCCCCGTATAGTGTCCATCCACCCCTTGGCTTGTTCCTTGGGTGTTGCTTCGGCGCGACGCGCGGTAGTCGGTTCCTGACTGTAATAGTCGGTGTCCGCACTTCGACTGGTACTGGCGCGTGGTTGGTAGGGTTGCCTTGGCTTTCTGGGTCGCGTACAGTCTCGTGAGAAGTGGCCAGGATTGTTACAGTTGTAACAAATGACTTCCCTCATGTCGCGGCATTGTCCGCCTCCTCTCGCCTGTCCTGGGCCACCTCGGGGTGGGAACGGTGGCCGTTGATAATTTCCTCTGTTGGGATCTCCAACTTCGGCGACTCGGGCGCGGGTGCGATCCGCCGAGGTGTCCATTGCGTTTGGGTCGTAGCGCGGTGGGGGAAATCGCGGTGGCGCCCATTGTGGTGCATATCCGCGCGTCTGATTTGGCCGAGTCTGTAGTGTGCTTCGTGGGGTGTTTGCGTTGAGACCCAGCCTTGCGCGTAGATGAATGTACTGTTTTTGCCGGCGTAAGGCGGCATCCTTCCATTCGTTGAAGGTTTGAGGGTCGTCGAGTTCGTAGATTTTTGTGAACAGGGCCCTCGGAAGTCCCGCCGTGAATCGATCCAGCGTTTGGCGGTCGTTAAGTCGATAATCAGCTTTCCGCGCAAGCTGTTCGAAGTTGGTGACGTATGAATCAATATCGTCTCCCACCATTTTAAATCCTTTAGCCAGTGTGGCTTGCGCCTGCTCTTGTTCCAGCACGTTGGAGAACCGGTCTGAGAATCCGGCTGTTAGGGTGTCCCATAAGAAGGGATCATATCGGTTTCGTCCATGGTGTAATTCGTTGTTAAGCCACTGAAGAAAAACCGAGCGTCCAGTTAGATACTCGAGGCCCTTTGATAAAGCCTAGGAATAGTAGGCAGCGTCGATAGACGTTGGTCATGATTGGTGCTTCTGCATTTTGTCCCCAGTAGATGTGCCACTGGGTGAGGAATGATTCGTACTCATCTCTATTTCCGTCGAATATGTTGGGGGGCTCTCCTATTAATTTGTCCGTTCCGTGAGGAGCCCCTTGCGGTGGTCCTGCTGCTGGCGGTGGTGGCGGTCCTCCTCCAAATGGGTGTCCGCCGCCTCCACCTCCGAATTGGGGTGGTCTTCCTCCGCCTCCTGGTGGGCCTTGTCCGAAGCTTCCCCCCGGTCGTCTTGGTGGTGGGGGGCCTCCCGCACCTGGTGGTGGGTCTGGCATGTCTGGTCCTACTGCTCTAAAGATTGCCGCGTCGTCGGCAGTCATACGGTGTCCCATGGCCGGGTTGATAGGTCGCAGGTGGGCTTCGGCCTCCTCTGCGATCCTTCGCGCTTCTTCGATCGCGAGCTCTTCTCTGGTGATGGTCGCGGTAGCCATGTCTGCGGGTGCGTGAACTTCGATGTCTTCTGGTTCGTTTATGCGGAGGGACTCAGCTGTTTGTATGATCTCTCCGACTTCGGATTCGTCGTCTGCGTTGGTTTCTTCGTCTTCTCCGCTGGTCTCTGATGGGGCGGGGGTTCTAGGTTCTGAGGTGCTGGGTTCCTCTTCTGGCTGTCCGTCGATGCGTCCCCACTGTTCTCGGGTAGGTAGGTTCCTGGCGTCGATGTCGCAGTTGTAGTTTCTTCCGGCGGGTCGTACTGCGTCGTATCGGTTGTCTATGGGGTTCCAAGTAATTTCAACCCAGCACAGGTTATCAAAGTTGAACTCAACGGGGCGGTATCGGGTCGGCCCCGATGCAAAGTCCACGAAGTAGCCGGTCTCTCCTCGGTATTCTCTCCACCTGGCAGCTCCTAGGAATTGTTCTGGTACGTTGCGGTCTCCCCTGCGTTCAAGGGAGTAGGTTTGAAAATTTCTCCACTGGTCTCGAGTGGTGAACGCCACGATGAAAGGATCTTGGTCTTAATGTAACGCCACCACTGGCGTTAGTCCGACTTGGACTGCGAAAGGGCGTTCATGACTTAGCGAATCTCTGTTCCTCTTGGTCACGTGACTTGTAGTCACGAGATACACGGCGCTGCTTGGAAGGCACGTGATCTGTCTCCGTACACTAGGGCAAGTCGTGCCACTAGGTAATCCGATAATCGATTTAAGTCGACTCGCACGAAGAGGCGAGCGAAGCACGCGTGAAGAAGATAAGAGAAGAGTGGTGATTGAAGAAGACCAAGATGGCGTATCTTGGTCTTATCGAGCCACTATTTATACATCTATGAGGCAGCTTTAAAGCTCCTCCTCAATCCGTATGACGAATAGCTAAAGTAGCTCGAACCCTACTATCGCTATCCTAGTTATGAGTCATGCCACATCAGCATGTGATTGTGCTACTCCGCTGACTGATCCACTAGTCCATGACACATTACTACTTACTAACGAGGTCATATCCGTAAGTAAGAGTCCACTTCGTGCGTACCGTGACAATAGCTGCCTAAAGCAGATAATACCGGTATCTTAACAATAGAGAACAATTAGAGCCATATACGACTCTGACAATAAAGATAAACAAAAGCGGTCCGTACAAGTCCGGCCATAGTCCAAGTTAGTCCATAAGGGACAGATACTGTATTTAGTATGTGGGCTGACACAATCAGATCCCACGAGACATATGACTTATGCAGTCGTGTCTCAACATATAGTGCCATGGATTGAATACTTGATAGAACCTCCGTTGTGACTGACAGATATAGGAGGCCAGTAATGACCTCTTCCTGCTTATTCCACAGGGCTATCATCGCCAGACCTTCTGCATTTGGTCCCGTGGGTCCTGCAGGCACTGCGGGGTGCTGAGGCACTGTTCCAACGTCTGAGTGGGTGAGGTGGCACCTGCACCCATTCATGAGCATGAGGGAAGAAAAGGTCTGGCTCCAGGTCTGCCAGTTTGTCCCATCAAGTTTGGCAAGGACAAGAGTGGGAGGGAAGGTAATGTGGAAAGACATGTTTGAGATGTTTGTAAAATCTGGTTCCGAGGAGCAGTCAGAACCAGCCCAGATCTTGGTAGGGAAAGTAGATGTCCAGCCATAGGAGCGCTATAACTCCGTAACACATATGGTGTCACGCCTCAAGTATGTGCGACTTGGATAAAACTATTTATAGTGGAATCATGATAGTGATGGCTGCCTTATACTAAAGTTTCTCCTAGGCCCAAATGTTACTGAGGGCTAGTAGTCATGTTCATCCTGCTGATAGAGGGATCATGTAACGCTCCACCAGGCGTTCTTCTGGTGACGCGGTCCTTGTCGGGTCCTAGGGAAAGGCGGCGACCTAACGATCACGAGAGATGTCGAAGTTATGTACTCAGTTGGCGATCAACTCGCAAGTGAGGCATAACAGGGTTGCCCAGAGGATGCGTACAAGGAGAAAGACGATGTATTGGAGGGTGACTTCGGTAGACAGCTCGAAGTTATGAGGATAATACAAGTCGTAGCGGTGGTCAGCACACTTTGACAGGGGAGGTGAGGGGAGAAGGGAAAGGACGCCTGGCAGACAGCACAAACCAGCTAAGGGCAAACGAGGATAATAGGCACCAAAGGCACAAACAGCACTCTATTGGCAGACAGCCAAGTAAAGGCAGGCACAATGGGTGGTATAGTCCAAGAAGTCAAGCTTAGGTCTTCAGCGACCATAAGCTCATCTACTTATACAAGTCCAAGGAGGTTTGAACCCCAGCTTGGAACTCCGAAACTCTAGTAAGGGGATCCTAGGAATGAGTCACAACGAGTCAGAGGTAACAATCGACCAATGGCAGTAGGGCGCAAAGGTATGAGTCAGGGATAAGGGAACGAGGCATACAGTCAGGATAAGGGAGCCAATGGGAACGCGCTATCGTATCAGAGTCAAGGCACAATCGATGGGAGCGTACGAGTCACAAAACATGAGGCAGTCGAGGCCGGTCCAGGCACAAGCTCATCTGGGCCCTTCTGGTGGGAGTCTAGCCAGGTCACGTGCCAGGGTCACGTGACGGGCAGGCGCTAAGATCACGTGCGCACTTCGTAGGTTTTGTTAGCTTGGATGATCATGTGACCAGAGTCATGTGACTTAGCAGTGGGAGAGCATTGCATAATCTTGGTGGTTGCTTCTCCGTTCTTGCCGAATCGTACTTGCATGTGTCGTCCAACGGTGTTCGGGGTCTTGGCAAGGGGTGTCCGAGGGTCAGGTGAAGGCGAAACCGTAACAGATCAAGCAAGATCAGATCAGAGTGCAGTGACGGCGAAGTTTGCACAAGTCTGTCTCTACCCTTACAGTATGGAAACTGGGGCTACTAGAGATTCTAAAGTAAAGGGTAGTACCCTAGAGAGGAGCCAACAGCGAATTCCAGAAGCAATGAAAGAGATCAACTCCCATAACAATTGCGACTGTCATCTGTGGAGTCTCTAGAACAGACCATTAAGGGTCTTGGTACTAAGCAACTAGACTAGTGATACGTGCCATGCAGCGAATCCTGCACAAAGGGAGCGAATACTTCTCCTGGCAGAGGTCTAGTCATAGTGCTGTGTAAATACTATTATGATATAGTAGCATCTCCTAGTTGTGTCTGAGGGAAGGACTTCTGGGTTTGACTATTAACCAGGCCTTCACACCCCATAAAGTGACCCAGGTATTAACCGAGTATCACCCAACCATTAGAGAGGCCTATAGCCGCAAGGGTCTTCCCCTCTTGGCCTATGAAAGCACTTCCGGATGAAAACTGGGTATAGAAAATTTTGTAGGGTAGTGCGCACAGAGGAATTTGAGGTCACGTAGGACCTCTCATGAGAACCTCCTTAGGAGGCTAGCCAAAATGGCACATGACAAAGTCATGGTGGACAAGAAAGGAATGTGTCGAAAAAATGGTAGAGGATGCTCACTGGAGGTGAAGACAACAAAGAGGTGTGGTCGACTGAGAGAGCAAGTGACACGGATAGATCTGATAAAAAACCACAGGTTAGTTATTAGGCGTCAGGGCCCATAACCTGTTGAGTGCAGAACTAACGAGCGAGAAGATAACAGCAAAAGCTAAGACAGATAAGTTAACTTCAGAGGTGAAGGGAACTGTAACGCCACCACAGGGGCGTTAGGTACGACGTGTACCGCGTTAAGTCAACGGGACTGGAAGAGCGCGAGCTGGTTAAAGCTCAGTTCGATGATGCACAAGTATCGCTCGGCTTCCCTGGAGCCGAGGATAATAGTAAAGGGGCAAGGCTCAGGCGCAACGGCGAGCTAGAGTATGGACTCAAGCGCAAAGGCGAGTCAAAGGTCGTTCGTGAGGCAAGGACAACGTGGTATTACACAAGAAGTCAAGTCTACCGTACAAGCTAGGTAGGGCGTGACTTATATACTAGTACAGGATGTTTGTAAGCAACAAACATATGGCGCGATCGTGAGTCAAGAGTCCTAGAACATGAACAAAGGGAAAAACCATATGTAGTATGAGGGAATTCCGCGGAGTCATACGGGCTTCAGAAATGGTCAGCGGACCAGGAGAAGCGTACCACGACCTACCCTATCGCCGAGGCGCAGGGCGCAAGACAAGAATCAAGGGGCGCGAGTCAACCGGATCATATCGTAATCGTACAACCAAAGCAAGGGTCAGAAATCGTAACATTACCCCCCCGTCAGAATCGAAGTCGCCACGACTTCGACTAGTCGCTGGTATAGGCGTAATCCTCCTCTGCAGGGATGTTAGCGGGTACAGGGGACGAAGTGCGGGGGCAGGTGTGTCGGCGTAAAAACATAAATCGTCCTCTCTCCCCACAGTCCCAACACATCTCATACATGGGGCACTTGATCTCCTCATGTGTAGCATCGTACCGCAGGCACTTCCCGCACCACCTAGGACGAGAATCCGGGTCCTGATGCGCTGGCGTCATAGGAGAGAGACGTCGGATGAGGCAGACGTCGAGCCGATGAGCTCGACTCCCACACCACTGGCACGGCTCCCGAGCCCGTCGCTCAGGACACTGCGCCACGAGGTGGTCTTCCGACTTGCACTGGAAACACTTGCGTCGACGCTTGCCACCTTCCCCTTGAAGGCGGGGCATCTCGCTGGGTCCAGCATCACGGGGGACGAGGGGGGTAGGCTCCGGCGAGCCTTGGGGTCGCACGGGCTTCGCATGAAGCTCGGCATATTTATCGGCGATGAGGGGGATGGCCCGAGCGTACTGAAGACGCTTCTGGACCGATGAAAAATCCATGTCCAAATGGAACTGGTCGCGCGTCAGCTCGGTCTCCAGTCGTCGGATATCCGACTGGCGAACACGGATGGCGTCCCGTCGCGTGAGGCACTCGCGGAGGCGGGAGATGTCGGCATGGAGACGAGGCTGGTGTAACTCGATGAGCACCTCGTTCAGCACGATGGCGCGAGGATCATGGGGGTGGAACATGTTCAGCTGGTTGTCGGTGATATGTTGAGCCAGCTGACCGGTGTAGACTTCGTTGAGGAAGACCTGGGATGCGTAGCAAGGGTGGCCTTTCCCCATCATTCCGACGACCTCCTGATAGCTGTGGCGGTAGTAGATGTACCGTGCCGTCTGCTTGACGGCGCCCGTCTCCCTGACCAGGAGTGGGAAGAAGGTGGGGAGTGATGGGTCGTTGCGGAAGAAGGGGATGCCGGGGTCCTCGTTCTCCTTGTCCTCCTCATCATCTAGGAGGGCGAGGGCGGGGTCGGGCTCGACGATGCGGGTTTGAGGGATGGGTGTGAATGTGTGGTCCATTCCGGCGGGGAATGGCGGGATTGGGATATGAGCGGCAAGAACGGCGGGTGGTGAGAGTGGCGGGGGTGGAGTAAGGGCGGCGACGGTTTCTGGTGGGTAGGTGGGAGTGACGGGAACGTGAACGGTGACTGGTGTGTCAACGGAATATGGGATGACGAGAGTTTGGGGAGGTTTGGGGTCTTCTATGGTTGGCGTGGGTTCTTCTGCTAGCGAGGCTAAGGCCGAGGTAGCGAGCGCGAGTACGGGGAGCGGAGGAGAGTCAGGGATTACAGAATACGGCGTACGACCCTCCGGTTCGGAGGGGACACCCAAGTCCTGCGAAGGTACGGTCAGATTCTCGAGAATGATCTCGACGGGTCGGCGAGTTTGGATAGTGGAAACAACAGGGGTAGTCGTCATGGCTGAGTAGAGTAAACGGGGGTGAAGCGACAATGTGGTTGAAGGGGACGTGTTTTATATCCTTCGTCCAGCCCCTTCGGCGGTAGGATTTAGGCGATAGAAGTCGGTAATCAGGTCGGGCGCGTGTCGGACATTCTCAAGGGGTTCCCATGTGCTGTCGCTTATCGGGAAGCCCTTCCATTGGACGAGGAATTGAAGTTTGCGCCCTCGTCCATGTGATCGGGATTGCAGGATGCGCTCCACTTCGAACTCTTCTTCTCCGTCAATCAAGTCCGGGGGTGGGCGCGTGAAGTTTGCGCCATGCAACTCCGTCTCCTTATATGGCGTGAGGAGATTCGCATGGAAGACTGGGTGTATCTTCCACGTGTTTGGAAGCTCAAGTTCATATGACACATCCAAAAGGACCCGTTTCACTCGGAACGGCCCATGGCGTTTTGGGGCGAGTTTTGCGGTGGGGTAAAAGGTCCGGAGGTTCGTGCCTTCTAACCAGACCATTGCACCTTCTTGATAAGGGATGAAACGCGTTTTGCCCCTTTTTGCCATCAGCTCCTGCGCGTGCCTGATACAGTCTTGCGCGTGTTGTCGTCTGATAACCATATCTTCTAGACGTTGTTCGACAGATGGAGATGACGTGGGTTTTGGCGTCCACACGGTACGTGGTTCCCACCCCATTATGAGCGAGAAAGGCGACTCCTTTGTGGTCGCATTGGGCCAAGCGTTGTGCGCGAATTGGGCAACCGGTAAGGCTTCCGCCCAATTATCCTGCTGCACGTTACTCCAATGTCGAAGGTACTGTTCTAACCATTGGTTCGTCCGTTCCGACTGTCCATCGGTCTGGGGGTGGTAGGCGGACGAGATATTCTGACGAATCCCGAGGACTTTGCAGAGGTTGGTCATGAATGCGGAAGTAAATCGGGGGTCTCGGTCTGTGATAATCTTTCGGGGTATGCTGTAGTGTGGGTATACGTGATGGAGGTACAGTCGCGCCACTCCCTCTGCTGTGATCGACTCGTTACACGGAATAAAGATTGAAGCCTTTGAGCAGTCGTGGTCCGTGATTGTGAGTATGGAGTCGTATCCGTCTGACAGAGGGAGTTTGGTGATGAAGTCCATAGCGACGACCTCAAATGGTTCTGCGTTTGGGTCTGTGGTGATAGGGAATAGGTGTGGTTTTTGACGGTGAGGGTTGATTTTGTTCGCCTGACATACCGCGCATCCTTTGACATAGTCCTCTACGTCTTTGCGCATGTTGGGCCACCAGTAGTCGCGTCGTAATAATTCGTAAGTGTTTGCGATTCCTGGGTGTCCCATGGCAGGCGTGTCGTGGAAAAAGGTGATTACCCCCCGTTTAAGCTCGTTGTCGCCCACGACAACCAAGGCGTCATTCTTCCACCACAGCCCCCCCACCTTTTTCAGGTTGTGGGGCTCGACCCATCGCAACACGTCTTTTTCGTCGAGGTTTTGCGATATCTGGGTCCAGATGTCCATATCGTGCATAGACATCTCCGTTGTTCGAAGAAAGCGTTCTGCGGGGAGGACGATAATGTCATTGTTGTCCTCCTTATGCGCTGCGTAATCCGCTCTTCGCGACAAGGCGTCCGCGCGACCGTTCCTAACTCCGGAGATGTGTTTTAAGAGGAAGTCGTACTCCGATAGTTCCAAGAACTCGCGCGCGACTCGTCTGCTGATCTTCCTAGGCTCCTTCCAGTACTGAAGGTTGGCGTGGTCGGTGTGAATGATGATCTTATGGGGGGAGCCAACCAGATATGTACACCATGCTCGTAGGGCCTTAACGACTGCCAGTAGTTCTCTGTCGTAAATGTCGTAGTTGCGTTCTGCCTGAGTGAAGGATTCGGAATGGAACGCGACTGGGTGCAGCTTGTTATCCGAACCGAGCTGATTAAGCACGGCTCCAATGGCAACGTTGGACGCGTCGACCTCCAGTTCGAATGGTTTCGTGAGGTCGGGGAAGAGGAGTGTGGGTTCGCGTTCGATGCTGCGTTTGACATTGTCGAACGCGTCTTGTTCTCGTTGTCCCCAGTGCCACGGGGTGTCTTTACGAGTGAGGTCGTGTAGGGGTCGCGCAAGTGCGGAAAATCCGCGGATGAATCGCCGGTAGAAGTTACAAAATCCGAGGAAGGCGCGTACTTCACGGAGATTCCTTGGGGCAGGCCACTCTCAGATACCCCGCACCTTTACGGGGTCCATCCGGAGGTTGCCATGACCTATGATCAGCCCCAGGTATTCGACTTCCAGCACTTCAAATTCGCACTTCTCGGGTTTGATGTAGAGATCATGTTCTTCGCACAAGCGGAGAACTTCATGCACTACGGCGCGATGGTGGGGATAGTCGAGAGGAGTAGCGATCAAGATATCATCCATATAGACGATTACTTCATTTGTCAGGGTGAGTGGTCGGAAAGTATCATCCATCATCGCTTGAAACGTGGAGGGAGAGTTGGTGAGCCCGAAGTACATAACGAGGGGTTCGTACAACCCCTGGTTAGTCTTAAAGGCGGCCTTCCACTCATCCCCTAGTTTGACTCGCACATTATTGTATCCCCACTTGACGTCGAGTTTCGTATAGAGGCGCGCGTCGCGTATCCGGTCTATGAGCTCCGGGATCAGAGGGAGTGGGTAGTGGTTTCGAACCGTAAGTTCGTTTAATCGTCGATAGTCCTGGACCGGGCGTAACTTGCCATCTTTCTTCTTGATAAAGAAGAAGGGAGATGCGTACGGCGACTTGGACGAGCGAATATACCCCTTTGCCAGCTGCTCATTCAGAAAGGCGGTCAGGGCCTCCTGTTCATTTTGTGCGAGTGGATAAACTTTACAATCTAGCGAGGTGGGCGCGTTGGGAAGGAGGTCTATGGCGTGATCCCAGGGGCGAGATGGAGGGAAGCGATGAGATGCTTCTTCATCGAATATTTTGTGATGACGTCGGTATTCTTCGGGGATCATCTCCTCGAATGTTCATTCCTTCTTTGTCGCTGCTTCTCGCTGCGCTAGCTCGGAAGCCGTGGTGGTTTTCCTTAAAAATGCGATCTGGGGTTCCCGCTCGTCATCCATGAGCTGTTCCCACGCTTCCTCGTCAAGTTCATACGTCTCCAACGCCCGAATGGAGGCTTCCATGGGCGTGGCTTCGTCTGACAAGTGAAGACTCGAGACCACGACCGGCTGAAACTCTTCGTTCAGCGTCGCGTCTCCCCACTTGATTACGGGCTCGAAGGCCGTGAACCAAGGGTATCCTAGGATTACTTCGTCCCTTCCTAGGTTCGTAACCAAGAAGCGAAGCGTCCTTTCTTCTTTCCCCGTTCGTACGGTGAGATCGGTGTAATGCGTGATGGCGCCATCTTGATTGTGGGTGCCGTCTACATTCCAAATGCGGATGGGGTGTGTTACTTCCCGTGTCCCGATTTGGAGTCGTTTTAAGAGCGAGGAGCATATGAAATTGTCGGTAGCTCCCGAGTCGATCAAGACTTGTCGTTCGGCCGTTGCGTGTGCAGATTTGAACAGAACTGGGATTCGCATGGATCGATATCTGCTAGTGTACACGTTCAAGTTTAATGCTCTAGCCCAGGCCGCCGGGTTCAAGCGTCGAGAAAATCCTCCCGTCCGAACAGCTTCTCCACCATGAGGTCTTGTACCTCCTGAGTTTGTGCCTTCATCGCTGCGATCTGTAGATCCGCCTGCTCTTCATTCGATAGTACGCGACTAGATTGTATGGCGAAAGAAGAGACGGCGGGAGCTGATAAACTTGAACCCGAGGGAGTCGGGGCTGGTGATCGCGAGGACATGGGGGGTGGCGCCATGGCAGACGTAGTGGCAGCCACTCGCACGCTCTTTTGAGGACAGTTACGCGAGATGTGTCCTTGCGCTTGGCATCTAAAACATCTTCCCTCCTTCTGAAGGCGGGCTTTGTTGGTATCGGTGAGGGCCACGGAGGCTCTGGCGCGTCCAACGTCCATGGCGTTGGGATCGCGTGTTCCTTTGAGGGCTTTGATGAAGTCCCAGGGGGCGCCACGTCCCAAAGCAGCACCCCAGACAACGATCGAAAGGGACCTCAAATAGGGGAAAAGTACATGGTGTTACGTTTTCGCCTTCACCTGACCCTCGAACACCCCTCGCGAAGACCCCGAACACCGTTGGACGACACATGCAAGTACGATTTGGCAAAGACGGGAAAACTACCACCAAGATTATGCACTGCATTCCCACTGCTAAGTCACATGACTCTGGTCACGTGATCATTCAAGCTAACAAAACCTACGAAGTGCGCACGTGATCTTAGCGCCCGCCCGTCACGTGACCCTGGCACGTGACCTGGCTAGACCTGCACCAGAAGGGCCCAGATGAGCTTGTGCCTGGACCGGCCTCGACTGCCTCATGTTTGATGACTCGTACGCTCCCATCGATTGTGCCTTGATTCTGATACGATAGCGCATTCCCATTGGCTCCCTCATCCTGACTGTATGCCTCGTTCCCTTATCTCTGACTCATACCTTTGCGCCTTACTGCCATTGGTCGACTCTTATCTCTGACTCGTTGTGACTCATTCTTACTTAGAGTTTGCTGACTTCCAAAGCTGGGGTTCAAACCTCCTTGGACTTGTATAAGTAGATGGGCTTATGGTCGCTGAAGACCTAAGCTTGACTTCTTGGACTATACCACCCATTGTACTTGCCTCCTCCTTGGCTGTCTGCCAATAGAGTGCTGTTGTGCCTTTGGTGCTTATTCCCCTTGAGTGTCCTTAGCTGGTTTGCGCTGTTAGCCAAGCGTCCCTTCCTTTCTCCTCTCATCTCTCCTGTCGACGTGTGCTGTGAAGCCACTAACACTTGTACCATTCTCTTTGCGCCGAGCTGTCTGCCGACGCCCTCCTTCAGTATACCGCCTTTCTCCTTGCTCATATCCTCTGGGCAACCCTGTTACGCATAACTTGCGAGCTGATCGCCGCCCGTGTGAGTAACTTCGACATCTCTCGTGATCGTTAGGTCGTCTCCCGTCCCTAGTAGGCTTCCTACAAGACGCTACTAGAAGAACGTCCGGTGGAACGTTACATTAAGTCAAGCTTCTCCTACCTTTCCGTCACAAGATGTCGCGATACGCAATCCTACGAAGTTTCATCGAAGACAAAGAAGAGATCGCCGCCTTCGAGCGCGCTGAAGAAGACTATCAAGAGTCCGAAGATATCAATGCCCCGTATGAAGAACTGGAGCGAGTAATCGCAGAAGACCGTCGCCGGCATGATCAAGAAGCCGAGCAATTCCACGATGCGAACTACTATCGTCAAAACCCTGAAGCGCTGTCATGGGCGATATTCCGCCGCCATCAGGAGCAACATCCAGAAGAATACGAACACATTCGATACGAAGAACCCGCCGAGGAAGTCCCTCGAGCTGAAGATGAAGAACACGCCGAAGAACCGGCTGAAGAAGAGGATCGAGCTGAAGACGCCGATTATGGTAACGCCTCTCCCGATGCAAGCACGGCAGCAGATGAAGAACGATCCGACCCGGGGTTGGCTAAAATGCCACCAATGTTCGACGGAGACTGCGCAATCGCAGCCCGTTTCCTTAATGATTGGGACGAATGGTCCAGCACGTTAAGTGTGCAGTTTTCACAGTTCCAGCTTTGCGCTATCTTCCTTTCCCTGTTCAGACCGCCTGTCGACCACTGGGCTGAGCAACGCCTACTTCAAATACGCCGGTGGCGCGACGAAGGCATGACAGACGACGACGACGCCCTCCTCGAAGACATCATCGGGAGGTTCATGGAAGAATTTGTGCCGCGTGACGACGCGAGAGAAGAATACGTTGAAGACGCAGCTGAAGATCCCGAAAACCCTGAAGATTGGGAAACGGTTGATGACGGGGAGTCCACTGATAATGGTGAAGTGTCTCCACCACCCTCCTTGTGCCGCGATGACAGCCAAGATTCTGAGGAAGAGCCTGGCGAGGCTGAAGAATACGGCTGCCAAGAAGAAGTCGACGAGTACTATTACTCGGACGACGCCAATACGCCTGACGAGGCTGAGCAACAATACGTCGACTACGGCAAGGTCCCACTCCCATACGACGCCGAACGAGACTACGCGGATGCGATCCTTGGAAGGACCCGCACACACCTTGAAGAGAGGGTACACCCCAAGCCGCGCAAGCAGAAGAAACGCAAGACGCGCGCTGTCAAGAAGAAAGCCGTTAAGCGGCCTACAGCTAAGTCACCACCTACTTGGGAATCCAGATACATTCGCCGATTCGGAAAAGCCCGCCTGCAGATGCTACGCAACGGAGGAATACCCGACTACATGATTGAGGAAGAACTCCTGCCGCCAAAGCCTACGATAACCCCATACGACTATGACGAGGAAAGACGGTTCCACAACGAATGGACCGGCCCGGAAACCTTCAACAGGCCTGCCGCAGAACCCGCGAACTGGAGAGGTCCGAACACGTTTGCCACCCCGGCATACCAAGCCGCACCTGCTGACCCGACACCTGCCTCCTGGGGGAGCGCTGAAGCCGACGCCGCACAAGAATCGCGAGCTGCAGAGAACACAGGATGGTTCGCTTACCAGAGCAACCCGAATGCTATGGACGTTGGAAGGATGCGCATGCGCGCCGAAGTTAAGTGCCACCATTGCTGGAGAACCGGACATACCCGACGCAACTGCCCCTTCAGGGATGAACCGCGCCGCCGTTCATGGATGGCTGACTACAACAACGACTGTGACGATCCAATGCCGCAGGCTGCACCGCCGCGCGCTGAACATCGGATGCCGCGCGCTGACCCGCCGCAGGCTGCACCACCTCGAGGAAGATCACCGACTGTCAAGCCCGTTTATGGAAGTAACGTGGCCACTTACGCACCGACTACCCGATACGAGCCGACGGTTATCACCGTCCCGGAAACACAGAGACGTGCCCCTACTCCATCTCCATCTCCCATCGCTAACGCTGGCTTTAAGCACATCCAACACCACGTCATTTCGACTGACCACGGGACATATCAAGTTCCCCTCCTATCACCTGACGAACTCGCCGAAGCCCTGGAAGACACCCACATCAGCGCCGTTCACGCCGCAGAAGAAGGACAATACCTGCGAGCTGCAAATCTATGCGAACGAGCCCGACTCCTCACATTCCCGGACCGACTACCGCGACAATACGAAGAAACGGTAATGCAAGCTGCCGTTGGCAAACTCGAGCGGGAAATGGCCACGCTGGCAGAGGAATACGAACGCAAGGTCTGGAAACGTCGACAAGGTCAACTGCAGAAGCTGGAGGACCAACTCGGAGACGCCCTTATCATTGGCGATGACGAAGAAGCCCAGCGACTAGACGACAAGGCCATACGACTCGCCAAAGTACTGGCTGCGACCGACGAAGACCGCGACAAGGCTCTCCCCATTGACGACACCGACATCCTGATACAACGTGGGCGTTGTTCCCGAAGAGAGGGTAATGTTACGTTTTCGCCTTCACCTGACCCTCGAACACCCCTCGCGAAGACCCCGAACACCGTTGGACGACACATGCAAGTACGATTTGGCAAAGACGGGAAAACTACCACCAAGATTATGCACTGCATTCCCACTGCTAAGTCACATGACTCTGGTCACGTGATCATTCAAGCTAACAAAACCTACGAAGTGCACACGTGATCTTAGCGCCCGCCCGTCACGTGACCCTGGCACGTGACCTGGCTAGACCTGCACCAGAAGGGCCCAGATGA
Organism: Lactarius hatsudake; assembly: GCA_024734325.1. Taxonomy (NCBI): domain Eukaryota; kingdom Fungi; phylum Basidiomycota; class Agaricomycetes; order Russulales; family Russulaceae; genus Lactarius; species Lactarius hatsudake. The sequence goes on along the minus strand of JANSJP010000042.1, from coordinate 36,959 downwards.
GCTTGTGCCTGGACCGGCCTCGACTGCCTCATGTTTGATGACTCGTACGCTCCCATCGATTGTGCCTTGATTCTGATACGATAGCGCATTCCCATTGGCTCCCTCATCCTGACTGTATGCCTCGTTCCCTTATCTCTGACTCATACCTTTGCGCCTTACTGCCATTGGTCGACTCTTATCTCTGACTCGTTGTGACTCATTCTTACTTAGAGTTTGCTGACTTCCAAAGCTGGGGTTCAAACCTCCTTGGACTTGTATAAGTAGATGGGCTTATGGTCGCTGAAGACCTAAGCTTGACTTCTTGGACTATACCACCCATTGTACTTGCCTCCTCCTTGGCTGTCTGCCAATAGAGTGCTGTTGTGCCTTTGGTGCTTATTCCCCTTGAGTGTCCTTAGCTGGTTTGCGCTGTTAGCCAAGCGTCCCTTCCTTTCTCCTCTCATCTCTCCTGTCGACGTGTGCTGTGAAGCCACTAACACTTGTACCATTCTCTTTGCGCCGAGCTGTCTGCCGACGCCCTCCTTCAGTATACCGCCTTTCTCCTTGCTCATATCCTCTGGGCAACCCTGTTACGCATAACTTGCGAGCTGATCGCCGCCCGTGTGAGTAACTTCGACATCTCTCGTGATCGTTAGGTCGTCTCCCGTCCCTAGTAGGCTTCCTACAAGACGCTACTAGAAGAACGTCCGGTGGAACGTTACACATGGCCAGTTTGGGGATCGAACCCAAGACCCCGGATTAGATCTCCGTGCTCTTCCAACTGAGCTACCCGGCCTTAGGTATTACGAGTCGGGTTATTGTAGACATCACGCCGAAATGATGTCATAAACCCTAACCATGTCGAAGGGATTAACGGCGTATCCCCACTTCAACATCTCCCCGTGGCCATGACTTTCCCCAATAGGGTCCCCCGCGGTATTGCTACCATGATGAAGTCCCAGGGGGCGCCACGTCCCAAAGCAGCACCCCAGACAACGATCGAAAGGGACCTCAAATAGGGGAAAAGTACATGGCCAGTTTGGGGATCGAACCCAAGACCCCGGATTAGATCTCCGTGCTCTTCCAACTGAGCTACCCGGCCTTAGGTATTACGAGTCGGGTTATTGTAGACATCACGCCGAAATGATGTCATAAACCCTAACCATGTCGAAGGGATTAACGGCGTATCCCCACTTCAACAGGCTTGTACCCACTGCTCTCGGCTTTGGCCGCCCTTCTTTCGCTGAGGCTTTCCTTTGCCGAGGCGGGTCCTTAAGAATAAGATATTCAGCCTGCTGCAATCGGGCAGCCGCCTTCCACTGCTCCCAATTGACAGGGTGCTGGAAGCGGACAGCGTTGACTACTAACTGATTCGGTAGTCCGTCCTGGAACAATTCCAGCGTCGTGGCTTCATCGGGGTTGTACCCCGCTTTCGTGACGAGGTTTTGGAATGTTGCAACGTAGGTGTCGATGTCTCCTCCCTTCATTGTGAGGGTTTGGAGCGCTTTGCGTGCGTTAGTCTGCTCGGATGTGTCGGTGTAAGCCTGTATGAATCGATCTCTGACGGTGGTCCATAGGACTTCGTTTTGTCGGAGGACTCCTGCCGCAATCTGATCTTCCAGCCATTGTGCCTGTTCATCGACCCAGTCATTTACTAATGGGCCTCGGATGTACGACAGGAAGGTCATGGCTCTCGAGGCCGGGATTGACAGCTGATCGACGGTGGGATTCATTTCCTTGTAGAGTCGGAACGCTCGCAAGAAAGCCTTGCTTTTGTCCCTAATCCCGGTGAACTCGGGAGGGGGGTTTCCTCCTAGTCATCCGTTTCCTCCGGGGGCTGGCGCGGCTCCGCCTGGCGCGGCGCCACCGCCACCGCCACCGCCACCGCCACTGCCACCGCCACCGCCACCGCCACCGCCACCGCCACCGCTACCAGATGGTACTGGTGCGCTACCACTAGGCGGGTTGGGTGCTCCTCCTCCTCCAGCGCCGCCGCTGGTGAGGGTCGTACTAGCTGAGGCTTGTTGGGTTTGGGACATGGCGTGAGTCTGGAAATGTGTCGTCGGGTTGGGCAGGTTTGTTGTAGGTACGGAGACGCTGGGTGATGGGGAGTCGTCGTCAACGTCAATACCAGAAGTTTTCTGAGTCGTGAGGGGTCCAACTCCGAGTGCCTGAGGTACTATACTGATGGTGTACCACTGGCCTTTCTTTGCGGAGTAATCAATGTACGCCCACTGTCGTAGTTCTTCGAGATAGTGAACCTGTCGGTACTTCTGGGTGTTAGGGTGGAAGAGAAAGTATCCTTCCACTCCTTCGTGTTCCTTCCAAACGACGGCTCCTTTGACTTTGTCGGAAAGCTCGTCGTCACTATATCTGTCGATGTATTCTGCCTGAAACTGGGATCTGGCGCGACTGTGAAGGTTCGCCACTGTGAGAGACTTGACTTAATGTAACGCCACCACGGGGGCGTTAGGTACGACGTGTACCGCGTTAAGTCAACGGGACTGGAAGAGCGCGAGCTGGTTAAAGCTCAGTTCGATGATGCACAAGTATCGCTCGGCTTCCCTGGAGCCGAGGATAATAGTAAAGGGGCAAGGCTCAGGCGCAACGGCGAGCTAGAGTATGGACTCAAGCGCAAAGGCGAGTCAAAGGTCGTTCGTGAGGCAAGGACAACGTGGTATTACACAAGAAGTCAAGTCTACCGTACAAGCTAGGTAGGGCGCGACTTATATACTAGTACAGGATGTTTGTAAGCAACAAACATATGGCGCGATCGTGAGTCAAGAGTCCTAGAACGTGAACAAAGGGAAAAACCATATGTAGTATGAGGGAATTCCGCGGAGTCATACGGGCTTCAGAAATGGTCAGCGGACCAGGAGAAGCGTACCACGACCTACCCTATCACCGAGGCGCAGGGCGCAAGACAAGAATCAAGGGGCGCGAGTCACCGGATCGTATCGTAATCGTACAACCAAAGCAAGGGTCAGAAATCGTAACAGGAACTCTATTACAACTGCATACCTAAGACAGATAAGTTACTATAAAGGAACATCTGGTGAGTAAAGGTAGTAAGAGTAGTAAAGAGAGAAGGGGACTTACACTTCAGAGGTGAAGGGAACTCTGAAGCGTAGAGGCGTAGACAGCGGTCCTTATATACAGGACACTTAGATAATAATGGTCTGTGCGCACAGGTGATCCAAACACAATACACATGGTCTGTGCGCCAGAGGGAGAAATGCCATTGGAGGGCAGAGAACAATAGCTGCCTAAAGCAGACAATATCGGCATCTTAACAATAAAGAACAATAAGAGCCATATATGACTCTGTCAATAAAGATAAACAAAAGTGGTCCATACGAGTCCAGCCATAGTCCAAATTAGTCCATAAGGGACAGATACCGTATTTAGTATGTGGGCTGACACAATCAGATCCCATGAGACATGTGACTTATACAGTCGCGTCTCAACAGTTGATGCCTTCGGCAAAGAAAGCACAGATCCGTGCTCACTTGTGTGGACTGTAATGCAACTGAGTGATCCTGAGGTATCTTTGTGCCCATTGCTGCAGCAATGTTGCAAGCAGAGCACAGGTAAGACTGATCACCAGGCTCATGAACCAAAGTGAGTTTACCCAAACTGCATAGTTCGGTGGAGAGAATGGGGGTGGGGAAGTGGGGAGGGAAGTGGAATTGGGGTCAGTGATGGTCTGGTAGATATTTGCGAGGTAGAAATTGGAGGTATCCTGTGGATTCGGTCGAATGTCCTGAATCAACACTGAGATCAATGACATGACAGCAGCAGAGAATAAACCGGTCTACGATCATTAAGTTCGTGTAAAGAATACAGTGAAAATAGGCGCACAAATATAAGGATACCATCAGCATTGGCATTCCAGTTCTCAGCCATTTTCTTGTCCTCTTCCGTCGCCATTTCCATATATATGGAGAAAATAGGCCCAGAGCTATCGGTGAAATTAGATACACTGTTAGTAGCCTCAGGGGGAGCTCAGGACATTGCATCAGGAAAACATATGTTTTACTTATCCACACTTTTCTGTACTTTTCTGTTCTTTTCAGAAAAAAATTAGAAAAAGTAAGAAAAAGAAATCCCTCTTTCTTTTTTTTTTACTTGCTGAACTGCCAAAAAAAGTACAGGATAAGTAGAGTACCAAATGACCAAAAATGGACAAAATAAAATGACCAAAAATGGAAATATCGGACCAAACCTTATTTTTTGGTCCGAAAATTACCATATATGGTAATAAATCGGACCAAAATTTCAAAAAATCGGACCAAAATCCAATTTTTTCCCCAGAAATATGCCTAAAAAGTATAAAAAGTACAGAAAAAGAAGAGGGGATTTCTTTTTGCAAGTAGTTGGTTCTTTTCTGAAAGGGTCCTTTATTCCCTTGCTGAAAGCGATAAAAGAACAGAAAGTATAAATAAGAAAAACATATGTTTTCCTGATGTGAAGACTATGATGTGGAGAGAGCACAATGAGGTAAGGTGGAACGTGTTACAGCCAGAGCCTTATTGAGCCGTGAGGGCTGTAACCAAAATGATACTGTATGGTGAACAGCCCTAGTGCCATGCACCGGGCCGCTGCGCAAAGGGGAAGGGCACTGCCTCCCCCCACATGAAGGGGACACAGGGATGGGGAGTGCAGATCTGGGTGAGGTGTGGGGGTCATGCAGAATGGGGGCATGCAGCCCCACTTCTGCTCTCCCCCATTCCCCCCCTACAGTATGACTTAGACAAAAAAAGTACTTAGTTTATGTAATTTGTATTAGTTAATGAATACTGTATATTCTTTCCGTTAAATTAAAAAGGCTGACAAAAAAAACAAAACATGATGTTTACAGTAAGCGGATATTGGGTGACTTTCCGTAGGATCTGGAGCCTCTATCATAGAAAATTCTCCAGACCGGCTGTACCTGGATTTTGTAATCGGGAAAATAATTTTAGAGAGGCTGTTTTTCCCGTAGACCGGCAGAAAAAATCTAGGGCTAGAAACTTACAAAGCAAGAACCGGAACTACGCTCAGGGCCATCAACTGCGTCTTCCCTCCACCATGGCCATCGCCCCTCATCTTACCCTTATGCCATCATCCGCCCTGCTCATGCGACATCCTCATGACCGATCCCGCTTGCACCTTTCCACTGGGTCCGGCATCCCGGCATTTCTGGTCTAGCATATTACAAATATTCTACACGAGGGTAGAGGACGGGCCTCCACCTTCACCTTGGTCTTCACCCGGGCCAGCGTAATAGTAATGGTTTTACAAGGGAGCCAGACTGACTGGAGAATTTTCTAGAGGCTCCAGATCCTACGGAAAGTCACCCATTTAATTTGAGGCCGTTCCAGGGCGGCCAGGACCGTGAGATCTCTGCGAAAAGTCCGCAACTTCTATCATATGGAACTTGCTGTACTAAAGAATAAGAACTGTCGCCGGTGAATGTCAGCCCTCCCGTCTCCCTCTCTCCCAACTTGTTACTCTTTTGTAATCCCACATTCCTTTATTCCCCCACTTTCGAAATGCTGTTCAAGTTCTCCCTCGTCGCTATGATTTCTTCGGGTCTTATGGTCTGTGCCTCTGCGACACCCGCAAACGTAACCGAGCGTGCAAGTCTAGCCCAAGTAATCACTTCGTGTGTTAAACCCCAAACTGCTGCTCTGACATTCGATGATGTGCGTCGGTTTTCTATTTATTCAAAAAAAGTCTCTAACTAGTTTGTGTGTGCCATACTTAGGGTCCCTACTGGTACATCTACGTGCGTGCTATTCTTATTTCTCTACTTAAATTTTCCGTTTTCGTTGACATATCTCCTTGTCGTTATGCAGGACATCTCGAAGCAACTCATTGCTGCTGGTGCAAAGGGTACATTTTTCTGGAATGGAAACAACTGTCAGTTGCGGTTCTACCTCGAGCAGTCCAAGCACTCTAATAATTTTACTCCAATTTAGATCTGTGTATCTACGATCCCGACAGTGTTAAGCGTGTCAAATACATCTACGGCAAAGGACACATGGTAGCCTCACACACTTGGGCCCACAAAGACCTCGCCACCCTCACTTTCGACCAGATCCACGACGAGATGTGGCGCGTCGAACAAGCCCTCCAGCGTATCCTCGGCGTCACCCCCGCGTTCATGCGCCCCCCTTATGGCAGCTACAACGACCTCGTCCGCGAAGTGTCGTTCCAGCGCGGACAGAAGATGGTCACCTGGGACTTTGATTCGGGTGATTCGACCGGGTCAACGGCCGCGCAGAGTAATGCGGCTTATGATGCTCTTGTTGCGCAACATCCATCAAACATTTTGGCGCTCAACCATGAAGTCTATGGTAAGTAGTTAATTTTAATATTGTATGGTTACCCGCTGGCTTTGGCTGACCTTTTGCGTGTTATCTTAACTTGTAGAACAAACTGCACACGTCGTTGTCCTCCATGCCATCAAAACGCTCCAGGCTGCGGGCTACAAGCTCGTCACTGTGGCCGAATGCTTGGGCCAGCAGCCGTACCAGTCTGTCGTTGCCCCTCAAACCGTCAGTGTTATCTCTCGTTGCATCTGTCAGGCAGGGCTTCAGTTTTATTGATTAATTTTTTCTCTTGTTTCTAGGGCTCGTGGACATGCTAGTCGACTCATCCGAACTACTACCCGTCGTGAATTGATGTACGCGGACAATGATTACAATAGCACTTTCGCTCATACATACTACGGACTCGCCCCCACTCAATATCGTTCGCTTAATTCTACCCATGTTCTCGTGATCCTTTTCAGCATCGTTAGCGACCTACTTTGTTCAGCTTCCCCGTGTCGGACTGTATTCCAGGAGCCCATGGTGCAAATATTTGTGATAGTACTCAGTACATCCCATGTGCAATTCTGCTGTGTGTGTTGGCACTTGAAGTCTTCATCCATTCCATCCAGTGAGCAGGGACATATTTGTTATGTGCCCGCGGAACGACGTGCCCTACGACGTTACTACAGCATTGTGACCAATCCTCTTTAAAGGTGGGTCAGACTCGCCCCCGAAACTGTGGGATGACCAACGCTATAGGAATTCAAACTCAGTTTTACCAGCCTGTATATCGATCCTCATTCGATCCTCATATAAAGGCTGATCACGAGCCACCGCTTGCTGTTGCTTTGGTATTTCGCACCGGAAAAGCCGCAACCACGGGCAAATGTTGACCAATCGCTCCAAGTTTTTCTTCAAGTAGTATCATATTGGTTCGCTCAGCAGTATCTGTCCCAGTCTCCACAACAGTTGCGGCACGTCCTCGCATTCAAGTTTCCTACAAATTACTCATGATTACATATTTTCTCGCACTGTCTGTATCTTGTAAATATGTTAAGCATATAGTTATATACATCAGAAATTTTCGAGATAAGAGGGTCATGGTAGTGGCATAAAGGACACGACAAGAACACGTATTCAAATAGTGGGGTACTTTACACGATATCATACTGGCCACGCAAAGGGCGTGGAGGACAATCTCCTGTATGCTCGGCTCCAAGAGAGCGCCGTGAAGAACCTGCAATGGCTACGTCAGTCACTGACGGCGGCGATGGCGACGGTGGTGGTAGATCCAGGGCAGCCACAATATGAATTTGTTCCTGAATTGTCGAAGGGGTATCCAGGGCGCCGCTTTCCTTGTGTAATGTAGCCTCCACGCTATTCTCAGCCTCTCTAGCAGCGCCGGGATCGGGCGCAATAACCAGCCGTAGGCGAGGTGGGTCGGGAGCAGCGGGAGCTAGCAGCGACGAACGAGATCCTGGGAAGAAAACGTGGTCAGATCTAGTCATGGGAGAGTCTAGAGACGACAGCGGACCTGTGGGGAGAATACCTTCGAGAACCGGGACGGGAGACGGTAGCAATGGAACGTCTAGAACATCCGAAGAAGTACAACGGTCCGCGATATTCTGAAAGGAAGCTGCACCAGGTGGAGAGGTCGAGGCAAATGAGGTGGGAGGGGTGGATACCGAAGGTTCCAGGGTAGAGGGGATCGTCGTTGCGGAGGTATCAATCTCGCATTGTATCACACGAGCGGTGACTGGATCTAGAGGAGAGGGAGGGATGCGGAGAGTTTCAATGGCTGTCTGGTGAGCGGGGTGGAACGAGTCATTGTCTAGCGGTGGTACATTCGTGAGGGTTTCGTCGCCAAGATGTAGGGCGGGGACGGAGGACGGCGCATCGGTACCGGCAAGGGAAGCAGGGGCCAGCGCAGCGCTTTCACGGAGAACGGTGCGAGCAAGACCCGTGGAGGCAGAGTCGTCGTGAAGATGGCCAGCGACGTTGCATACCGGATACACGGTTGGCTCCTTCAGAATGTGGTCCTCGTTGTCAGTGGAGGCGGAGAATCGTGTTGGGGCAGAACCGGTATTGCGATGTAGGGCGATGTAAGTGCTGTGAGTCGGTCTAAGGATATACAGCGTGATCTTCGAATTGTCAACGATCTGCGCTTTGAGGACAATTTGATTCCAGAGTGCACAGAAGTCTTGCCGCAGTTCAGGTGACGTATCTTGCACATCGAATTTCGACGCTGCTTCCAGAACCATCGAGAACATATTCGTTGGCCAGGACTCTTCCCAGTAATGGTTAAATTGTTGGCGAGTAATATGAATCAATATGGCAAGTGACAAGCTGTGGCCATGTGCAGCGTAGCCGCGAAGGACAGATTCCGGGACGCCGAATTCGTCAGAGGCGATAGCAAACCATTGGTCGTCGCGCCGCTGTGCCCTTGCGACAACACCGGAAACTACGGCTGAGATATCGATAGATGTATTTTCGCCCTCAGGCTCGCTACTACCCCAGTCTCTTACAAGACGCGCGATTCCGGCAGATTGCACTGGCCCATACTGGTTTTCGTACACGACTCTGTGGAGAATCCGCGACAATGCACGAGGGAAGTCCGCTGGATCGATGGCTCTCGAACAAATGACAGCTCTCCGACTTTTGACAGGTTCGGGCAACAAATCGGATGAGAAAGTGCGGTCTGACAACCCAATCAATGCGTTCAAAAGCTTCCACCTTTGCCAGTTACTGAGACCGGGTAGAGGGTCTTTGACCACCTTCGAGCTGCGGAAGCCGGGTAAGCCGGAGAAGAAGCGCTCCAGTTCGTGATCTTCATCCAAACTGTCGAACGTCCACAGGAACGCGCGAGTATCAATCTCTGATGATGCATTCAGAGCCGCTTCCTCGGCTGTCTTTTGCATACCTTGCTCAAGTAGTTTGCGGTAACTGTCCTCCAAGGCTTGAAAGCGAATGTAGGCTTCAAAACTAAAATAGTCCAACCGAGCGAGCCTCCGAAGAGCCCGAAATGTGAGAAATGATACCCCATTAACGATGTTCCACACTGGCAATGAGAGTGGGGTGTAGTATGGGCTGTCATGACGAAAGATTGGAATGATTGTGATGCATCCGTACAGAGCCGTGCAAACGCCGACCCATGACAGCACCAGCTTGAAGATCGTGAGATTAACATTCCATAGGAACACAGCTAGGCCGGCAAAGAACAGGAACAGGGAAACATGGAGAAGTGTGGGCAGCGCCTCAACTGCCCAAGGAAGGAGAAACTTATCGACGCCTTCAGCAAAGAACGCGCGGATCCGAGCTCGCTTGTGGGGACCGTAACGTAGCTGATTGGCCTTGAGATATCTTCGTGCCCACTGTTGTAGCAATGTCGCGAGCATAGCACAAGAAATACTGATGACCAAGCTCAAGAACCAAAGTGAATTGACCCAGACGGCATACGTCGGTGGAGAGAATGGGGATGGGGATGAAGGGAGGGGACTATTGGATTGATTCGGGTTGGAAACGGACTGATAGATGTTTGCGAGGTAGAAGTTGGAGGTGTCCTGTGGATTCGGCCGAATGTCCTGGATCGACACTGAGATCAACGATGCAACGGCAGCAGAGAATAAACCAGTCTATGATCATTAAGTTTGTGTCAAGCACGGCATTGTACGATGGAGACGCACAAATATAAGTATCCCATCAGCGTCTGCTTTCCATCCTTCAGCCATCTTCTTGTCCTCTTCCGAAGCCATTTCTAAATACATTGAAAAAATCGGGCCGGAGCCATCGACGAAGTTCGATACGCCATGGGATGTTTGATTCTGCGCCGACTGGGGCGCACCTGCGGGAATGTCGATGAAGGGCATGGAGCCAAGTGGGGGAAAGGTACCTGTCTCCGGACCAATGCGTGGCTCGGAGAGCTCGGGACATTGAGTCATTAAGGTGTCGTCAGACCCAGACGCGACCCTGAAATTACACGTGATCGCGTGATTGTGGCGCTTCTTCAATGCAGTCCCTCCCACGACGTCTTCCGGTCTCCAACCCGCTCCTAGATTTACACATAGTATTTGTATCGCGTCATAAGATGGTACATACATAATATAACAAAGGTATCAGTGCGGTGATATAGAGAACCCTACAGGAATATATGCCCAGTCGCACGCACCGGCACATCTAAGACATTGAGACGCGTTAAACGATTTCATACCGACAATACGAAGGATGCGACGAATGAGCACCGGTACGCTCAGCTCGCAGTGACGGACCCGCGACGGCTATGTCCGAGTCAGTATCCGATGGCAGTAACGGGGATTGTGGTGGAAGATCCGGGGTCATAGTATTTGTGCGGGTTGCACGATTCACCGAGGGTGGATCAAAAGCGCCCTTCCCTTTGCGCAAACCAGGCTCAGGGCCACCGTCGTCCGCGGAAGCGGCACCCAGATCGGATGTAGAGGTTGGCCGCGGGGAAGCGTTGGGAGCAGTAGTAACTGTTATCGAACAATGAGATTCTGGGACAGAAGGTGAGGGTTCAGATCGAATCAAGGGCGGGTGAGAAGACATTGACGGACCTGTAGTATTGAGAACTGGATTAGAGGCTGAATGTAGGAGGTTTGGTGTATCGGAAGGCGTCAGGAGGTCTGGGTTGTGTCGGATGGCAACGGCAGCGGGTGGAGGTGTAGATGAGAGAGGAGCGGATGTCGAAGTTTCGGGTGTAGCACGTGGCGTTGTCGTACTTGAGGTGACAATATTTCGTAGTTCCTCAGCGGTGGCCAGATCTGGTGAAGTAACAGGAGTGCGGAGGCTTTCGATAGTTGTCTGATGATTGGGATGGAAGTTGTCGAGCGGTGGCACATCCGTGGAGCTTTCGTCGACGTGAAGTGCGGCAGGTACGTGCGAGGAAAGTGCATCGGGACTGGCAAGTGAAGCAGGGACAAGCTTAGCAGCGCGAGAAAAAGTCGTGGAGGCAGAATTGCCGTGAATATGGTCAGCGACATTGCACACTGGATACGAGGTTGACTCAAGTAGAACATCGTCATGATCACCAGTGGAGGCGGAGAATCGCGTTGGGGCAGAATCGGTGTCTTGATGAAGGGCGATGTAGACATTGCGAATCGGTCTCAAGGTATGGAGTGCCATCCACCAATCGTTGTCATTCTGCGCTTTGAGGACGATTTGATTCCAGAGCGCACAGAACTCGTGTTGCAGTCCGGGTGACGTATCTCGTACTTTGAATTTGGAGGCTGTCTCTAGAAGACTCGAGAATGTACGCGATGGCCAGTACGCTTCCCTGAAATGGGTAAATTGCTGGCGAGTGACATGAATCAAGATGGCAAGTGTCAGGCTGTCCCCGTGTGCGGCGTAGTCCCGGAGGACAGTTCCGGACCCGCGCAGTTCGCTGGAAGCAAGAGTAAACCAAGAGTCATCGCGGTGTTGCGCCCCCACTAGAATATAGGAGACCGTAGCCTGTGTAAGCAATGTAATGTCTTGGTTTCCGCTATTTCCCCAGCCTCTCAAAATATGGCCAAATTCGGTGGTTTGCAGTCCCTTGTATTTGTCACCGAATGCGATGTCTTCGAGGATACCGTCATATGCATCAGGAATTTCAGGAAATTCGGCTGAGTTAAGGGCCTTCGCGCAAATGACGGCTCTCCGGATTTTGACAGGCTCAGGAAGTAAATCAGATGAGAACGTGCGCTTAAGAAACCCTGTCAATGCGTCAGAAATCTTCTTTTTGGCCTCTCCGGTGAGACCAGGTAGAGGATCGTCGACCACCTTGGAGTTGCGGAAGCCGGGTAAGCCAGAAAAGAAGCGCTCCAGTTCGTGATCTTCGTCCAAACAGTCGAACGTCCACATGAAGGCGCGAGTGTCGATCTCTGCTCGGGGTTTCAGAGCGGCTTCTTCGGTTGTCCTCTGCATGCCCTGCAAGAGCAATTTGTGGTAGTGGCTCCTAATTCTCCGAAAGGCTCGACGATGCCTCCGGCCAACCGACAAATAGAACCACCAACGAACCTGGAAGCCGAAATATGCTACCCCAGTGACAATGGGCCAAGCCAATGATGAAAGCGATGTATAGTACGGGCTATCAAGACGAAAGGTCGGCATCAATGTGATGCATCCGTACAGCGCCGTGCATATGCCGACCCATGATAACACCAACTTGAAAATCGTAATATTGATGTTGCAAAGGAACACAACCAGACCGGCGAAGAAAAGAAATAGGGAAATGTGGAGAAGCGCGGGAAGTGTTTCGACCGCCCATGGGAGGAGATACTTGTTGACGCCTTCGGCAAAGAATGCACGAATTCGCGCTCTCTTGTGCGGACTGTAACGTGACTGAGTGACCTTGAGATATCTTCGTGCCCATTGCTGCAGCAAGGTCGCGAGCAGGGCACAGGTAAGACTGATCACCAAGCTCATGAACCAAAGTGAATTGACCCAGACGGCATACGTTGGCGGAGAGAATGGGGGTGGGTAAACGGGGAGGGGAGTCGAAATATTGGGGTCAGCGACAGTCTGATAGATATTTGCGAGATAGAAATTGGAGGTGTCCTGTGGGTTCGGTCGAATGTCCCTGAATGGACACTGAGATCAACGATGCGACAGCAGCAGAGAATAAGCCGGTCTGTGAAAATTGAGTCAATATGCGCTAGATTAGAAGATAGATAGGCGCACGAATATGAGGATTCCGTCGGCATCCGCTTTCCAGTTCTCAACCATCTTCTTGTCCTCTTCCGTCGCCATTTCTATATACATGGAGAAGATAGGCCCTGAGCCATCGACGAAATTAGATACACCATGCGACGCTTGATTTTGTCCCGACTCGGGTGGGTACTGGTCACCTTTGTTGGCAACAGGCTATGGTGAGAAAGGATAGAGTCAGGTGGGAAAATCGTACCTTCACCAAATCCTGCCTCAGGTACGTTACTAGCCTGGTGGGGAGCTCGGAACATCGAAGACTATGACGTGAATTGATTTTAGAGAGTACAATAAGGTAGGGAGTAGAAAGTGTTACGAGTGCCCATATCCAGCTATACCACCAGGCCCGACTGAACCGCAAGCGGTGCCGGATGCTCTTTGGTGTCAGCATTAGTTACATGGCTGGTACCTACGACCTCCTGCTGCCTAGCACCTTTTTGTATATTTTAGAATGAGAGCGCTTTCCAAAAAAAAAACAAGAAAAAAAAAAAAAAAAAAAACAATGAAGTTTATGAAGTCGTCGCCGACTCTGACATCATGTTACTGTAACCGGGTCTGTCTCATGATTTAAAACCTGGAAAACGTCTTTAGATTTTACACATAGTCTTTGTAACCTCATAGGTGGTATATACACACAAGATAACAAAGGTATCAGTACAGTGATATCGAGAACCCAATAGGAATATGTGCCCGATCGCACGCGCACATCTAAGACATTGAGGGACGTGTTAAACGATATCATACCGGCGACGCGAATGATGCGACGAATGAACTCCGGTACGCTCAGCTCGCAGTGACGGTCCCACGATGGCTACGTCCGAGCTCGTATCCAATGAGAGCAACAGGGGTCACATGTTCGTGCAGGTTGCGCGATTCACTGAGGGTGGATCAAGAGCGTCCTCTCCCTTGCGCGAACCAGGCTCAGGGCCACCATCGTCCTCGGTAACAGCAGCCAGATCGGATGTAGAAGTCGGCCGTGGGGGAGCGTTGGGAGTAGTATTAACTGTTATCAAGCGATGAGATTCTGGGAGAGAAGGTCAGAGGTCAGATCAAGTCATGGACGGGTGTAAAGACAGCGACGGACCCGTATGGAGAACTGGATTAGAAACCGAACGTGGGAGGTTTGGTGTATCGGAAGGCGTCAGGAAATCTGTGTTATGTATGGAGTGGGTGGATGTATAGATGAGAGAGGAGCGGATGTCGAAGTTTCGGGTGTAGCACGCGGCGTTGTTGTACTTGAGGTGACAATATTTCGTATTGCACCTGCGGTGGCCAGATCTGGTGAGGTAACAGGAGTGCGAAGGCTTTCGATAGTTGTCTGATGAACGGGGTAAGAGTTGTCGACCGATGGCACATTTGTAAGACTTTCGTCGATGTGATGTAGGGAAGGTACGCGCGAGGAAGGCGCATCGGGACTGGAAAGTGAAGCAGGGACAAGCGTAGCAGTTCGAGAAAAAGTGGTGGAGGCGGAATTGTCGTGAATATGGCCAGCGACTTTGCACACAGGATACGAGGACGGCTGTCCCAAAATACCCTCCCAATTCCTCGTGGTTGCGGAGAATCGTGTCGGGGCAGAATCGGTACCTTGATGTAGAGCGACATAAACGTTGCGAATCCGTCGGATGATATACAGCGCGAGCGCCCTGTCGTCTTCGTTCTGTGCTTTGAGAACGATTTGATTCCATAGAGCACAGAATTCGTGTTGCAGTTCAGGTGTCGTATCTTGCACGTCGAATCTGGAGGCTGTTTCTAGAACTCTCGAGAACTCGATCCGAGGCCAAGACGGTTTCCAGAAATTGTCGAATTGCCGGCGAATGATATGAATAAAGATGGTAAGCGACAGGTTGTCACCACGTGCGGCGTAGTCTCGAAGGACGGATCCCGGGATCAGCAGTTCATCGGAGGCGATAGCAAACCATTGATCATCGCGCCGTTGTGCCCTTGCTACAACACTGGAAACTATAGCTGAGATCAACCCTGTCATATGAACATCCTTGCGATTATCCCAGCCTCTTACAAGACGCGCAATTCCGGCAGATTGCACCGGCCCATACTGGTCTTCGGACATGATTCTGCCGAGATATGCTTGAGGAATGTGCGCTGGATCGATGGCCCGTGCACAGATGACGGCTCTCCGATGTTTGACATGCTCGGGAAGCAGATCGGATGAGAATGTGCGGTCGAACAACCCGATCACCGCTTGACAAAGCTTCCAGATTTGCTCTTCAGTGAGACGGGGGAAAGGATCATGGACAACTTTCGAGCTGCGGAAGCCAGGTAAGCCGGAAAAGAAGCGTTCCCGCTCGTGATCTTCGCCCAAACTGTCGAGCGTCCACAGAAATGCGCGGGTATCAATCTCCGGTGGTGCATTCAGAGCGGTTTTCTTCGACTGTCTTCTGCATGCCTTGCACGAGCTGAGCGCGATAACTTTTCTCTCCATATCTAGGAGTTTGGCGCGAACCACCTCTGTAAAAGTTGACCAACTGGGTATACTATCGAGGGATCCCATCGACGACAAATAGTATCCCAATAATAATGGGCCACACCGATGATGTAAGCGGGGTAGAGTATGGGCTGTCGTGGCGAAAAATCGGAATCAACGTGATAGATCCATATAGAGCCGTGCAAACACAGGCCCATGATAGCACCAGTTTGAAGATAGTGAGATCAACGTTGGATAGGAACGTCACCAGGCCAGCGAAGAACAGGAACAGGGACGCATGTAGCAGCGTGGGCAATGCTTCAACCGACCAGGATAGGAAAAACTTCTCGACCCCTTCAAAAAAGAATGCACGGATTCTTGCTCGCTTGTGTGGACCGTGACGTGGCTGAGTGACCTTGAGATATCTTCGTGCCCACTGCTGTAGCAATGTCGCGAGCAGAGCACAGGTAAGGCTGATCGTCAAGCTCAAGAACCAAAGCGAGTTCACCCAAATGGCATAGTTCGGTGGAGAAAATTGGGGTGGGGAATGGAGGGATATATTCAGTCGATTTGGGTCTGCAATAGCTTGATAGATATTTGCGAGGTAGAAGTTGGAAGTGTCCTGTGGGTTTGGTCGAATGTCCTGGATGGACACTGAGATCAACGACGCGACAGCAGCAGAGAATAAACCGGTCTACGACTGCTGAGTTGGTGTGATGCACGGAATTTGAAGATAGAGACGCACAAATATGAGGATCCCATCAGCGTCCGCTTTCCAACCTTCGACCATCTTCTTGTCTTCTTCCGTCGCCATTTCCAGATACATGGAAAAGATAGGACCGGAGCCATCAATAAATTGAGGTTCTCCCTGTGTTTCTTGGGTTGACGCCAACGGGGGTGGGTAGAGGTGGTCATCTATGGGTGCGGCGACAGTTGAGAATGGCATGAACAGAGCGGGAAGGTGACTGTACCTATTCCCCTTTCGAGTGCATTAGTATTGCGAAGAGTATGGGACATTGAAGATGATGACAAGCAAGGAGCGTATTGATGGTGACCGCAATCCCTCAGTTTCGTTCCGAGGTTCCCCTATGGAAAGAGCGGCGTACAAATGGGAACAAAGGGAGCGACGCAACTACCGATCTCGTTCTCGATGCCTTGCTCTCCGCCTGTGAAACAGGAAATCAGTCGTTGGAGTCAATATGAGTCAGGGATCGGCTACCCAAGTACTTGCGTCGACTTTCCAAGTAACTTCCGCGTCATTGTTAGGCGTGTTCGTCGGCTCGCAGTGGCTTACGAGGTCCGCGGCAATGCGCCCTGCGGTACATTCTACCCGACACGGGACGGTCGTCCGTCGCCCATGCAACGGCCATGCTGTTCCCCTCGCGCCCAGACTTCGAGATTGAGACGTCGGTTGCACATATGGCGTTCTGCACGGGTCCTTCCCACGGGGTCTCACTTCCTCCACTTTGATTACTTCTTTGCGAATCCTGGTTGCTGGATTGCGGTCTCGCCGAGAAAGCGCAGTTGAGATGAAGACAACGAGGTTGGAAAAGTTATATTTTTACGATTGGTTTGACACCGTCCCTGTTCTCGCTCTGGAGACATCTATACTTGGAGACGACGCAGCGGAAACGAGTCCAGTGTCGAGTACGAAACAGCGCCATCTTTCCCCACAAACATTTGCATCAAACTTCCCCCCTCGCCCACACCACGATCGAATCAGTGACCCGTGAGGATCTCCCACGGCTCCCTCATCAGCCCCATGGGCCTTACTTCTCACCGTGCGCTTATCGTGCCCATATACTCGCACCTCTATCCAAGACACCGACCCCGCGCTGTACCCACTCCTCGCCTCCTTGTGTCGCCTCTCAATGCTGCACACCCACGAGGCGGGGTAGAGCCTGTTGCCGCCAGAGCGACAGCCCTTGGCGGCTGAGACGACCGATCCGCAAGCGCTCAATGCCCAACAGATTGTCGTTGCGAAACGAAATAGGCCCCAATTCTCACATGCATCAGCCATTTTTTCATCGAGTGGTAGAAACAAAGGGGGTTAAAATGACATTTCCTATAAGCAGTAAGCACTCGGACTGATGCTTACCGGAACAACTGAACTGCTTCCCGTCCCCATCAACAATCCTGTGTATCTGGCTTCGCTTTGCCACTATTTACAAGCAGGATCCGGAGAAAGCGTGATAAGACCTAAGAGCCAGGAATAGGGAATTCGAAGGGCTACCGCGCCTTGGCTGGAGCTAGCCAGTTTAATTTCAGCTGGGTCCCTCTCGAAAGTTTTATGTCGAAGACTTCCCTCAGGCACGCCGTGCTTGAACAATTGTCCCATGCATGTGGACCTCCCACGGATCATTCGTAAGAAGGTCTGTACTACGTACGGGGTTGTCGACGAACCTTCACAGCGCCCACCAAGTGTGGACACGCATAAAGTTTGTGACCCATCTGAGGCGCCAAACCCTTCGCTGTATGCCTTACTCTCATCCTCCGCACAATTAAATCATACACGCATATTTTTTTCCCCGTGTACGTTTTTCCCTCACTAAGATGTCTCCTAACCCTCATTTCTCATTATGATTGAGCTTGAGGGTGTTCTTCAACACGCTCCCCTCTCAATCTGCCCTCCTGGCATACGCTCCTAGATCTCACTAGCACAAATAACGAGCTACATGCTGCAGGTCTCCCTTGCCGAAGTCGAGGAGAGCATATTCTTGGGGTATGGTGTCGACGTCTTTTCAAAGCGGGGCGGTCATATGCCCTCTGCCTCTCTCTCCGATTCAGTTGCTGACGCGCACTTCCAGGCAGAGGAAATGGCAGACCACCATGAGCTCGCGCACGTCCACTCGCTAGGCCCCGCAAGACGGCTGTGCTTGACGCGACAGCCACGGCCCATCCATCTGGACCATCTCCGACTTTGACCCGCTTCACGAGCTCGACCCTGTCCTCGCTGCGCAAGTGCGCTCACTCCTCGCGCTCCTCCAGATATTCAAAAGTGGCAGGCTGGACAACCTGAACGTCTGTCAGCACGTGCCTGCAGACAGACACCACCGAGGAATACAGCACGTGTCTGTGACCCAAGTAGAGCGCTGGATCGGCCTTCTTACCAGACCTTTCCTTTTCTTTCTTCCTACACCGCAACGTCATAAATAAAGAGAGATCAGCATCGACATGTTAGTCGAGCTCACGTGGCCCGCGCAGACGTTGCGCGCTATTCAGGGCTGGAGCGAGCGTCGCTAGTCAAGCGCCTCGCAGGGCGGCCCACCTGGCTCACGGGAGTGCTCGGCATTGTTGCTCTCGTCCAGCGCCGTAATGAGGCAGTCACAGCGGTGGTAGCGTCTGTAACAAAGACTCCCGTAGGTGGGATGGTTTGCCCACGTTAGTTTTAAATGCGCACAAGGATCTGTCAACAGCAGCAGCATTCACTCGACCCCGTGCCTTGTACATGTCTGCTCTACTCATTGACCCGTTGGGTAACCGGCTATGAGTGCCCTGTAACTCACGGTATCTTCCTTGTCCCCCATCATGGAACGACTCTGCATACTATCGACTCTACAAGATCCTCGGCACTACCTCCAATGTGAGACTCAAACAGACAATATCGGAGCTGAGAGAAGAAAGGCGGCTACCTAAGTGCGCGCAGAGGCTTTCGCATCACTCACTACTAGGTATACTCATCGACCCGCAGTGGCTCCAGTGGCTCAAGGGAAACGCTGGGACTCCCTTATTCACGGTTCCCCTCTCTATCAAAGTTTATACATTTCACCACAGTATTTGCACCATGTAATAGAAGGTATATACATAAAAATGAGAAAACGTAGGACAGTATTGGTCTGATATCGGGAACCTAACAGGAATATGTTCTACATGCACATTGAAGGGACGGGGGGCGTTAAACGATATTATACGGGCAATGCAAAGGGTCCAGTGCAAGATCTCCTGCACGCTCAGCATCTGGTTCACGCAGTGAAGGGCCCGCGATGCTCAGATCCATGTCAGTAACCGATGGCAGTGACGGGGACGGTGGTGGAAGATCCAGGGTGATCATAGAGTTTGCGTGGATTGCGCGAATCCCCGAGGGGAGCTCAGAATGTATGTCCCTGTCCTTGCGTGGACCAGGCATCGGGCTACCATCGTCCTTGGCAGCAGCGCCCAGATCAGGTGCAGAGGCCAGTCCTGTCGTTGCGCTGGGAGCGACAGGGACTACTGCCGAGCGATGACATTCTGTAAAAGACGGTGAGGGGTCAGATCAACTCATAGACGAGTGAGAAGACAGCAGCAAACCTGTAGGATTTGTATTGTCGAGAATTGGGTGAGAAGCTGAAGAAGGGAGGTTTGGTGGATCTGAAGGCGCCAGGGAGTCTGCGTTGTACTGGAGGGTAACGGCGGTGGGTGGGGAGGTAGAGGAAAGAGGATGGGTGGACATCGAAGTTGCGGAAGTAGGGCGGGGTATTATTATATCAGAGGCATCAGCGGTCGCTGGATCTGGGGAGGTGACAGGAATGGAGAGGCCTTCGGTGGTCGTCTTATGAGCGGTCTGGGGGTGGAAGTCGTCAAGTGGTGGCATATCCGTGAGGCTATCGACGACGTGAGGTGCGGCAGGAACAGACAAGGAAGGCACATCGGGGCTAGCAATGGAAGTATAGAGTGGCACATCATTATCATGTAGGACAGCACGGACTGAGATTATGGAGGCAGAGTCGTGGATATGGCTAACGACATCGCACCGTGGATACAAGGCTGGGTCGAGATGAACCCAATCATCGATGGAGGGGAAGAATTGTGCTGGGGCAGTGTCGATACCTTGATGAAGAGCGATATATACGTTCCGAATCGGTACGAGCATCCACGCCACCATCCGCCGATCATTGTCATTCTGCGCTTTGAGAACGATTTGATTCCAGAGTGCACAGAACTCGTGCTGCAGGTTGGGTGAAGTATCCTGCACATTGAATTCGGAAGCCGCCTCTAGAACCTTCGAGAACAGGTAATCTCGCCAGGGTACTAGACCGAACTGGCTAAATTGGTGGCGAGTGATGTGAATCAAACTTGTAAGTGACAAGCTGCCATCTGTGGCGTAGTGTCGGAGGTCGGCTTCTGGGATTCCCAGTTTATTGGGGGCGGAAACAAGCCAAGAGTCATCGAGGCGTTGCGCTCTTGCAATAAGACAGGTAAATATGGCTTCTCCAAGTAACGCGGTTTTTCGGTCTCCATCACTACGCCAACCTCCTATGACACGGACAAATTCGGCGGTTTGCAGTCCCCAATGTTGATCCTCAGAAATGACTCTGCGGAGGATATCCCAGAATGCGAAGGGAAATTGCGCTGGATCGACGGCTTTCGCGCAGATGATTGCCCGGTGGTTCTTGACAGGCACGGGAAGCACATCGGACGAGAACGTGCGGTCAAAAAATCCTATTAATGCGTCAGAAAGCTTCTCTTTGGCCTCATCTGTGAGACGTGGAAGAGGATCTTCGACCACCTTGGAGCTGCGGATGCCGGGTAAGCCCGAAAAGAAGCGCTCCAGTTCGTGATCTTCGTCCAAACTGTCGAATGTCCACATGAAGGCACGAGTGTTGAAGCCTGATGGAGAATATAGCGCAGTATCCTCAACTGTCTTCCGCATGCCTTGCACGAGCAGTTTGTACCAACGGTCCTGGCTTACCCAAAAGACCAGACGACGTTGTTGAACCGACCAAAAGATCCACGAATGAACCTGAGAAACGACATATCGTATCCCAAAAACAATGAACCACACGGAGGATGAAAGCGATGTATAGTATGGGCTGTCATGACGAAAGATTGGCATTAAGGTGATGCATCCGTACAGGGCCGTGCAAGCGCCGACCCACGACAACACCAACTTGAAAATTGTGATATAAACGTTGCATAGGAATACAACCAGGCCGGCGAAGAACAGGAACAGGGAAATATGGAGGAGCGCGGGCAATGTTTCGACCACCCATGGAAGGAGATACTTGTCAACACCTTCGGCAAAGAACGCACGAATTCGTGCTCGCTTGTGTGGACTGTAACGCGACTGAGTGACCTTGAGATATCTTCGTGCCCATTGCTGCAGCAAGGTCGCGAGCAGAGCACATGTAAGGCTGATGACCAAGCTCATAAACCAAAGTGAGTTTACCCAAATTGCGTAGCTTGGTGGAGAGAATGGGGGTGGTGAAGCAGGGAGGGAAGTCGAAATGTTGGGGTCGGCAATGGTCTGATAGATGTTCGCGAGGTAGAAATTGGAGGTATCCTGTGGGTTCGGTCGAACGTCCTGGATCGACACTGAGATCAACGACGCGACAGCAGCAGAGAATAGACCGGTCTATGACAATTGAGCCGGTTTGAAGCATCAGATCAAAAGCCAGAGACGCACAAATATAAGGATCCCGTCGGCATCTGCTTTCCAGTTCTCAGCCATCTTCTTGTCCTCTTCCGTCGCCATTTCCATATACATTGAAAAAATAGGCCCGGAACCATCCACAAAGTTAGATACACCACGCAATTCTTGATTCTGCGCCGACTGGGGTGGGTACTGGTAGTCACCTGCGCGAGCATCAGCGACAGGGATAGGGCCAAGTGGGAGCAAGCTACCTGTTCCCAGGCCCATACCTGCCTCCAATACACCTTCTTCGCGAAGAGCTCGAGGCAATGAGGCCATGGTGTGTTATGGTACTGTAGTCGGGTCCACTGATTTGGGTTTCCCTTACGTCAGTTTGTGTCCGCCTTGTCGTCGAGCGTTACTGTAGAATGGCCCCGGTGCGCTCAGACGCTTTCGTCTCACCCCCAGTACGCTTATCAACCCACAGTGGCTCAAAGTCGAAAACCACACATCCCTTGCTGAGTTCAATTTTCCCCCACGTGGACTCCTTCAAAACGCCTTGGCCGTTATTCCGAGAGTCCCACCTCTACGAATCTCGGCTGGGCGCCTGCAATTCTTTCGCAGGAAAGTGTAGAATGATAACGAGGTTCAGGTTGGAGATGGCGCGATGGGTGCGTATCTTATTATGTCGATGATTGGGTGGGAAGCGCTCAGGTCCTCATTCTAGGGCCTCTGTCCTTGACGATGTCGGCTATTGGTGGTGGATATACACATTTCAATGCGAATTGTAGGCCCAGTTGAGGGCCTCCTGGCCTGCAGCTGGTCTCGTATCAATACCTCGCCCCGTGCGTTCTGCGCCCCGAAGATTGCCCTGCGCGGGCTCCTGCTCCTATGAGTGGATGTCGAACTTCCGCCCGGCTATGCGCATGCGCAGACTCTCGACTTCACCACTAGCTAGAAATGCCAGCTTCGAAGTTCTTCATTGCGTCGCGCAAACCCGAGTTCTTACCCATATCTCGGTCTCGCCTTCAAATGAGGGTACGTCCGTGCCTCCAGGCTCGTGAGACGCGCATCCAACCGGACTAAGGCTGACTTCTTGCACCGGTCCAAGTCCAATTGCGTACCCCGATTGCGCCGCTCGTCATGTCGCATCCCGTTTTTCATTCTCGACGCCCCCGCCACGCTCCCATACAACGGACGACTCGCTTTCACCATACACATCGGCGCTCTCCCCATCACCGTGCGATAGCGCCGGCAGGGGACCACAATCTGCCCGGCTTTTAGACCTCACCAGCACTTACCACGAGCTACGTGATACAGGTCTCTCGTTCCGAAGTCGAGGGGTGACTAAAGAAGTGAGTGATCAGGCTATCAGAGGAGAGCGCATTCTCAGAGCATGTGTTTTCAAAGCGGGGCAGCCGTACGTCCTCCGCCTCTCTCTCTGCCTCACTTGCTGAAGCGCCCCGCTCTCCAGGCAAAGACATGGCCCACTACGAGCTCGCGCATGTCTACTCAAGTTCCAGCACAACCTGCCGAGTTCGACGCGACCGCCCTATCCGTCCCGACCATCTTCGACTCTGGTCCGCTTCTCAAGCTCGGCGTTGTCCTCCCTGAGCACGTACAGTCATTCTTAGCGCTCCTCCGGACATTCCAAAATGGCTGGACAACCTGCACGCCTGCCAGGACATGCATGCAAACACCACCGAGGAATACGACACATGTTTGCGACCCAAGGAGAGCGCCGGTTCACCGACGGTTAGCTCCCTTCGCCTCCCCTATCACATTTGCCTTCTTCCTTGACCGCATTGACGCTGTTATGAATAAAAAGAGATCCGCGCCAACGTGACAACTTCCAAGCTCGCGCCGCCTGCGCAGACATTGCGCCGCAGCACGTCTTTGGCCTGCAGGAGTGAGCGCTGTTGGACTCTTCCGCATCACTCACTACCAGGTACGCTCATTGGCCCGCAGTAGATCAAGGGGAACGCTAAGACTCCTTATTCGCAGCTCCCTTCTCTACCAAAGTTTAGGTATATACACAAACGAGAAAATGTATTGGATAGTATTGGTAATGGTGAATCATTGGAGATATCATTGCATGTGGACATTTGAGAGACGGGGCGTCAAACGATATCATATAGGCAATGCAAAGGGACCAGATCCCCTGTACGCTCAGCATTTGGTTCACACAGTGAAGGGTCCGCGATGGTTGGGTCCATGTCAGTAACCGATGGCAGTGACAGGGACGGCTGTGGAAGATCTAGGGTGGCCATAGTGTTTGCGTGAATTGCGCGAATCGCCAAGGGGGGCTCAGAATGTATGTCCCTGTCCTCGCGTGGACCAGGCTTCGGGCTACCATCGTCCTTGGCAGTAGTGCCCAGATCAGCTGCAGAGAGCGGCCTTGTCGAGGTGCCAGGAGCAGCAGGGACTACTGCCGAGCGATGACTTTCTGTGAAAGACAGCGAGGGGTCAGATTGAGTCATGGACGAGTGAGAAGACGGCGGCAAACCTGTAGGATCTGTATTGTCGAGAATTGGGTGATCGGCTGAAGAAGGGTGGTTTGGTAGATCGGAAGGTACCAGGATGTCTGGATTTCGTTGGAGGGCAACGGCAACAAGCGAGGAGGTAGGAGGAGGTGGAGGAACGGATGTCAAAATTGCGGAAGTAGGGCGGGATGTTATTATACCAGGGGTGATAAATGCGTCAGCGGTCGCTGCATCTCGGGAGGTGAAAGGAATGTCGGTGGTCGTCTGATGAGCGGTCCGGGGATGGAAGTCGTCAAGCGGTATATCCGTGAGGCTTTCGACAACGTGAGGTGGGGCAGGTACAGACGAGGAAGGAACATCGGGACTGGAAGGGGAAGCAGGGAGCGGCGCATCATTATCGTGCAGGACAGCGCGAGAAAAGGTTGTGGAGGCAGACTCATGGATATGGCCAGCGACGTCGCACCGTGGATACGAGGTTGGGTCGTCCAAAACGCCCTCCCAATCATCGGTGGAGGCTGAGAATCGTGTTGGGGCAGAATCGGTACCTTCATGAAGAGCGATGTATACTCTCCGAATCGGTTTGAGGGTACAGCTTGCCATCCACCAATCGTTGTCATTCTGCGCTTGGAGAACGATTTGATTCCAGAGTGCACAGAACTCGTGCTGCAGATCGGGTGACGTACTATCTTGCACATTGAACTCCGAAGCTGCCTGTAGAAATTCCAAGAGCCAGTAATCTCGCCAGGACAGTCTCCCGCACTGGCTAAATTGGTGCCGAGTGATCTGAATCAAGCTTGTAAGTGACAAGTCGCCGTCTGTGGCGTAGTGCCGGAGGTCCGCTTCTGGGATTCCCAGTTTATTGGGGGCGGAAATAAGCCAAGAGTCATCGCGGCGTTGCGCTCTTGCAACAAGACAGGTGAACATGGCCTCTCCAAGTAATGCGGTTTCTGGGTTTCCGCCACTGCGCCAACCTCCGATGACACGGACAAATTCGGCGGTTTGCAGTCCCCTATGTTGATCCTCAGAAATGACTCTGCGGAGGATTTCCCAGAATGCGAAGGGAAATTGCGCCGGATCGAGGGCTTTCGCGCAGATGATGGCCCGGTGGTTTTTGAGAGGCACAGGAAGCAAATCGGATGATAAAGTGCGGTCAAAAAACCCCATCAATGCTTCAGAAAGCTTCTTTTTGGCCTCTTCGGTGAGACCGGGAAGAGGATCGTCGACCACCTTGGAGCTGCGGATGCCGGGTAAGCCGGAAAAGAAGCGCGCCAGTTCGTGATCTTCGTCCAAACTGTCGAACGTCCACATGAAGGCGCGAGTGTCGATCTCTGGTCGGGGTTTCAGCGCAGTTTCCTCGGCTGTCCTCTGCATGCCTTGCAAAAGTGATTTGTGATAGCGGTCCTTGTACGTCTGAAAGACCCCAGCTTCGAAGTAGTCATGAGGACGACGACATAGAATGCCAACCAGCAAATAGGACCACCGACGAGCACGAAAGATGACATATCGTATCCCAATAAAAATGAGCCACACCGATGATGAAAGCGATGTACAATACGGGCTATCGAGACGAAAGCATGGCATGAATGTGATGCATCCGTATAGAGCCGTACAAATTCCGACCCATGATAACACCAACTTGAAAATTGTGATATTGACGTTGCAAAGGAACACAACCAGGCCGGCAAAGAACAGGAACAGAGAAATGTGTAAGAGCGCGGGAAGTGTTTCGACCACCCATGGAAGGAGGAGCTCGTGGACGCCTTCAGCAAAGAACGCACGGATCCGTGCTCGCTTGTATGGGCCGTACCGCGATTGAGTGACCTTGAGATATCTTCGTGCCCATTGCTGCAGCAACGTTGCGAGCAGTGCACAGGTAAGACTGATCACCAAGCTCATAAACCAAAGTGAGTTTACCCACACTGCGTAGTTCGGTGGAGAAAACTGAGGTGGGGAGGTAGGGAGGGAAGTGGAAATATTGGGGTCAGCGACAGTCTGGTAGATATTTGCGAGGTAGAAATTGGAGGTATCCTGTGGGTTCGGTCGAATATCCTGAATTGATACTGAGATCAATGATGCAACAGCAGCAGAGAATAAACCGGTCTATGACAATTGAGTCGGTATGGTTGGTGAAGCACCATTGAAAGACAGACGCACAAATATGAGGATCCCATCGGCATCCGCTTTCCAGTTCTCGGCCGTCTTCTTGTCCTCTTCCGTCGCCATTTCCATATACATCGAAAATATAGGCCCTGAACCATCGACGAAATTAGATACACCACGCAAATCTTGATTCTGCGCCGACTGCGGTGGGTACTGGTAGTCACCTGCGGGGGCATCGGTGATGGGGATAGAGCTAAGTAGGAGCAAGCTACCTGTTCCTGGGCCCATACCTGCCTCCATTACGTTGACATCTTCTTCGCGAGGAGCTCGGGGAATTGAGGCCATGGTGTGTTATGATAGTCTGTACTTTCATCAGGACGTCCGACGTCCACTGATTTGGGTTTCCCTTACGTCAGTTTGTGTCCGCCTTGTCGCTCAACTGTCCTCGCTTCTCACGCCCGCCGCAGTTCGTGCATTAGAATGACCCTGGTGCGCTCAGATGCTTTCGTCTCACTCCTAGTATGCCTATTAACCCACAGGCTCAAAGCCGGAAACCCTGCATCCCTTGCTTAGTTCAATTCTCCCCCACGTAGACCCCTTCAAAACGCCCTGGCCGTTGTTCCGAGAGTCCCATCTCTTTACGAATCTCGGCTGGGCACCTGCAATTATTTCGCAGGAGAGTGCAGGACGATAATGAAGTTCAAGTTGGAGATGGCCCGATGGGTGAGTGTCTCATTATGTCAATGATTGGGAAGTGCTCAGGTTCTCACTCTAGGGGCGTCTGTCCTACGCCCCGAAGATTGCCCTACACGGGCTTCTGCTCCTATGGGTGGATGTCGAACTTCCGCCCCTGCTATGCGTGTGCGCAGACTCTCGACTTCACCACCAACCAGAAATGCCGACCTCGATGTTGTACTCATTGCGTCGCGCAAACCCAAGTTCTTATTCATATATTTGCTGGTTTCGCCTTTAATGAGTGTCCGTCCGTCCGTCCAGGCTCGTGGGCTGCGCATTCAACCTGACTGCTTGCCCCGGTCCAAGTTCAATTGCTTACCCCGATGCGGCGCTCATCATGCATCATGTCTCATCCCCCTTTTCATACTCGACGCCCGCCACGCTCCCATATAATGGACGACTTGCTTTCACCATACACATCGGCACTCTCCCCTTCACCGTGCGCTAGCGCCGGCCGGGGACCACCGGCTCTGCCACGTGCGCCACCTGGCGCAACTTGTGGTGTGGACGGAGGTTGTAATGATGTCCCACAACAACTGCCCTCCCTCTCCCGGTCTACAGCGCGCTCTCCACTGGCACAAACGACGAGTTTCCCGTGCTGCGGGTCTCCCGCCCTGATGTCGAGGAGTATCCGAAGGAGAGGGTGACCACGCTTCGTAGAAGAGCGCTTTCTTGGAGCGCGTAGTCGATGTTTTTTCCAAAGTGGGACAGTCGTACGCATCTTCTGCCTCTCCACTTCACCTGCCAACGCGCCTTGCTCTCCGAGCAGGGACACGGCGTACAACTATGAGCCCACCCACGTCCGCTCGTTAGACCCCGCATCACAGCCGACACAGCTAGCCGCTCGACGCAATCGCCACGGCCCTGTCTGACCCGACCATATTTGACTTTGACCCGCTCCTCAAAGGCCTCAAACTCGACTCGGACCCCGCTGCGCAAGCGCACGCAGAAGCCGAGGGTCAAGCGCCTGGCAGCGCCGCGTGCTTCACGTCGTCACCTCCACCCAGCGCCGACAGCGAAACAGTCCTGTGGTGGGATGGCCCACGTTGGTCTCCAACGTGCACGAGGATATGTCGTTCTCAATGTCGACGGCGGTAGCATTCTCTCCAGCGCACGCCATTTAGATGTTTACTTGTAATCACCGCCCTGTCAATTACTATGTCATGAGCGCTCTGTAGCTCATAACTTACTACCCCTCTTTCCCACGTCGCCTTGGAATGGCTCCATCGTATCGACACTGCAGACGCCCGACGCTACTCTCAATAAAAGACCCAACTAGTTTCCCAGACATCATCGAAGCTGAGAAGGTAGAGATTACCACCCAGGCCCGAGCGGAGGTTTCCGTGTCACTACCAGGTACGCGTATCAGCCTGCAATGGGTCATGGAGAAGGTTGAAACTCGTCACTCATATTTCCCCACGCTGCTCTGGGTTAACGCTACGGTATTTGAACAGCGTAATAAGACGATATACAGAAGAAGAGAAAGTATCGAATAGAATCAGTATGATGATATCTGAGTCGAAAAAAAAAAAAAAAAAAGTATTCCCTATCGCACACGCACGTCTAGGAAATCTGAAGGCGCATTAAACAACATCATGCTAGTCATGTGAAGGGCGCGGAGGGTGATCCCCTGTATGTTCGGCACCAAGAGAGGGCCATGGCGGACTTGCAATGCCTACGTCAGTAACTAAAGACGGTGCCGGCGACTGTGGTGGAAGATCCGGGCCAGTCATGATATTTTCCCGAATCGCCGAAAGGGGGTCAAGAACGTTGTCCCTTTCCCTGTGCGATACAGCCCTTGCATTGCCCTCCCCTTCAACAGCGCCCGGGTCAGGTACAGAAGACAGAGATGGGCCGGGAGATGGGGGAGGGAGCAGCGACGAACGAGATTCTGGAGATTAAGATGCGCGAGGTCAGATCCAGTCACGGGAGAGTTAAAAGACGTCTGCGGACCTGTAGAGGGCATGTTGTCAAGAACCTGAATGGGAGAAGGTAGCGATGAAACATCTAAAACATCCAAAGAAGTGCAGCGGCCGGCGATGTGCTGAATGGTGACGAAACCAGGCGGGGAGATTGAGGCATTTGGGGCGGGAGGGGTGGATGCCGGAGGTTCCGGGGTGGGGAGGGAGATCATTGTCGCGGAGGTGTCCGTGCCACCGTGTATCAGAAAAGCAGTGACTGGATCCTGTATAGTGGCTGGAATATGGAGGTTTTCAATGGTGGCCTGAAGAGTGGGGCGGGAGTTGTCACGCGGTGGCACATCCGTGGATCCAACAATGTGAAGTGAGTCAGGCCAGTCAGGTATGGACGAGGAAGGCGCATCTGGACTGGCCAGCACAACGGTGCGAGAAAGGGCGGTGGAGGCATAGTCGTCGTGAGTATGACCGTTGCACACTGGATACGAGGACGGCCTCTGCAGGATGTGACTCCAATAACTGGTGGAGAGTGTTGGGGCAGAATCGGTACCTTGATGTAAAGTGACCTAAACGTTCCGAATGGGTCTAAGGATATGCCACGTGATCATCGAAGTCTCGCTATCGACATCCTGAGTTTGCGCTTCGAGAACGATTTGATTCCAGAGAGTACAGAACTTGTGCTGCAGTTCGGGTGATGTATTTTGCGCATTGAATGCCGAAGCTGCTTGTAGAACGTCTGAGAACACACGTGTTGGCCAAGACGGGTTTCCGATCAGGCTAAACTGCCGACGAGTGATGTGAATCAAGATGGCAAGTGACAGGTTGTCACCATGTGTGGCGTAGTCTCGAAGGACGGATTCTGGGACTCCCAGTTCATCGGAGGCGAGGATAAACCAAGAGTCATCGCGCCGTTGCACCCTTGCAACAGCCATGCAGACTACAGCTACAAAATCAGTACCATTGCTCCTGTTACTGCCCCATCCACTCATAATCTGCACAATTTCAGTGGACATTGAACCACTGTAACTAGACGAAATATTGTTAAAGATCAGGTTGAAGATATCAAATGCTCCGGGAAGGAGTGTTAGATCGAAAACCTTTGCGCATATAATGGCCCTCCGGGTTTTGACGGACTCAGGAAGCAAATTGGATGAAAACGTGACGTCTAACAACCCCATTATCGCCATTGAAAACCTCATCTTTTGTTCTCCAGTAAGCCCGGGCAAAGGATCGACGACCACCTCGGAGCTGCGGAAGCCGGGTAAGCCCGAAAAGAAGCGCTCTAGTTCGTGATCTTCGTCCAAACTGTCGAGCGTCCACATCAAGATACGAGTATCAATTTCTGATAGGGATTTCAGAGCAGTTACCTCGGCGGCCCTGCGCATGCCTTGCAAGAGCCATATGCGATATTTGTTCTTCAAGTCCCAAAGGCGAAAGTAAGTTTCGTGATGAAAGAATACCGACCGGGTACACCAACAAAGGACTCCATAGACGACATATGGGATCCCAGTGATGTACCACGCCAGTGATGAGAGTGGGGTGTGGTATGGGCTGTCGTGGCGAAAGATTGGAATGAATGTGATGAATCCGTACAGGGCCGTGCAAACGCCGACCCATGACAGTGCCAACTTAAAAATCGTGAGATCGAGGCTCGATAGGAACACAACCAGACCAGCAAAGAAGGTGAAGACGGAAAGGTGCAGCATGGCGGGCAATGCTTCGACCACCCAAGGCAGGAGAAATTTATCAGCCCCTTCAGCATAGAAAGCGCGGATACGAGCTCGCTTGTGAGGACTGTAACGTGGCTGAGTGACTTTGATATATCTCCGTGCCCACTGCTGTAGCAAATTCGCCACAACAGCACATGTGAGGCTGATGACCAAGCTCATGAACCATAGTGAATTGACCCAGATGGCAGATGTCGGTGGAGAGAACGGTGGTGGGGACAATGGGAGGGAAGTATTGGATGGGTTCGGGTCGGTAAGCGCTTGGTAGATATTGGCAAGGTAGAACGTGTCCTGTGAGTTTGGTCGAAGGTCCTGAATTGACACCGTGATCAAAGATGCGACAACAGCAGAGAATAAACCGGTCTATGACACTTGAATAAATGTGAATTACAGCACAGAACACAGACACTCACGAAAAGGAACACCTTATCCGCATCCGTTTTCCAGCCCTCGGCCATCTTCCAGTCTTCTTCCGCCACCCTTTCCAAGTACATTGAAAAAATAGGCCCAGACCCATCAACAAAATTCGTTCGTTGCCGTGCCTGATTCGGAGCTAACTGGGGTAGATACTGGTAGTTACCTATGGGGGTGCACAGTGAGAACGGTAAGAGCAGAGTTATGCGGGAGTAACTGTACCAAACCCTGCATCTAGTACATCGATATCCTCGTGAAGAATTTGGGACATTGGACCGTGGTGGGAGTCGAGTGTGAGAGTACAATGCGGCACCTGCGAAACGTGTTACTTACTGTATAATAAATAATAATTTTTTATAGCCTGATCCCTTCGCCCGGGGCTGCGCGCACCACTCGAGTCGCTCGGTCAGAGCGTAAGCGCTCTATGGCTCAGTTTCATTGCGAAATACTCGCTCGTAAGTCATTTTTGTGTTGTGTGGGGGTCGACGCAAGGGTCGACGACCGTGCTAGGCACAAAGTGATATATACTGCAGGCTTTTTTCGACGACATTGACGGCAACCGCATCCCAAACTACCGCAACACGCACGGGACCACGGACCCCTTTGCCTCCCACAATATCCCGTCGTTTGATTGCGCTACCTTCCACACCGAACGCTATTGGGGCGCTCAACGCCACTCTCGGCAGGGACCTTACTGTATCAATGGCTACTCCGGTGCGCGCATGCAGACACTTTCATCTCACTGCCAAGCATGCTCACCAGTCTGCGGTAGATCAAAACAAAATATGAACCCATATCATACACATCTCCTGCTCCTCGAACTGCGATTTCGGTATCAGTGCCACTCCGCACCGTCTCCCCAACATCAAGCAGCGGTCCATCACCTATCGCAATTTTTCGTCGTGCATGGACCTCTTCAAGACATCTACATGGCAGAAGGTAGCGAGGGAAACGTCTAAATCATCCGAAGAACCGATGCCCTGCAAGAGTAGCTCGTAGTAACGGCTCCAGGATCTATGAAAGGCTGGACGACGATTGCGAGGATAGGTATGAATCTGAGGCATCCGTATACGGTCGTGGAGAGGCCCCGGCGGATAACGACGCAAGTGGGGCACCAAGTAACCCTTCGAACAATATCATCTTCTTGCCTCCATGACGTCGTAGCATCGCATTACATTACTCTGGCTCAGTTTACGCTCTCGCATAGTACACGGTGCCGGAAGCCGGAAATCCATCCCGCCGCCACCACTCGACCCCACTTGCACTCACTTGCGAAGGCTTGCGTGTCCACAGATCTGCGGACGCTCGTTGGAAGGGCTGTCAGTAGACCAAGCGTTTCTTCTCTGCCTTGGCCAAAACTACCATCGTTTCAAAGTTGAACGACCTACGCGCCTGCCGAGGAGTGCCCCCATGTGCGATCTCCAACTCTCATTCCTCTTGCAGGAACAGGGTCGGGAAGATGGTTTCCTCGTGGTGTCGATGCGTGTCAGGCCAAGGGTCGTTGTTTTCCCGGACCGCGAGTGGTGAGGCGACAGGGGAGACAGAAATGGGTCCCTGACGGGCACGCGATAGATACAAAGTCATGTCTACGTCGAGGGTATGCCGACATTCACGAGCGTCGGGTTCCATTGGGTTGAATGGGCGGGAAATGGTTGGGGACATTCGAGCGGTGACTTCGGCGTCACGGTCCTGGGATGAAACTGCGATACCGTGTTGGGCTGCCATCATGGCCGCAGTGGACCGACCTTGAGGAGGACATGAGCGGATCACTGATTGAAGTTATCGAGACAACAGAGTCCGGAAACTTGTTTACATTAGAAGGGTAGCTTTGCAGATAAATAGCTACGCACCGGAGGATACAGAGAGAACACCGAATATGAGAGAAGGTTGGAATACCGACGACAGTCAAACGTGGGCGCCAGAGAGGTTGTTATGGGACTAAGAGAGTGTCTTGACGTTTAGCGAGCTTCTGTTCTACGGGGTACGGAGTTGTGTCCATGGGATATGAACGACGTACGGTATTCCTGCCTCAAATTGAAGTTGAACATGCTACGTACGGGGTAACAGACTAAAAGCTGCTGACCGCCGATTGCTGTGTATAATGCCCCCAGTTCTACTCCGGGACTGATGTCGACTAACGCACGAGACAAGTTATTGTCGTCTGTGAGGGTGCATACCTTGGTGCATACGATTGGTCGATCGTAACTTACGCGAGATACAAAAGAAACCCGCTGTAAAGACAGTGTGTGCATTTCCACCTCAGACGACACTCCCGTGACAATCTACTGTCTGTCTCCTAGTCCACAACGAGGTCTAAACCCGTTAGCACAAACGACGAGCTACAGGTCTCCCGCCCCGAGGTCGAGAAGTGGCTATATGAAGGAGCGGGAGATCACGCCCTCAGACTTTCTTGGAGCGTCTCTTTTCCCAAGCCAGGCAGCCGTACGTCCTCTGTTCCTCTTCCCGCCTCACCCGCTGACATGCTCGTTCTCCCTGCGGAGACACGGGCATATCACCACAGGCTCACGCACGTACACCCTCTAGGCCCTGCATCACAGGCGACACACTGGCAGGCGGCCATATTCGACGCGATCGCCCCCGCCCTATGCGACCCGACTACCTTTAGCTTTGACCCGCTCTTCCCGTTCCTCCGGATATTTCTAGTGTCGGGCTAGACGATTTGCACGCCCGGAACACGCGCAGACCACCACCGGGGAATCCGATACGTGTCTGCAACCCAAGTTGTGCGCTGGATCGTCGATGGTAAGCCCTCCCCCTACCAAACTCTTTTCTTTGCCTTCTCCAGACCGCATTTGTTCTGTCGTAAATACAAATAGACCAGCATCGACTTGTAAACGGCCAAGTTCACGCGGCCTGCGCAGATATTGCGCGCGTATTCGGTCTGCAGGAGTGAGCGCTGTTGGTCAAGCACCTCGCGGGCCCGGGGAGGCGCGTAGGCATATTTGACGCCGTCACGAGGAAGTCACGGGGAGGTGGTGCCGTCATTGAAGCAGTCTGAAAACCTTTTGGTTGGACGGTGTCTACGTTACTTTCAAATGCGCACAAGGATCTGTCGTCATCTGGGTCGACGGCGGCAGCGTTCTCTCGACCACATGCCAAGTACATTTCTACAACTGTACTGCGTAATAGGAAGCACAAAATGATAAACTTATCGAATAGTATTAGTATAATGATATCCGAGGACCCAACAGGAAGATATGCTATATCGCATCTGAGAGATTGGCGGACGCTGCTAAACGATATTATACCGGCCATGCGAAAGATGCGAAGAATAATCCCCCGTACGCTCAGCCCGCTGTCATGGACCCGGGACGGCTGGTATGTCCGAGTCGGCTTCCGATGACCGTGAAAAGGATTGTGTGGAGGATCTAGGGAAGTCGCAGTGTTTGCGTGAACTGCGCGATTCACTGTGAGGGGGCCGTCGTCCTTACCCTGCGCAAACTAGGCTTCGGGATGCCACTCTCCTCGGCAGCAGTAATACTCAGATCAAGTGCAGACGTCGGCCTGGAGAAGTGCTGGGGGTGGTAACTATTATTGAGCGATGAGATTCTGGGCAAGACGGTGAGAGGGTCGGATCGAGTCGTGGGTAAATGTGAAGGTAGCGGCGGACATGTGGGAAGTATATTTTCGAGAACTGGATTAGAAGAAGCCGGACAATGAGAGATTTGGTGGATCGGAAGACGTCAGGAGGTCTGGATTACGCCGGAGGGCAACGGCAGCGGCTAGGGAGGTAGAGGAAAGAGGTGGGGCGGATGTCGAGGTATCGGGAGTGCAATGGAGTACTGTTAAAGCTGAGGTGACGACGTCTCGTATTGCTCCGGCAGTGGTCGATCGGTGATGTTACAGAAAGGTGGCACCCTGCTATGGTCGTCTGACGAACGGGGAGAAAACTGTCAAGCTATGGCACCTTCCGCGAGGCTTTCGACGATGTGAGGTGGGGCAGGAACGGACGGGGAATGTGCATAGGGACGGGCAAGGGGGACAGGGGGCAGCGCGGCGTTATCGTGAAGGACGTTGTCGTTAATAGACGGCGACGTTGCAGACCGGATACGAAGACGGCTCGAACAGAGCGTCGTCAAAATCACCAGTGAGGCGGAGAATCGTGTTGGGGCAGAATCGGTGTCTCGGTGTAGAGAGGCGTAGATGTTGCGAATCGGTCGCAAGATATGGAAGGTCATCGGCGCATCGTTGTCGTCATTCTGAACATGGAGAACGATTTGATTCCAGAGATCACAGAACTCGTGCTGCAATTCAGGTGACGACGTATCTTGTACATTGAAATTAGAAGCTACATCTAGAACCTTCGAGAACACATGCGACGGCCAGTACCCTTTCCCGAGATGGCTAAATTGTTGGCGAGTAATGTGAATCAATATGGCAAGTGACAGGTTGTCACCGTGGGCAGAGTACTCTCGGAGGACAGATTCTGTGACACCCAGATCATCGGAGGCGAGAGTAAACCAAGGGTCGTCGCGCCGTCGCGCTCTTGCGACAATACTGGAGGCTGTAGCTCGTGTCGCCAACTTAGTGTCTTCATCTGCGTTATCGCACCAGGCCCCTCACAATCGGTACAATTCCGGCAGCCAGCAAGCCACTATCTTGGTCGTTGGACAAAATTATGTCAACGGCTTCGAATGCAAAAATTGGATGGTGGGCTGGGTCGATGGCCTTCGCGCATATAATGGCTCGCCGTTTTTGACAGGCGCAGACAGCAAATCGGATGAAAAAGTGCGGTCCAACAACCCGGTCAATCGTTGAAAAAGCTTCCGCTTTTGGTCGTCAGTGAGGCTGCGCAGAGGATCGTCGACCTCCTCGGAGCTGCGGAAGCCGGGGTAAGCCGGAAAAGAAGCGCTCCAGTTCGGGATCTTCGTCCAAACTGTCGAATGTCCACATAAATGCGCGAGTATCAATATCGGGTGATGCATCCAAAGCGGTTTTCCTCGGCAGTCCTCTGAATGCCCTGCACCAGCAAGTAGTACCAATGGCGCCTGAATCTCCGAAAGACCGGACGACGATAGTAAACCGACAGGTACCACCAACGACCTGAGAGACGGCATATCGTATCCAAAAAACAATGAAACCAGATAAAGGACGAAAGTGATGTATAGTATGGGCTATCGAGACGAAAGATTGGCATGAAGGTGATGCAATCCATACACGGCCGTGCAAGCGCCGACCCACGACAACACCAACTTGAAAATCGTGATATAAACGTTGCATAGGAATACAGCCAGGCCGGCGAAGAACAGGAACAGGGAAATATGGAGGAGCGCGGGCAATGTTTCGACCACCCATGGAAAGAGAAACTTGTCAACGCCTTCGGCAAAGAACGCGCGAATTCGTGCTCGCTTGTGTGGACTGTAACGCGACTGGGTGACCTGAGATATCTTCGTGCCCATTGCTGCAGCAACGTCGCAAGGAGAGCACAGGTAAGACTGATTACCAGGCTCATGAACCAAAGAGAATTGAACCAGACGGCATACGTTGGCGGAGAGAATGGGGGTGGTGAAGCAGGGAGGGAGGTCGAAATGTTGGGGTCAGCGATGGTCTTGTAGATATTTGCGAGGTAGAAATTGGAGGTGTCTTGTGGGTTGGGTCGAATGTCCTGGACCGACACGGAGATCAAGGATGCAACAGCGGCAGAGAATAACCCGGTCTATGACAATTAAGTGGTATGAAGCACCAGATGAAAAGCGAGAGACGCACAAATACGAGGATGCCGTCGGCATCCGCCTTCCAGTTCTCGGCCATCTTCTTGTCCTCTTCTGTCGCCATTTCCATATACATTGAAAAATAGGCCGGAACCATCCACAAAGTTAGATACGCCACGCAATTCTTG